>VZTI01000329.1:114511-443075 GCA_013397865.1 Struthidea cinerea
GGGGGCGCCGGGCGCAGCCCCGGTGCTGCTGCCGAGCGCTCGCCGCCCGTGCCCGGGCTCCCCGCGGGGCGAGGCGTTCTCCCCACGCTGCGGGCAGCAGAGCGCTGGGCTGCGCCTGGCGGACGGACCGCGCCGGGGTCGGGGCGGGGCGGCGCGGCATCCCAAGCGACAAACAGACGAGGGGTCATTTATCCTAAATAAATTAGACCTATCATAACTTGCGGCTTTTTTTTTTTTTTTTTTTTTTTTTTTTTTTGCTTTTGTTCTNNNNTCTTCTTCTTAGTAGCTTCTTGTCGACAGAGAGTAAGGTAAGCTTTTGGAGGACCAAACTGAGACACTGCCTGTTAAAGTATGGTCAGAACAATAGTAATGAGAGAAAATTGATTTATCAGGTTGGAATAGATGTTCAGGTGTAAATATTATTCAGTTTGGAACCCAGAAGAATTTCCTGCACTGGAAAAAATGTAGTGGTTTAAAGAGCATTTTTTTTAAGGCAGAGGAAGATATTTTTATCAGCCAACACCACTGTCCTCTGCGGTTTGCTACTAGTATAAAAATCTGGCATTGATTTGTAATACTCCTAGAGGAATTCAGAAGAATGATAACTTAGCTTTTAGCTTGTTTTGCAGTTAATAAGAAAGGCCACAGGAAACTTTGAACAGAGTTGGATTTCTGTCTACAGTTTTGCACTCGTAATGTGACCACCATATTTTTGTAGAAAAAGCCTTGTAGGTCTTTTAGTTAATATTATAGATTATTAAAGTAACTCCAGAAAATTAAAGGTCTTTGTTTCTGAAGCAGTAGGAGAAGATTAAATAGTGTTCTTCACACCTGAAGTGATTAACCCTTCTTTGTGACATTCTAGGCACTTTCATGGCATACACTTTCATGCGCAGTGGTCTTGGAAGGTTGAGGAATGAGTTTTAGGAACAGTAGACATCTTTATAACTCTGGTTTTTGAGAATGATTACTTGCATACCCTTTAGTTTGAAGTGAAGAGTTTTGGCATAGGACTTCGATATCATTGTTTTGTAAAGTGGTGAATACAAGTGAGTTCTTCCAGCTTTTTTTCAGAGTGTGCAAGCCTTACAGACTGTATCTTGTTTGTTTTATATGGAACCCCCCTTAAATACCTGCCCCCTGTGCCTTTTATAGGAACCTTAAAATGCTGCATCTTTGCTTCTCTAGGTGAAGTAGTCCTAGCCCAGTCAGTAATGGTTTTGCACATTGCAGCAGGGGTTGTATGACATAATATTTTAGGGGTCTCTGTTGTGTACCTTGTCCCTAGTTGTACTCTCTTTGGTTGGTTGGTTTTGAGCAGTGGGTTTCTTTTTGCTGTTTGAGACTAATGTCCTAGTTCTTTGAACTAGTTTCTGAACTACTGTTTTTTTGGTAATTTTTGGGTGATGTTGTTTGGGGTTTGCTAGTTTTGTGGGTTTGGTTATGGTTGGGGTTTTTGTTTGTTTGCTTTGTTAAAGTATTACGCAAAGTATGTCTTGCTTTCCAGGAAAACACATTCCTTGCTCAGCAGCCATTAGAATCCTGTGTTTGAATTTGCTGCACTTTTAAGGGTATCTTTATTTATTAAGGGTAACATATTTAGGCATTGAGAAACAAGTTCTCACCCACTCCCATGTTTTTGAGGGCCTAAACTTTGCTGCATGTCACCATGTGTTGGCACTTCTTGGAAACTTCTTGTACCTTTATACTAATTGCTTCTATAACTAGCAATTAAGCATTTCATCACGTTTTTGGGGTCAAATTTTAACGAACGTGGATAACTGTTGTACAAGGTGTTATTGGGGAAACTTGCTCCTAGTAAGTGTTGCATTTTTCACTGGCATATACTTATGCAAAGCATTCTCTTTTCAATATTTCACCTTTCTTAAATGTTTTTTTTTCATTGCTATGTGCATTCCTAAGAATTGTTTAGCTAGGAAACACTAGATCATTCCTGGTGGTGAACAGCTTCAAAAACAGTCTCCAGTGTCAAATGTGAGTACCTACTTAGCAGTTAATGCTTTGCAGACTATTTGCTTGTCGTGTCTTTCATATAGCTGTGTAGTCATGAGAAAATGTTTTAAAGTATTGATTCAGCCTGATCAGCTGAAGTTCTCAAGACAAAAGAAGGCTGTGATGTAGATGATGGCTTGTTAGAGTAATCTGCAGCACTCCAGTTTCTTGCTGTCTTTCTCACTAGATGCTAGGCGTAGCTTTCCTGTGCAATACATAGTGACTTGGTAGTAGTACACACTGAATTTAACCACTTAACACTTGTAGCTCTTCATGGTGTATGTTTTAAAATTACTTCTCAGGGGATGTTATTTTAGAGCTCTCCTGGGTGTTTCATTGTCTTATTTTTCAGGGAAATAATTTTTGTAAGAATGAAGTAGACATTTTATGCTAAATATCTCCCTTTTATGATCATCATGCCACTGTGGTGGAGACCAATAATAAGATCCTCTGAAATGAAAATATACCTGTAGAAAAAATGCACTCCTAGACCATACAAAGTGCCTAGAAGCTTTCCGCCCAAAACTGAATACAAAAATAGGTTTTGCCCCAAAGAAGTAGGATTTAATTTCAGTTGCAATGAAGCTGGAGAATTTAATGATAGGAGAGGTGGCAGAATAAGAAAAGTTTGTGTTGTCTCAGTTATCTTGAAATAGGCATGAAAAATGTTAGCAGATTATTACTCATTAATGATTCATTTCTCTCCTGTTCAATGGGAAGGTAATGGAGCCAGTTCTTAAAGAGTTTTGTGTCTTAAGTGTATTTTGTATTGGAATTGGTGGAGGACCGAAACCATTGTGGAAGCTGTGAAAACACATGGTGACAGGTTGGGAGTTGACAATGCTTTGTATTTAGAGACCACCGTGATAAAAGGAAAGGCTGGTTTTTACCTTCTGAGCACTACTGCTTATCTAAAAAATGGTGACTTTTGAAAATGGCTTCGGAAACACTAACAGTGTTTTTCCTTTCAGCGATCCTAAAGTAGGTTCTTGAAAGTTGGATTTGTTCTAAATATTAAGTGCTGTGGGATTTGGGTTTTGTTGACTCATAACAATTCTTCAGGTAGTAAGGTAACTGAATTATATGCAATTATCATTACTATGTATGTTTCCTTCCTTAAATATTAAAATTTATAACCGTTTTAAATTATGTTTGGAATGTGTTTCTCAGTTTGTAGGTACTCACTTGATGCAGGTGTTGAGTTTACGTGCAGCATTTTTCTCATTTACAGCTGTGCTAGTGCCTATTCAAGAAACACAGAGCTCCCATTATTCACTGGCAGTGCTTTGTGAGGACCCACACATAGGGTGAGAGTTATGTTTTGTATTGTTATAGTAATTCTGTCCTGCTCCAAGCGAAACAAGCTGTACTGGTGAAACTGCAGCTTTACTTCCGTAACTTTACATTTAAGGATTATGCTAGTATAGCTGTGTGAGTAATGTTTTTATGAGTTTTTTTTTTCTGAACTCCAGAAAGGAGAATAACAAGTATTTTTATGGTTACCTTTTAGAAAAGGTGTATATATAATCAAAATCTTAGTTCATTTAGGAAGAACAGTTAAATAGCTGAGGTTTATGTAATGTGTGCAGTATAGATAAAGTTTACATTTTTACTTAAGCAGATGGAAGTCATCTTAAATTTGGAAGTGTTCTTTTGTTAATAACAGGGTGATGAAGGATTTAAAAAGGTGTAAGGAATGCTGATCTGTGTATTTTGTACCTGAGCCTGCCAGACCCGAGATGCAGCAGTCTCCTGACCTGTTTGTGGGAAATACTGGAGTGAAAGGTAGAAGTGATTCAGATGCAGACTCTGCAAAGAATATTCTGGCAGTCTGTGTTCATCTCTTGTCCTATGAACAGCAGTAAGGATATAACTTCTTGCAACCCCACTGATGGCTCCCTGTCAGGAGTCTGCCTGTCTGTTTAGAAGGCACTGCTTATGTGGGGCTTGGTAGGTGTCATACTGAACAACAGCCTTGGAAGTAAGCAGAGCAGTGAGTGCTTTCTATGGGGGAAGAGAGTTCCTGCTACTAGAGAAGTCCAGTGTGCTCAGCTGAGGAGACTAACAGAAAATTGCTGTGTTCCAGTTGGAAAAACTTAAACAAAATTTAAGTGCTACACGTGTCAGGCATAGCAATTACTGGGTGTGTTATAAAGGAATTGAAATCCTTCTCTGAATGGCTGGAAACTAGAGAGAGGAGTGGAATCCTGTACTAGCTGTTGAGCTCTTTTGATTAGAAGTTTGCCTTCAGCATTATCTTTTTTAGTGATTCCCTACCTGACTGTTAAAGCCTCTTCCTATTATATCCTGAGATTAATGAGGTAGTGTCTTTCCATTGTCTAACATCTGTTGTATTGTAAAACAACTTGCTTCTTTTTGCATGTGTTGGGGAAAAAAGAAAGCCTCAATAAGTGGTTGTTCAAAGTACTAGAAGAAATCTCCACTGATACCCTTACCATTCATGCAGATGTAGTAGTGTTATAATGAAAGTCTGAAATAGATTTATTTGACCCGGACAACCACTCATGATAGGTTAGAGCATTCTGCTGGCTTTGTCTAGTGAGCACGCCTTACTACGATTCCATTTATGGTTCTTCCTTCGGATGTGGCAGGGTGCATACAAGTATGTTCGGGTTCTGGTAAAAGAATTGTATTGAGATTGTATATATCCAGTTTGTTTTGCTGTTAATACCTTTGTGAATTCTGATTTTGACCAAGTCTCCTGACTATACCTGTTCAAAGGGCATGTTTTCTTCTTTCCATCTTTTTTTAGCACATGGTAAGCTTATCCTTTTTTTTTTTTTTAATTTTTGTTTTGTTTGAGAATATGCTTTAATATCCTGACATAGCTAGGTACTGGAATTTATTTGGTCAAAAAAACAATCACAACTAAGTTTTTAATAAACTTAAAAGTCTGGAAAACTTTCAATCCCAGAATCCATGTAGCAACTTCTAAATCGCTCTGTGTGTACCTTCCAAGCCTGGTGTACCCATCCCATTGCTTATCACTGGCAAGCCTGGGAGAAACCAGGTTTGGCTGTGATAAGCAATGGAACTGCATGACAAAATTTGACGGACTGCGTGCTCATGAGGTCCTTCAGTCCTCCCTACGAGATGTTGGCTACAATGAACTGCACTTGAAACATTCCTACACCAATGCACACAGCAAGAGGAGCAAGTGAGAGGGCTTCCTTAGTCCCAGAGATGTGATATCATTGGCATAAGTGAAACCTGGTGGGATGAGTCCTGTGACTGCTGTGTTATACAATGGACAATTACAGGCTCTTCAGGAGAGATAAGGTAGGGAAGGTGAGGTGAGGAGGTGATGTAGGTAATAGAGGGGCTGGAATGTGTGGAGCTTGGAGTAGGCAATGGCACAGTTGGGAGCTACTGGGTAAAAATTAAGGGACAAACATCGTTGTAGAAGTCTGCTTTGGGCAGCCCAGCCAGGATGACAGCACTGATGAATTATCCTTTAAGGAGCTAAGGGATATCTATAAACCAGCCACCTTTGTTCTTATGGGGGACCTCAACTTGCCAGATGTTAACTGAGAGCACCACACAGCTGGTGGCTGTGTGAAGAGGTGACAGGTCCGGAAGATTTCTGGAACACCTGGATGGTAACTTCTTGATATAGATGCTGAGGGAGTTGACTAGGAAAGGTGCCCTTCTTGATTTGTTGCTTGTTAACAGAGAGGGTCTTCTGAGTGGAGTGGAGTGATTGGTGGCTGTCTGGGCCACAGTGACCATGAAGCCATCAAGATTAAAATCTCTGTTTACAGGAGGAAAAGTGCTAGAAGGAAAAAATTGTAGACTGTGTGCATTTTAGATTTTCTCATTTTGACTTTGGTTTGACTATTTCTAGTGAAAATGTGTTTTACTTTTTAATTTCCAAAGCTAAAAGTAAATTAGTCTGTAATTAACTTTTTATTTTTCTACTGTAGGCTGAAGATAATTCCCTCAGAAAAAGAGAAAGGGAGAGAATTTGTAGTAAAAAGAGTTAGAATTCTGTCTAGACTGGGATGTGGGATTTATTTGTGATGTATGTCTTCAAACCAGTATTTTTCTATTTGTAATAACTACTTGTATAAATTATTAATTAAAAAACCTGGAAAAAAGTAAAAAATAGAACTCTTCTCTATTGAATTCCACAGATGTAACTTTCTCTGAGGCTACAGGAGAGTAAAAACCATGAGTGGAATTATTTCCTCAGTCATTCATAAACTGTGACAAACCTTGTGAATTACTTTGTAATGTCTCCTGAATTATTTTATAATGTCTTCATACTTGCATGCTAACTTTCCAGAAGTCTGTGCTTTGAATCTGCTATATCCTCCATGTTTTACTTTCAAAAGAACCAAGCTAAAAAAGAACAAAAAACCTCCCAAAAGAAATAACTCTCTACCTCCTCTGTGAGAGAAGCAAAAACCAGTCCAATTCTTCACTATACCTTAGCCTATTTCAGTTTTCTGTTGTGCAACTTAAATATTCATACATCTCTCATGGCAACTGAGTTTGAGCAGATCTTTCTGTAATACTTAACAAAAAAAAAAATTCAGTGTCAAAAATGTAGTTTCTGTATATCCTAGTAAGAGTGTGTGGTAAATAGATTCCTTTTGCACAAGGAAAGTTAAAAAATAAATCCCACCCCAAGTGTAAATTAAATACAATAATATTAATTGATAAGCTGAATGAATATTGGCATGAACTTCTCATGCATAGTTCATTGCATCTGTGGAGCATAGTTGTTTTGTAAGTTCTTTAGCTTGACATGTACAGGGGACTGCTGGAAGGGCCACTGTTGATTAGTTTTGTACAAGTTTGTACTGAGTTCTTAAAACTGTCTACTTTACATTCATTACGTATATGTAAACTCATGTATGGTTTTTCTCTGCAACTTTTTTTCCCCAAAGCTGGAGTTGTGTATTTAAAGAATTTCAGTTGGAAGACTAAGTGGATGACTTATTTTCTGTGCTACACAAGGTCATGGGAAATTAAAATAAAAACCACAACCCTGATGTCTTATTTCAGGATTTTACTGTATTTGATCTGCTTGCATGTCACTATGAAGAACTGAATGGAACATTTAAGTCTCTCTTACTATGCAGGTCTGCCAATCTTATATTCAACTCTGTTGTGTAGTCTTACCATGTAATAATCACACCATCTTTGATGTGGCCTTGTTTGGTACAAAATACAAGAACGTCATCCTGGGTGAAGGTAAGCTTAAAAAAAGAAACGAACTAACTGAAAAAAACCCTCAGAGAAACAAAAATAATGCCCTGCCATCTGCCATTTTTACCTATCTTAACTCTCAACTGTTACTCACCTTCAAACAAAATATGTAAAATAATAATGTGCTAGGCATGGGCTTTGCACAGTGTTTTATGCAGTATTTCATTAATTTTCTTGATCGGCAGCCTAAGTAAGTGACTGATGTCTTGAATCTCTTAAGTCAGAAGCTTTTTAGTAGGTGAGAGACTTGTAGAAGCATAGTCTGGGGCAGGGCTGGGTGCTTTCTTTGTGTAGGCATTGAATCTAATTGTAACTAAGGTTGAAAGGAACCTCAGGAGGTCTTCAATTCAATCTTGTTGCACCCAGTCAGATCTTGAGAACCTCCAAGGACGAAGTCTGCACAGCTTCTTTGGGCAACGCTACCAGAACATGACTGTCCTCGATGAAAGTGTTTTCCTTTCTTTTGGACTGTCCTTCAAATTTACATCCATTTTCTCTAGCCATGCACTGCTGCAAAGGGCCTAGGTCTTTACTTGGTGTCTGCCTGGGACAGTTGGAAAAAAGATGGGTTTGGATTTTGGAAGAGCAACAATCTAAACAGTCCTGTTCAGTTGGCAGAAATAGGTGCTATAACACGATTTGAGCTACAAAGGTAGGATAACTGGGCAAAATACATATAGCACTCAGATATGGAAAAAGTGTTGTGAAATAACAGCTGATTGTATGTATGGTGTCTAAGCCACATACATCTGTGAGATGTATGAGAGACCACAGCGGTAGGCAGAAGCCAAGGAAGCACTGGGATTTCCCCTCTTTCACTGTTCCTCCTCTCAGCACTTTCTGACCCTGCTACTTATTTTTGTGAATTGTAGGAACTTGTGCATGTCCTACTTGTCCACTGTAGTTACTGGTACATATTTCGTGAACTGTTTTCCATGCAATGTGCAGTTTAGTGTTTGTAGGAACATGGGATTTCCTTTGGAACCTGCACTCATCTGGATTGGTCTCTTCCCACTGTATGCACTTAAGGTGTATTTAATTACTTTGTGAAGCTCGTTAGCTTCATTTTTCCTCTCTGTACACCAATAAAATAAGACTAATTGCAGTGTGTCTGACTAAAGAGCCACTTAGCTCAGTGTCCTGCTCCTACCATGGCCATAATCAGACACGTAGGACAAGGTCTGCAGAAATGCTGTCTGGTGTTTCCTGTGAAATAGTTTTCTAGCCACTTCAGTTTTCATCTCAAAGACTTGCAATACTGTATAAAGATTGCTAAATAGATAGAAATTAAAATGAATTTATTTGCAAAATACTTGTTCAGTCTCCTTTTCAACTTGTGTAAACTGTTAGCATGCAAACACATTTCTACGAGCCCTCATATATGATGAGATACCTCTCTATGATTATTTCCTTCTCTTCCCTGCAGAAACTCAATGGGGTATCTGTTAGCCTCATGTCACAATCGCTGTTCTCTAGTTACTCTATATATTCCTCAAGATTGTTGAGCTTCTGAAAGATGACCTTCATTGCAAAGTTTAGGAGCTGAATAATATTCTGGTACTCTGACTCAGATTATTAAACAAAGTGAACATCAAAAAGTCTTAAACCAACAATATATGGTGAGCAGCCATTTCAAAAGAGCCCTAGGAACTCTTAGTCTGCTCTTAGAACGAATTTAATCTGAATAATTCTTCCACGGTGCAGTGAACAGAGTAATCAGTGATACAAAGTATAATTTCAATTTGTTCTATAAACATACTCTTTTGTCTTTGCAGGTTGAACTGGGAATTATTATTAATATTGATCAATTAAGCAGTGCTTTGCCCAGCCAGAACTATGCCAGTGCCTTACTAGCCTTAGTTGTTTGAAGTTTGGCAGTGGTTGTGATGTAGTCTTTGTCCCAGACTGTTACTCACACACTGAGATGCAGTGTGTGTATTTTTTATTCGTGGTGATGAAGCTTATTAGATTTTATAGACTAAATCCAATCTGAAATAGGACCATGACTTCATGTTTTCAACAAGTCTGATATCAAAAGTCATATTGATCTCTGGTCAGACAACAGTACTTAGCAGTACCTTGCTCATACACCTGTAAACTGATCAACTCTCCTCATTTTGTGTTGTATGATATGCAGAATGTAGGAAAACAGCCTGGAACCCAGCAAGGGTTCCATGCATGACTGCTCTGTTCTTTGTACTGATTTAGTAACTATTATCTTTTCACAGGTACTATTTAATGATTTGTAATTTTTCCTGAAGCTGGTAGCTGCTACAGGTGCCTCTAGAACACAAAGTCAAAAGCTTATCTTTATTTGCTTGTAGTTTGTTTTCCTTTGAGGAGTAGTTTTGAGTAAGATCTGTTTTGAGTAAAGATCTAGATATTTTGGAATGTGGAAATTGGAGTGGAGCATGGAAGTGCTTGGTCCTGTAGAAAATTGTGGTTTAGATCTGTGCTAAATGAGTTGTTTAACTTCTGTTACACAGCCATATTTAGGGTTACCATTTTCTCCTTCCTGTAAAGGCTCTGAGATCCCTACGTAAAAAGTTCTCCTTAAATTATTGCACTGACTCCAAGATGAAAGATTCTCTGTGTGTATCTGTAATGTGGTACTTCAAAGGATGATTGTATGACACTGGCATTTCAATTAGACAGAAGCTACAAGCATCTGTAAAATGCCGAGAAATGCTGAAAGATTTAAAACTATATAGAGAGACATTTGACAGAGCAGTCCTTGGGGTTTGTTATTTTAGAAAAATAGGTGAAGATATTATGAATTGAGATGGTTCACATTATTTTTTTCATATTTTAAATTACATTCCTTTCTACCGTATTATGCTGAGAAGAGGTAAAGGATATGTTTGGAGCCTAAATTATTAGCTTACAGATTTGTCGTTGTTTTTCAAGATGTTTGAAAATTTGTTTGTTCGATGTAGAAAACAAATTGTTCATTTGATGTAGAAAATAGTCACATTTCTTTCACAAAAGTAGTAAATACTATAGTATTCTCAGAAATGCGGCAGTTTTTCAGACTTGGAATTCTGACGCTGAATGTTTAAGTAAGTAGCATATGTTTGGTGTGTTAAGTACTCTGATAAAGCATTCCAATGAGGTATATTGGAATTGGGCATTTCGGGCATTCTTAACAATTAAATTGGGGACCTGCACTTGACAACCAAATATTTAGGTACCTGCATTCACAAAGTTCTGAATGGCATAGGTAGAACTTAGTTGGTCCTAACACATCTGTGAAAGAATTTCCTATTCAGCCCATTTCTCTACTCGTGTGATTCTTTACTAATAGAAAGAATTGAAAAAGGGCAAGGTCTGTAGTACTTCTTAATGGCTACAAAGACATACAAACCCTAAAGGTAATTTTGTGAAAACAGAAATAAGCTAAAAATTAACAAAACTTGTACAGTGAGTGCACATAAAGATGCCTTGTATCCTATTGAAGATGATGTGCCTTGTAATTACCTTGTGTGAAATACTGCACTTCAGGCAATGGATTTCTGTAGCAAAATTTAGGAGTTATTTTTAGCCTGGGGCAGAAACTGAGGAACATCTCCTTATCTGACAATCTTTAGTCTAAAACATAAATGGGTGTTTTAATATATCCCATTTGTGGGCTTGCTTCTTCCTTTCATTTTAAAAAAATGGGGCTCATCAGATGTCAAATCAGTTTTTGTCAAACTTACCCAGAGGCTATTTGAATGCAGGTGTTGCTAAGCAGCTCAATACAAAAAACCACTTCTCATAACATATTACATTTTTTATGACATGCAAGAATGTTTCAGAATCAAACCAAGGATTTGAAAATGGGGCTATTGATGTATTTTTGCATGCATGATGTATTCCCACCTACCATTCTGCTTCCCTTTTTGATTTTTCATAATTTTTTTTTGTGGTCAGTTTATTTAGAATGATCTGGAAGTTGTTTGTATGTTTTTATGTTCTAAAGCTTTCATCACTTACTGCTGGCCTGACCAGAGAGACCGGAAGAAGAGATCTGAAGCCTGAATTACCTGAGTTGTACAAGCTATCAGTTAGTATCTATTCCGTTATGATGAGTATAAACATCCCTACAGCTGTGTATTTAGGTGCTACAGCTTATTAATTTAGGTTGAGGATAGCTGCTCTTCTGTTTGGAGATCCTCCTTGAATTAGTGTGGAAGGACCAGGATGATGCTTGTACACTGCTGAACTTGTGGTTAATAAATCATGTTGACCTGACCTGGCTCCATCTGGAGATACTGGGATATGTGGGTATGCAAATGTGATACAGTGATGTTCGAGCTGACTTCTCAGACCTTTGAATGTCAGTGGTGTTTCCCACTTCTAAGATTGTTTGGTGGGCTTGCCATTACATTGCCTAAGTACAGTTGTTTTTAAATCAGTGCAGTTTGTGCACTGATGCACGGGCCTGAGGTCAGTTTGGAAGCAGCAGTATTAAAAAGAATAGCTTTTGTACCACTTTGGCAGAATGGAATGGTTTCTGTCCCTTCAAAATATACATGTAAAAATCTTACTTTAAATATGCTTGGTTTTTTTAGCCTGAGGCAGAAACTCAGGAGCAGTTTAGTAGATTTACTGAAGTCATAGTAAATAACAAAAACAGGCTAAACTGAAGGATAAATTCAAAATGTGTCTATCCTGTAATATGTTACAGAACTTCTACAAAGATGACAAATGTCCTGATATTTTAAAAAGCAGATAATAAGGAAAGATAGCTAACTATAGACATAGTTTAGAAGAGACAGTTTTGTTGGTGTGTCTGGAGAGAATTCATGAAAATGATAACTAAAAAGCAGCTCTCTAAACAGAGGTGATTTTCTTTTGTGCTATTGATTGGTTTATTTTTATCTTAATTTTGTTTTAATTTTTTGGTCTGTTGAATGCATATTGTATCCTGTGCTCATACTTGCACATGAGATGGTGTTTGTAGAGCCTTTTGCTTTTTTTCATAGTATGAAGACTAAGATAAACTTTTTTGAAGAATCCTGGGAAAAGCCAGGCAGGGTTGCATAAGTGTTAACTGTTTTAATTCTGCAGTGGCTATATGGCTGGATTCTGCCTTAAATTTCCACAGCACCTCCAAAATGAGTATAGGATAGACAAAACTTGTACTGGTAAAAAGAGGTGAGCACATGACAAAGTAGAGCAGCAGGATTTGAGTGTTAGAGGGGAGAAAGAAAAGTATGCTCGTGTATTCCATGTTTTTTAATTATAGGTTCTGAAATGTAAGGTATGTTACAACCATTCTTAAAACACAGGTGATCAAAATTTTTGTTCATATAAATGTGTATGAATCTAAGCTTAAATGTGAAAATTAGTTTGGTTACATTTGTATGAGCCAGTGTTTAAAATTTCAGTTTTAAATAAACCTCTTTTATTTCCCCGTGAAATTGAATTGGTAGCATTGGTGCAGCCAGTATTTCAGGGTATTGATCTAAATCAGAAGCAAAAGTGAAAGAGTCCTTTTTTTCTTGCTTGGTTGTTTGCCACAGTCATTGGTTCTGCATAGCAGGGCTCCAGTGGAAGCTTGGAGGGACTGTATGAACTAGGATCTGTGGCTGGACTCGTATTTGGTCAGTATCAAAAGTTGATTAGCAAAAAGGAAGTAGGGCCTGTAAAATATTCTTCCACAGTTTTAAATGGATTTTTTTTCCATTATCGTCTACTTTTATTCAATTTACAGAATTCAGATTTTTCTGTCTTTTTTGCAGGGATGGTTCTTGTACTTGGACACTGTTTATTAGGAAGCTGCACCAACTAATCATGAATGAATTGCCTAAAATATCACCGGATAGTTGGGGAGAGGGACTCTGTGTTTTTACCATTAGGGTTTGTGTTTAAAAAAAAAGCTTAAAAAAAGAAATGAAAACATTTTTGTTTGGTTTTAAGTGCAGCTTAGATGTTGCTGATATTAGTATTAAAATAATAAATTTAGGGCATTAACATTACAAATATATTCTTAAAAAGCGGGGAATTTTTAGTCATCAACAGAAAAGTAGATGGAGACTAGGGAAGTATGGGAGGAGTATCTGACAGGGGAATTTGAAAATACATTTTCTGTTAGCCATGCATTCGTAGCAGAGACTGCCTTTTCTCTTCTTTAGATTAAAATCAGTACTCAAATGTCATATTGGATCTTCTAGCTGATGAAGGCTCCAAATACCTGTTTGTTACTTGATTTCATCTGGATGCTTTGGAGAACTAATTTTGAATGTGGACACAGCTATAGAAATTGCATAGCAGTGTGAGCTTGTGTACTGCCGTGAAGG
The DNA here is from genome assembly GCA_013397865.1 of Struthidea cinerea. NCBI lineage: Eukaryota > Metazoa > Chordata > Aves > Passeriformes > Corcoracidae > Struthidea > Struthidea cinerea. Next base: position 128,044 of record VZTI01000329.1, read on the forward strand.
GGTTGCTGTCAGGGATTACAGACGCTGCCTTATATCAGGAACTTAGCTCAGGCCATACTTTCCTAGCTGTCTTCATGTGTACAAACTATTTGTAGGCCAGCACTCTGTGAACTTCATAGATGATGGGGTGGAGGAACGGAGCTCAGAGGGAGTGGTGCTGGCTTGGGGAGCTAAGTACACTGAATGGGATGCGCGAGAGTGTGCTGGGTGAGATGGGAAGCTGCATGTCCGGACAAAGAAGCTTAGAGAATCCGGTGATAGGTCACAGACGTTTGTGCCTGGGGATAGCCACCAAACTCCGAATTCAGCTCTGCATCTAGGCTTGAACCAAAGTAAGTGCAGTTGGTTTCATTTGAAAGGTCTTGGCTTCGAATCAGCTACAGGTCCAAGGAAGTACATGTTTTCCTCTGTGATAGGCAGCCCTTCCTAAGAGGGCTATAAATAATATGTTCAGTCTGCTCCTTTTTTATTTTACATGTAGAGAAGGCTTGTTTGAAAACAAAGGTTTTTCAGTTTACTTGGCTTGTTGTTATGTAAACATGTGCCTTGAAATATTTTACTCTTGAGAAAATTTTGAATTTTCTAGTCAATGTTTTCATGAGTTAGCTGCTGGTAGAGGTTGTTTTGAAAGGTGCAATTGTAACTGAAAATGAAAATTTCTTGAGAACAAAAGAAATCACTACTTTCTCACTTTCTAACTTCTAAGAACTTGACTAAAATTTTCGGTGGCATACGTCATGTCTGTAAGAGGACATTCTCTTTATCAGTTGTAGCCATAGGTTTTATTTAACAGGAACAGTCTCAGAATGGCATGTTCAGTCATGCCTTAACTGTATGACAAACAAAATGCCTGAAGCAGATAGAGATAACAGCAAATGGGGGCTGTATTCTAGCAAGAGACACTGGCTCATTAAACAATCATGTTCATCCCTGGTATTCCAACCCTTTCTTTTCTTTCTTCTCTCAAAATTCTGGCGCTGCCAGATACTGGTGGTAGTGTACTCCAGTAATTGAGAGGCAAAAGGATGTGAACCTATATGCTTGACAAGTTCATTTAAGGTAAAAGCGTGTGATACCAATACCACATTTCTCATTGATCACTGAAAGTATTTAATTTGTGGCAAATCTGTTTCCCAAAGTAGAACAATGAAAAATCCCACTTAACGTGCACCCATTTAAAGTGTAGCTAGCAATCTTCAAAAGTCCTTTTGTGTGTGTGTTTAATAAAGGAGAGTAGGAGGGTGGATAAAAGCTACAGTAATCTTTAAGGTTCAGTTTTAAAACTTCATCTTAAAGGAGAAGAAAAAAAGGGCAGAGGTACTGGTATTTGAGCCATTGTTTGGCTTCGTTTAGAGCAAGCAGGTATATTTTCTATTTTGCAAAGTACCTGGCTGCTTTATTTTCTGATTTGTTTTGTAGCCTGATCCTCCATTTATCTTAGTAATTTGTTTCTGACTAATTTTTTAAGTAGCCTGTTAGGTACCATGTCCATTTCTGTAACCAACTTAAGATTTATTGTTGTTCATTCTCTAGCATAGTATCCAATTTAATTAAATGAGACTGACTGTTTTCATTAGTTGTGGTAGCTATTTTATTCTTAATTTCACCATAACTCCTGGGTGTGTACTTCTAGGGATTTATTTCTTATTTATTTCTTCATGTCTTCATTATTAGTACAAGTTTGTGGTGTTTATGCAAAGCTGTGCTTGCAGGGGAATTTTTATTAAATTACCTTTTGAAGTTTTAATGGATTGGTGTTTTTAAAGATTGTGTGCTGGGAACTTTAAAATAAAACATCCTTTCAGCCTGTGAATGCATATTGCATGCCTTGGACTTTTTTTTGTGTCTCCAGGTATGTCTGAGGTAGAGCAAAGGTCAAATGTTAACCATCTCCTCAAGTTACATTTCAGATTAAGAAGACATGAATGTCAGGAATTTGCAGGATTGAGTTTAGTGAGGCCAGTAATGTCAAAGTATTAGCTGAAAAAGTGAGGAGGGGAAGAAGGGAATGTGGCCAGAGGGAGGGGGGTATTTTGCAGATACTTAAATATACTTTACCCGGGGCAGACAATGTGTTATAAAGGATCACAGAACTGGTGGTATTGGGATGAAAAAGTGTGTTGTGTGTATTTTGGTTTTGAATTAAAAACCAGTTTTATTAGTTGTGGAATGGTTTTGTTTTGAACAAAATTAGCATTTGCTGCTGCTTGGATGTTTTTTTGTTTGTTCTTACTTTTGGTCAAATGTTCTAACACCTTTGAAAGTCTGTAGAAGTGTAATCACGGATGTTTAGGTTTTGTATTTTTTTTTTTTGTAGTTGGGTGGTTTTCTGCTTAAATGTATTTGCTGCTTATAATTTAAATGAGTTTGTAGTTGAGTGCTTTTTACTTCCAAGACCAATCCTCCTCAAAAGATGGAGCTATCCTTGAAAGGTGGATTTGTAAAATGCCATTTATCTCCAGAAGGCTCTTTTTATTGTTCACAACATAATCCTGTCCTCTAAATATTTAATCTAGTAGTCAGAGTGTTTTATACACAGTTGGATTGAATTCCTTGATTTTTAGGGAATGTTGAACTTGAAGGTGATGGTTGAGTCAGTTCTTGTTGAAATATAGGTACTTCAGCTGACCTAGGACTTGAAGAACTTGCCAGGAATTCAGTCCATACAGTCCTGTTATGTTTAAACTTGCTACTCTCTTGGAGCAGTTTACTTGTTGTGGGTATGTCATGATGCGACAGCACCAAAACCTGGACAAAAGAAAGAGAACAAGGAAGGAGCAACTTCCACTCAACTGTTTTAAAGTATTTGGAAAGAGAACCTCAGAGCTAAGTGAAGACTTGTGAATTTTTGTTTTAAGCTTTAGTACCTTTTGCTACAAGATACTTAAGTGGGCCTGTAATGAGGCAGAAGGAATTGTTATTGGCTGCTTACCCATTTCAGACATTTGGCAGCTGCCTGTTTACTCCTCATAAAAAGTCCTTTGATTGTTGTCTCTTGTCAGTAAATAGCAAGAGCAAAAGGTGTGAAGCTCAGACACTGCAAATCTCTGTGCTGTATCTGCTGGTAGAGTACTGTACCAGAAGTGGGCACATCACTTCCAGATGTTAATGTCTGGTAGGAGGACTAAGTGTAGTTTGTTTTGAGAACTGAATAAAATTAAAATACACTGAAGGGTGTGCTTTTTTAACTTGAGCTTAATTTGAAGGCAGCCTTAATTTCCAAGTCAAACTTTACTGAGTTTATTTTGTGCTGCTATGAATTGGTCAGAACATTTCATTATTTTTGTCTTTGGTTCCTAATTTTGCTAAAATATCAGTTTCCAGCATGGCCTTTGTCAGTACACCCACTGCATGCTATAGTTATTGACTGGAAGTTTACTTGTTTTCATCAAATAGCCCTTTCATATTGAAGTGGGAAGGTTGGGGAATCCTCTTGAGAAGGTACTTTATAATGCAGTTGAAAACTACACCTGTGTATCCCTTAGGTTCTCACTAAGATCATGCAGGAACAGGATTTGCAGAGCATCTATGTGACAAACATGCATGTCGTCTCGTATGTTACAGAAGGTGAGGAGGGCTTTTGTGGTTGGTTTTCCTCTGCAGCGTTTAATCCGTGAGTCCCATTTCTTCTTTTCCTTAAATCTGAGAAAGTTGCTGCTCTCAGTCATAATAAAGCTACGAAGTCCATAATGGAAGGCCAAAAAAAGAAGCGATCCAGCTGATATGCAGCAGAAGGAAATGCAATGTGAGTGAGTGCATGGAGAGAAAGGAGTAGAAAACAATTAATGCAAGGGAGAGAGATTTCTGATCTTGTCAGTTTTGATTTTATTTCAGTGAACTATCAGGTCACAAATCCATTGGAAGCTGGCCTTTATTGGATTTGGTGCATTTGGAACACCTTTTCTCAATGTATAGTTTTTATCATGTAGTGTGTGATATGAGCTGAGACTTTACTGTATATCTATTTATGTAGCCAGTAGAGTAAGAGTTGGAACAGTGAAGCAGTAAAGGTATGTTTGGATCGGGCTGCTCACTTTTTGGGGGTGGGTAACTTTAGCAAATGTTACAGGAAGAAGTGTGCTTCTGTCCAGAAAAATGTGTGCATTTTAAACAGCCCATCTTCCTTCATTCCCCTAATGAATAATAGAGAATCAATTGGCTGTTTCAAAACCACAAGCTTTGGCTTTTAAAAGATTTTTCCTTTGCATATTTTAGGTGAACTTTTCAAATGCATCTGATTATTTGTTTGTGTGGACTTCTTTTTTTCCCAAATTGTTTGCTGCTGCACGTATTTTTAGATGCATCTTTGGACTTGTGCCTGAATGCTTCTTTGCACAGAGCTTTGAATAACAGGACATTTTTGCCTGAATCATCTTAGAAAGGCCATATTGATCTCAATTGTTGCCCTAATGTGAGAAAAATAAAAGCCAAGTGGACCCTGAGATTTCCACTTTGGGGGGAAGTGGGTGACAGGGCATGAAAGAGAAATCAAGCAGCCCCACTGGCTCTGTAAATGCATAGAAATGTTGATTGAAGGAGGCCTTTGGAAGTCTCAGAGAGTACTTTGAGCAGCCCTGGATCAGGTCAGCCTTGGTTTTGTCTTAGGCTTGAAAACCTTTAAGGACGTCTCTCCAGCTGTCTCTTTGGGTAGCCTGACCCAGTACTTTGCTGCTGCTCTCTTACAGAAATATTGTTCCTAGTATCCAGCTGATTCAGTTTGTACCCTTTGCTTTATCATGTGCTGCTTCTGAGAACAGCCTGGCTCCATCATCTTTGTAACTAACCTTCAGATAGTTTGAGGTTGCTATTAAATTGCTCCTTGACTTCTGCTTCAGCAGGCTGAACAAGCCCTTCTTCTTCATGTGCTCTTGCTCTGTAAACCCTCTCTAGTTTCTTTTCCTGCTGTTTACTTCATTTCCTATTTTCAGAAATTACTCTGATTTTGTGCTTTAATCATGTTCAAATAAGAGTAAAGCATTCTTTATTATTGTTGTTGATTTTCTTAGTCCTTTTTGTCAGTGAGCTGAAACATACCTGAGACAAGGGTCTTTTTGTTGGTTCTCCTTGGTGGATAACTGTGACATCCATAATCTAAAATTTACCGATGGGATAAAACTCAAGAGTGCTTAATAATAATAATAATGTTAGAGTAGTCATAAAGTCCATTTGATTTTATTGTTGTCTCCTCAAATAAGGCTAAATAGCATGTTCTTCCCTCCTTGACTCTTTTTCTTTCTTCATGACTTATATGTAAGATATGTAGTTTAATTTCTTAAATATTTTGCTGTTAAACTAAAGGTCATGTGAGAATCCTTGGGAATCTGCTGTTTCCCAAGGATGTGACTCCTGAAAGATGGTCTGTTGTAACATACTGCTTCTGCAGCCATGATGTGCTGCATGTCAGAGTAAATTAGAGCATAGCTTATTCATTCTCCTGCTACATCACAGGAGTTGGGATTTTGAATACCCATTACTCCTTATTCATCAGACTTCATTAATAGTTTTGGACCATAAGTAAAGTTCTAGGTCACTGGCCCTTTCCCCGTTAGTGTTAATGGAGCCCTTTTTAAGTCTACTGGAATGTGAAGAATGAAGTTTTACTTCCCTTTTTGGGAACTCCTAATTTTTGCCAGTTGTACGATTACTTCAAGCTTCTGCATTGCTTTAAGGAATAAAAGAGTATCACTAATTTATTTACGATGAATAATTAGAATTTACAACACAAAGAAATGACATTTAAGCCTTAGCCTTTGAGGAAGCTAATTATCATGTATATGAAGATTCCCTTGAAGATGGGAACTGAATGCAGAGAAGACTTGTTTTAATGAGACTGGTTTAAATTTCTTTTTTTATGTTAAAGCCTGTCTTTATTCTGATGTCCTACTCATAAGCTGAACAGAAAAGTGAGATTTGAGTGAACAACTAAGAAATTACTTTAAGTAAGCATGTCTCAAATCATATTAAAAAATATCAGGAGTTGAATTTCAAATTGCGAAGTACAATTCTAGTCTTTAATGTAAAATTGTCTTTTCAAATGTCAGTTTAAAAGTAGCAGCTTCAAATATTGTACGATTTTACAAAGTTACATTCCATAGTAGTTTTGAGAAGTACAGACAGGTTTAACTTGGTGTAGAAACTGTATTGCAATCAGTACTTCTTGCTTCCCCAAAACCCCCTCACATTATCTTATTAAAACGGACTTTGCATGTTGATGGTTGTGGTTTTTCAAGGAAAAAGATCAGGAGGAGTGAGAATGTTCTCTTTTGTGTGTGTGTGTGACTGTATCCAAGTTACTATCCGTAACCCAGGTTTTGTTCTGCGGCAAACTAATTTAAATCCTCCTAGGAATGCACAATATCCTTGCCAAAGGGTTTCACCAAGCAATTGAATGCTGTGTTTCAAAATAGGCATTCTTTACAAATACTTCTATTAAAATTTTTGTCTTTAAGAATAGACTGTAGCAGTGCATGTGCTTTGTGGCAAATAGAGGTAAATGTTTAGTGTGTACTGTTGAATAATTAAAAGCTCAGCATGGGTAGCTTTGCCAGGAGTGTTGCTCACTGGAGGGTGGGCATGTGGAGAAAACCACAAATTAAAGCGCTGTAGGAGTGTAATAAATAAACCATTGGATTGATTAAAAAGAAAAATAAAAAATTGCAATTCTTGTCTCTTATTTTAAGAGTTTATAAATAAGTTATGTATCAAAGCCAGTGGAGTCAGATAAATCCTCAGTGTTTCCAGCACTTGGCTCCACACACAGATAAACATCTCAACCACTAGTTTTCAGATCTTTCCTCTGGAGGTGTACAGCAGCATCTCTTACTGTGAACTGTGACCACTTGCAGATTGGGTTGGACCTGTCCTGATTTCACTAGAACCTGCATTTATCTTCTGGGGAAGATCCTCAAGGGACCAACTGCTTTAGACTTGGGGTTGTGGTCAGTCATCAGCTGTGACGGTGTTAGTACTGGGTTTTGTGCCTCTTACTTGCCTATCTCATTTAAGGCAGAGTTACTAATACTGGGTGTACTGTTAGCCCATTCCAATGCTAAGTAAGGGAGTTGTTTCAAACTCCCTTATTTCAAACAGTAGGTTTGGACACTTAAATTAAATCTTTTCAGTTCCAAGGTCTGGTAGCTCCATGGCCATGGCCAAGTGCTGCATTTCATTTGGAGGTTCCATCTGACTTCAGTGTGCAGTTTTTTCCTCAAACAATTATTCAGTCATAATGTAAGCCATTTTGTTGTGTCTTTCTGGTTAGATTGGTATTACTGTGCTACATTGATGAGCACTGGCCATTAGGAGTACATGTTGAAGAAATATTTCTGTTTTCTGCCCAGTGGAGAAAAGTGTAAGTATTCACATCAAAGAGGTTTTTCTAGGGAGTTTGTTTCATCTCCAGTAAGGATAAACATTCGAAAATGATCGTGTCCAGATAACTTGCTCTGAAAGCAGTTGTCCAGAGTAGTCTCTGGTCTGGTAATACTGATTTCTAAGAAACCTTGGAATACTGGCGAAGTTTTCACAGAATTTGAGTATAAAATTATAATTACAAAAGCAATTCCAGGTGCATAAATCTAGATCAGCAAATGTTAGCTAGATAGGAGTCAGTTCCAAGTAAATCAGTGGGAGATCTATTTTATTTAATTTTCTTGACTAATGAACAGGCAGTGTAATTTAGCAGATCCTTTTTTCCTAGTATTTTAACTGAGACCGTCACAGAAATCTATTGTAGTTACCTTGTAAATAGATTGTGTTAGCAGGAAGGCAGAGGTTGTAAGAAAGGTAGTAATTTTGACTAAACTTACAGAGAAAGTAGATGTGAACTACAGTTTCTTCAGAAGGTGTGATAGACTAATAGTAATTGAAGTTAATACTATGGTGCAGTCAGTTGGATAAGGTTAAGAAGGGACAAGTGAAATTTAGGAACTGATATTCTGTGCTTAGAAAAAAAGAGCATGTAATCGAAGTGACAGAAGAGCAGTTGTCCTCATTCAGGGGAAACACTCCAAAAACATCCCAACATCCTTTCTTGGCAGGGATGAGTGTGAATGTGTTTGAAAGCAAAGGAGGTGTGGAACAACTTTTTTTATTTCCTTTTTTTAGACTGTTACCTTCTCAGATTTGAACTATATTCTGCTTAGGAGAGTTCTTGATGTGTACCTGTGTCTTCTGATGAAGAGCCAGAGTGCAGCAATTCCGTATGTGTGAGAGCAGAATTGCCCTGCTGCTTATGCTTGTTTCTCCCAGTTTGCTGTGCAACTGCAGATGGTTTCTGTGGGATGTATGCATGAAGGTTGTTGGGGGTAAGTATGTTCTTGGTGCGGTTTGTTATCCTTATTTGTTGTTTCTGTTGCCACTGCAGCTCTTCCTGCAAAGAGTTTACTGTTAAAAACTCCTAGAAAACAAGGCTGCAGGGAACGTTGAAGAACCATCTGGTTTGTCATCTTGTCCCAACAGCATTCTTGCACCTTTGTTATTCCTGACATTTACCTTCCATTGATGGGTACTTTAAAATCTCCAGTGATGAAGATTGCTTTTCTAGGCAAACTGCTCTATGCCCCTTTTTTGGATGTGGCTTTTTATATGGTGTTGGGTTTTCTTTCTGTAATGTATTTCTTGTTTTTGCAACAAAATCTTACTAGGTTGAGTGAGATGAATAAGTGAATCAGTCTGCATCCTATTTGCAAGGTGTGTTTTTGTTGTCACTAACCCAGCTGGTTGTTTACAATGTGAACTGAGATTTTGGGAGAAATCCTTTCTTACAGAGTTTTGTTTCAGTAGTGAATGACTGTGAAACAACCACTTCGTGGGTGTTTGATACAAGAATGCATAGATGTACCTGTGTCTTGCTTACTTCTCCACAGTTTAGAAACAGTCTTCAAACACAAACCATAAATTGAAAAGGAGCTACAGAGGAGAGTCAGAGCCTTTCATTATCCTAACTCTATTTAATAAGATATTACATGTTATAGAAATAAAAATAGCCAAAAAAATCCTAGGCCACACTTATATTCCAGGAATAAACTACTACAGCTAAATTATCAATACCTTCTTTTTATCTTTACAATCTATGCCATAAGTACAGTTAAAAAAAAAAGGGCATAGTAGTGTGTATGTGTACAAAGCTCTACTTATAAAAAGGAGTTCCCTGTTAAAAAATGTGGAAAATTTTGCTTAAAGCAGAAGTAAGAGAATACTAAAACTGTAGTAGCATAGGGCATAGTGCAGTTCCTGTATTATGATCCTTTGTGGTTTTGTTTTTAATGGATATTTTTTCCTAAAATGATTTGTATATGTTAGCAGGAGAAATCACTAATGTGAGGAATGCTATGTATACAAGGTACACCTATTTTATTGTGTTTTTGTACATCTGTGCCAAGAGAAGGGGTAATTCATTACAAATTTCACATTGAGTTAGGCCAGGTCCTTGTGCTGTCACTTGTGTTTGTGCACCTGTTGTAATAATAGGGCCAGTGGCAGGTCTGAAGATTAACTTTTTTGGGATTTATTGAATTTCATTTAGGGTGGGATCAGTTCCTGTACATATAAACATTGTGCCAAGACAAAAGGATGGGCAGTGCAGGCCTCAGGATGAACAGAGGATGAGGCTGGGCTGTCTGACCAGTCTGTAGGTATTCCTGACTTCGTGCTGTTTATGGTGTACAGAGCAGGTTAAGTCCAGCTGGTTCTTGTCTCTCCATTCTGCTCATTTATATTTGTGTTGCAGTTTTCTTTCAGTTGCAATGGCTCTGCTGCATGTGGAGCAAATCTGCAAGAAGGAGCGTGTTAATCCAGTCTGACTCTTGATGGGCTTTTTACCTAAGGAATGATCACAGGGCTATGCCGTGACGTGGCGTGGTGGTGAAACTTCCAGTGGTTGGATGGATGAGCTCTGCAGCTCTGTACTAGTCCTCTTGTTTCAACTTAGAGTAATAGCAGCTGGGCAGGTTACGAGGGGAAAACTGTTCAGCAGCACATACAGCCTGCAGATTCAAGAAGTCACTTTAGCCTTGTGTCAGAGCTCTGAAGTCTGAATCAGTAGTTTGTTTCCCTCCAAAAACAGATGGTGTTTAGTATTATCAGGGACACTATTTATATCCCGAAATAGTTAATAATGTTAAATGTTAGTATGTACTTTTAGATGAATTTATGTTGAGCCCCTATTTCTCTGTTGGTTTGAATTGCTGAGGTTTTAATTTTGTGAGACTTTATCCTTTTCCATGTCCATACTGCTTTAGATTCTCGCTTTTACCTGACTTGCCTGTGCTGGTCCTGGCACCCATTAGATCCTGTAGTTAGCTGGACCAAGGTGTACAAAATACTGTTCACTTTCTATAAAGGTACATTTCTGCTGGGAGATTACCCTGACATGATTTGCCAGTGTCAGCGGAGGGGATGCAGAGGACTGGTAGATGTCCTTGGGCAGGAGCAGGAAAGAGGGAGAGTTGGAGTATGGCTAAATGGACACTTGCTGATTTAAGCTGTTGTGGAACCTCAGTCCTTGTCCATTATGTTAAATTTCTTAGGAATCTTGGGGGAGGGAGAAGTCTTGTTTTCTTGGCTGGAAAAAGCAATTGCAGGAGGACATGAAAATAAAAAATAGGAAGTAGAAATAAAATCAAAGCAATGCAGAGTTATTTCAGTGTTGAAATAAAGTTTGGCTCAGCTTTAGGGTGAAGGTTCAGTTCTGATTGTATCTAGAGTAGTTTCCTTTCTTTAAATTGTCTAGTGCCCTCACACAGTCATAGGTATGCAAAGAAACTTTGCGTTTCCACATTATTTTAATATTGTTTGTGAGACTTTAGGATTCCTTGCTCTTCCAGATCTACAGCCAAGAATCACGTGGCAGAGAAGGGGAAGAGTTTTAAATATTTACTGAACAGAAAGCTGTATATATAGAGCCTTCTGCTAATTTTTGTTTCGTTTAGTGCAGGTGCTAAAAGGTTAATAGCTACCCCATCACATCTATTGTATCAGGAGATTCTTTTCTAACCTAAAGCAATGTTAATTTCCATTTAAGGAAGAATGTCTGCAGGGGCCAGTGGTATTTACTAACTGCGCCTGTAAAAACATTCCTTTTCACCCTCAGATGCTCACTCAGCCTTCTGTTTTCCAAGCGACATTATTACAGGCTTTAGCTTGTAGTCTGAGAAATTAAAAGCATGTTTTAATAACGTGAACAGCAGAATCCTCATTCCTGACTCCTCCTCAGATACTTCTTTACTTGCTTTCCTCTGGTTTGGATTGGACTATAAGTGTAGCAATGGCTGTGGGATTTATTTTGTTGGTTTTGCATGTGTGTGTCCTCCTGTTAACAACATGAAGATCCCTACTGAAGCATCAATTTATATTTGAAAGTTTTTTTTAATCATTAAGATTCTTTAAATCAAGAGAAAAAAGTCTGGTTTTAACTATGATTTGGCTATGATAGGTAATTACACAAGACTAATTGAAAGGAATCCCATTTCCAGTGTTGTCAACTCATATGAATTCCTCTCCTTGTCCTCCTTGGTCAGAGTGACAGGCTGTCAGGCTGGGCAGAGCAATGGCTCAGGGCTGCTCCATGGTAACGGAGTGAATGCTTCTACCCTATGGTACCTGCAGGATGCATGTAATTGTTTACCTTTCTTTCACTGAGGAATGGTAAAGCTTGAATTACCTTGTGTTTACCACAGTTTGGTCTACAGAAAACAACGCATGTGAACAGTTGCCGTGGCGAACAGGATGCATGTTAATTTTGCATCAGTCTTAACCTCGCTTTCATTACAGTCAGTAGAAGGGGGGGAAGGGATGTAGCCCCTCTGTTCTGTGCCCCAGCAAGAGAGACCCTTGCCAGTGCCTTGAGTCTGGAAGCACAGAGCAAATCTGTGTTACCTTGTAGCAAAGTTTCCCAGTCTCCAGTAGTGGGCAGATTTCTTGAGTATTTCAGAAGAGAGGACTTTACCCAATATTCCTATTTTGAAGTTGAGAAATGCATGTTGCAGTTGATGTTACGAATCAAGATAATAAATGCTTTATAAGCTGAAATCTTCATGATTTGCTTGAGCTGTCTGGTCTAAAAAGGTAGATGGAGTGACATACGAATAATTGATTGCTGAAGACCTGGCCAAGGCTTACGCTACTCAAGTAGCTCTATAGCTAAAAAAACCCCCAAACTTTACCAGTCAGTGAACAATTAAAATAACGGTAATGGAAAATTGCCTTTTCTGACTAACTCTGCACTTGTGAATATAAGCTTTTATTTATCCATCATTTTCCCTGCTTTATTTATTCATGCTTGGTTCTGGTTTGGTTTCCTGTAGAAATAGCATTGCTCTCTTACTCAATGAGTTGCAGTAGTGTAAGGTTCCAGTGAGTGCAGTTGTTTTGAACCAACTATGTGACGTGACTCATTCCTCCCATTATGATCCTGTACTAGGATTTCCTCACACCTGGATGGATTTGGTTTTGTGTCTGTGCATGTTGTTCTCTGTTCTGAGGTCATCATATTCAAATGCTACTTTTGTACTAAGGTACTTGAACTTTCTGGTACTGTTTTGTGGACTTAGTGTGCACATGAAATACTCTTTAGTGGCAAAGTCTTGTCTATTTGCATGCTCCCACCCTGAAGTCTTAGTTTTTCTTACCTACTGGAAGTGGAGTATGCCCAGCTCTGTCTTAGGCCTGGTAATCAAAATACAAAAATTTTTGGATGCATGTTGCAGGGGAAATTAGGCAGCCCACTCTGACAGTGACAGAAAGACTGCAAAAAATAAGTACCTTGTGTAGTTTTGCTTCTCAGACCAGTTGAAACAGATGTGTCCTTTGCTTGCTTGCTTACTTCTGCTGCTGTAATATCTGTTTACTTGAGTTGCTCCCTCTCACCAGGCATGCTGTGAGCCTTTCCCACAGCTCTTTCTGTCTCCCACGCTTTCTCCTCCTCACTCCCAAGTCAATACCATAGTTCCCTTAGTTCCTCACAGAGCTTTTGAATGGGAAGAGTCAGACACCTGCTGAGCTGGCTCAGGGCTGTATACAGTGCTGACTGCTTAGGTGGAAGGGTAGCTGCCTGTTTTGTATAGTCCTTGAATTACTGTGGCAACTAATCTGCATATTTCACTTGTAGCAAACTTGAATTAACCCACTCACACTTGTGCAACTTTCATATCTTAAAGAATCTATTACTAAATATTAATTACTGTCTGGAACACAACACACACACACACACACCCACCCCCACGACTAGTGACTTCAGAAAGATACGGGTACAAAAGAGCTGTGATTTCTGAGCACAGTTTCCATAAGAAGCAAGGGTACAAGTGGAAGTAGCAGAAGACTCTTACGCTGTTAGCATGCAAGATTGCACTGTGAGAGCCTGGACTGGGTTTCCATCAAGATCCTTGGACATGGATATATTTATAAAAAAAGTGTTGGCAATGCCCCTGAGGAAGAGGACTTCCCTCCAGATACAGAGCGAAAGAGTGATTTTGGAAGTCTAGGTTGGGAAACAGCTTCACAGAATTGTCACTAGGTATAGGGTGTTCTCCTAAGAAATAGTTACAATATTGACTGCAGCAACAACTTCAAATTTTTTTGATCTTACCTGGTTATATCTGTCCTAGGGAGGCTTCAGTACCACAGATGTGTTTTGTCTGCCTACACAGTTTCGGTCAGTGCTGTCTATTCCTGACAACAGTGCTGAGTCCATCAAAAGTGCTTTTTTATTGCATTGAAAATCAAATCTAAACTTTTTTTTCATCCCGATAAGTGCCTATCCTCTTTGAAGTACTTTTTCAGTACTACTTCTCCCTTTCTGCCCCATGGCTGAGTGTAGAGTCCATCTCTGTGTGGTTAGTACACTTACTTGTATTAGGAGTCAAAAGAAGCATCTGGGAGAGCAGAAGATCTGATTGATATTTTTATCAGTTTTTCTGTAGATTGAGAAGATCTCACTCCTAAATTAGAAGTGTAGTACAATTCTCAAAAAAGCATTGTGCCAAAGTTTTCATTTTCCCTTTGGGATTGGTTCTGAGTCTCTTCTGGCTTGCCTGTGCTCAGTTGGTTTTCAGCAGCCTTTTTGCCTTTGTTTAGTTTGACCAATCCCACACCCACTGTATGTAAACATTCAATGAGATTCAGTTGAGTAGAATAAGAAAAATGACAACTAGCCCATTAGGCAAGAGAGCAGAATCCTATGAAGGCACTGCATTAAAAAATAATAATTAAATGCAACTTGATATTCAGACTGTATAAATAGCTACAAACTGCATGCTTTAGGGGATAGGATAGTTAGAAATACAGTTCCACTGATTAACCTGTTTGGTCTCCTTTTAGAACATTCTTCAAGTAGTGATCTCATCTTTGTTTCTCTTCAGAAGCACCACAGATGTACTAGGGAAGAGAACTCTGTGTTATATGGTCACAGTAAAAGGAATAATTCTGTTTTGAAAATAGTGTGCTAATCTTCTCCGAGATTTTTTCTCTCCCTGTTTCTGTGGCTTTAAAGAGAAGGGTGCTCAGTCTGTATGGTCTTTTTCTACGTGACAATACATCTTTCTCTCTTTTGGAGCACTGTTTCAGTTTGCTAAGTTTTGTCAGAAATACATGGCAGTGAAGGTCAAAATGACGGTGGTTACAGACATTTTTACTCCATTATCTGTTGTTTTAAGTGTCTTTTATTCAGCCATTGATTACATGCCCTCTATTACCAACATCTCCTAAAATCTTACCTAATGCAGGAGCAAGTTCAATAGAAAAAACAGCGTAGACGGGCACCAAATGTGTAAACTATCACTTGTTTTCTATACATCCAGGATGAATTCTCTTTTCTACTCTTGCAGTCTATGATTGTTGTTTCCTAACATCTGTAGCATGATGCAAACTAATAAATATTTCTTCTGTGAACAGTGCAAATATTTTTAACCAATTTCTCTTTTTTCCCCCTGGCTGAACCAGACATACTTTGTTTTACCAAATTTCTTCTGCTCAGCCACTGGTTTGCCATCTTTGTTTTAGATAGGATGCATCATTTCAGAATTTTATTTAGGACATTCATGAGACTGGTTTGGTGACTGACTCCTCTGTGTGTGATTTTGGGGAACATTTCTGTGACTTTTAGATTCATATGTTCAACACTATAGTGATTTCTGTGTACAGAATGTAGTTTTTATTAACTCTATACCAGAAGTGAACCATCAGCAGAGGAGGGTGGTAAAGGCATGTTGTTACTAGCAAAACAGAAGTACGGAGCAGTGGGGAAAATTTTAATGAGGAGTGGGATGTTTAATTTCACTCTTTTCAGCACACAGAGATAGGCTGTATAATGACCCTATAATTTTGGTAGTCAGGTAGCCTGGAATTGCCTCTGGATCATACCAACAGCATTAGGAGGATTTGACTGCTTTTTTCTTAGAATCTTTGTTTTATGTTGATTTACATCTTCTTTTTAAGAGCATGGGATTGGGACTTCTTCTGGATGAATCATTATTCTATTCATGTAATAATTTCCCTATGGAACAGGTGTAAGCAGTTCGATGTCATTGCATAAGGATCCTCAGTCATTGTTGCTCCTCGGTACTTCTGTCCTTAGGTGTTGATCGGTCAGAAGGGCTCTAAAATGCTAACTGTGTGTTCAGCATTAAGTAGTTTGGTGCTTAATTCTGATAGCTTGCCAATCCGTAATTTTTATTATGTCTCTCTCTTTTCTAGGAAGATTTTAATAATGCCAGATAGCTTGTCTTTGCAAGACAAGTTTTCTTGTATCCCTGGAATTTTACTCTGTGACTTCAATATCGTGTACTAAGTAGTTAAATTAAGCATATCCACCAATCATTCTTGACAAGCCTTGTGATAAAGGATTTTTTGGTGATTAGTTTAAGTTAAACATTTGACTTTTGAACTCATTCTTGTGGTATGTTTGAAAACACTTGTGACCAAACAGTGTATTTTGATGAATAACGAACTGCAAACATTGCTGCTTTTTGTTATTATAATGAGGGATAATTGACATTCTGGTGTTGATGCAGTTGATGTTTTACATAAAGCTTTAAAAGTATTCAAAATACTTTGTTATTTTGCTGTTAATACAGACAAATATGTTGGGTTCTTTTCCAGAAACATTTCTAAGAGGATTTTGAGACTTTAAATTGTACGTGCTCTGGAATATTATTAAGTATACAAAGTAGGCACTTATAAATTCTTATTATGGGTGAGAAAAGGGTAGAGTTCAAAAAAAAAGTGAATGTGACTTATAATCAGGAATGCTGTGAATTTTGTAGCGCAAGATGTGCATTTCACTGATCTCTAAGTGATGCTCGTGTTTTTGGATTGCTTTGTTGGCAGCATGGTCAAGGATGAGCGAATCCTATGGCTGCAGTCAGCTGTGCTCTGGCCCACCTGCTGGGCACTGACCCATTGTTGTTGTCGGGTCTCTTTTGATCTCAGATTCCAAAGATTCCTGCCTTTACTCTTCTTCTATGTTAAAAATCCATGCTTGTGATTATACTGATTGTTGATATTGGACTGCGCCAGTTAGAGATGTAGACTTTTGGAAGCGCAAAAAAGTCATGCGGATTGGAGTTCAGTATCCTCTTCTGGACTCTCTTAATGTAAGAGTAAAATCTCACATTTTAATTAATAAAAATAAAATCTTTTACTGAGTAATCCATAAAACTGTTTCTAGGAATAACATTAGCTCTTTTCACCTCTATTGGAATGATTTTCAACTTGTGAAAAAAAGCACTTGAGCAAGTGAAATGTGATGAAAGGCTTGCAAAGTGAAAAAGATGCAATTTTTCCAATTATACTGTCATACTAATAAAAGATTTTATTACTCTAAACCTGTTTTACTTAAATATTCTGGGTGCTGTCTGGACATTGTAATAAAAGTGTGTTACAGGTATTAAAATTAGTGTTTCAGAGGGGAAAAGTTATATTTACTTAAATCATAGAGGTTTAGGATTTTTGCTAGGTTTTGATGGGAGGTGATGACAAGAATTTGATACTATGCAAAGAGGTAGGGAAGATGGTATTTAGCTGATATCAAAGTTGTGCATGGTAAAGTGAGGAAGCATTTGGTTCTCAGTGTGCAGTGAGAAGAGTGATTTAGAGAAATGATGTGTAAAATTGTTGTCTTTTATTTGCAGTTAATTTTCCAGGTTTTCTGAACAGTCAGCCAAAGGAAAGAAATGTTGAATCCTAAAATGTATGTTGCAGTAGTTAATTGGCTGGATAAGTTTTTTTCAGCGTTAAAAGCAATTCTTATATTTTGTCTTACATTTCTACTGTGGAAGGTTTTAGAAAATATTTACATTTAATATAAACCTTTTCAGCTCTACAACGTCTTGAGATGAAGTTGTGATAGTGCATTTTGAACTTTTTTTCAGCGTGGGAAGTATCCTTGTGGTAAAATTGATTTTTTAAAACTGTGGTTTTTAATTGTTCGTAGTTGTTTCGGGGAAATGAGAAGACGCCTCGATTTGTTTCCTCTCCTAGATTACTACCATAGTTAAACTAAGAAAACCCATCAAGATAACTGATGATGATGTAGAGTTTCTGTTTATTGCCCAATATGGAGCTGAACATGGGGTTTTACCGAGAGTACATATCTGCTTGCAGATCTTGCTGTACTGGTTAAATATGGTATTATCTCAAGTGCTCATCACTTTCAAAAAGGTGATGTAGCACAACCATTCCTGGAGTTCTGCGAAATAAATCGTTTGAATGGGCTTGTGTCTGGTCCAGGCAAACTCAATTGAGCTAATTAAAACTGCTGAAACTAACCTGACTGACCTTTCAGGAAATGAACTGGGAAGCCTTCAGTTATGTGCTCGGCCAGCAGAACTCCAAGGCAAGAGCAGGTTGGTGCAGGAAGGGGGATGGGAATAGGGACATTTTGACTCAGCACGGTTTCTTGTGGTGAGAGCAGCTTGTGCGTGCTCGTAAACTGATCTGCACATAGGAATATTGCTTCTTTCCAGGGAAGAAACAGTCCCTCCCCAACGTTTGCTTGTTCTTAGCAGTGCACAAATATTTATAGGAAGCAAACCAGTGAATCATTAGAAATCTTCTTCGTACGATGTCTCCTTAAACTGCAGGTGGTGGTGTGATGGAATGTGGGGATATCTTTGTGGCTGTTTCTTTCCTCAGTCTGATTCTTTTGAAAGCATCTTATTCTGCTTGTATTTTCCATACTAGAGGTTTACAGAAAAATGTTTATACTGCAGCTTCAAACATTTACTGAAATGCTAGAAAACCTAAAGAATTTCTGTGGATTCCTTATATTAAGATCAGATGTGGGAATGTCACATTGAATATCTGCTGTACAAGACTCAGATGATTTTAATGGAAAATAAGAATCTGAAATGGTATGTGCCTAGTGGCAAAATAAAAAAGCAGAGGAAAGGGAATGGACAGAGAGAATTATATAATGGGTCAGAATTACACCTTGATGGTTACAAGTCCATTTCTCTGTTGTGCTGACAGAGAAAGTAATTGCTGCATGTATGTCTTTTTCAATTATGTGAAACTGGTTTTACAGCAAAGTGCAGTATTTGAGAGAGCCTGCAACGTGAGCAACAGAGTAATCCAGCTGATTGAAATGTCTTGTGGGCTAAGGCAGTTTCAGCTGCCAGGCAGTTTGAAAAAACCTATTTTTTAAAGTGTGTAACAAGACTTTAAACATTTTTAATTTTTTCAATAATAATGTTTCAACCGAAATGTGGTTTTATTGATTTTTATTACTCTAAAAGTTATCTTAGAACATCAATGGCAATAATACTAGCAATCAATAACTGAAGATGAAGTGCATAAGCAGGATGTTTTCAATAAGAAAGCTTATTTCGTCATTAGTCAAAACAAGTGGAGTTCCTTATTAAGGCCAATGGTTATTGAAGCAAAACTTAGTAACTTACTAAAAAGCAGTAAAAGGTTTAAATTATGTAATTGTTACCATGTTGGCTTGTGCTCAGACTGCATTTCATAAACATTGTGTAAATTGGTGTCTGTGTGTTTGGAAGGGGAACATAACCTTTGTGTTTGGGAAACCACAGCCTCTGCCAGTGACTAGGCATCTGCTTTTAGGGCAGGAAGGCATTGGCAGCCCTGGCCAAATGTGCCGTGTCAGCCACAGGTGGTGACTATCAACCTGTGCTTGTGACTCTTCCACCTCATCTCTTACATGTAATAAAAGCCTGGTGCTTCTGTGGTTCTAACCACTCAGACTTGTGCTGGTGTCAGCTGGCATGGCACCTACTCCAGTGAAGGGAACTGGAGTGGGGAGCAAGCCCCAGTAGCCTTTAAAACAGAGGTTATATGTTCTGAATTAAATTTACATAAGCTGTTTAACCAACTGTTCCATGCGTGGGAAGAAGGCCTTTAACTTTGGAAGTATGGATTATTTGGGGTGATTGAATACCTTTTGATGGTACTGATATACAGACTTTGGTGATCTTGGACCTTTCTGAGAAGAAAGGAAAGGGTGGGAATGGACATTGCTGGCAAATCCTAACTGAAAATGTTTAGTTTAAAATGATGTGGCTAGAACTTTCATACCAGATTTTGTTCCTGTCCAAAATTGCTAAAAGAATAGTTAGTAACAGGTGACCTTATATTAAAAGAGAGGAGAACATTCTTCATTACAGATGTAATTGTACTCAGAGAAAAATATTTCTGTGGAATGCTCATGATCTCTGGAAAGCTTATGAGAAGCATGTATCTGAAGGAGAGAATTTGTGGAGAAAGGTACACTTGTCTACTTAGTCACTACTAAGACTTTTTTCCCTACAATATTGATATTTGAGCTTCATTTTTCTCTTTAAAGAATGTTCCTTGAGAACGCAGAGTTGTTTTGAGATGTGTAAAGATTATTAGTCTCTTCTGTCTTGAGTCGGATTTCTCCTGCGCATTCTAGAGGCTGCTTTTCCAAGCTAATTTCAAACATTCTCTTTCCTTTGAGTTTATCTGGAATTTCCATTCTCTATCATGGCAACTTGGAGACCAGAACAACAATCTGAAAGTGTTCTTGTTTCTCGAACACAGTATCATTCTTCAATCATTCTTCATCTGCATGACATTAGTTATAATTTATATGCTATCTTCTGTGTGCCTTGTAGTTTTTTCTGAACAAGGCTGGCTTTGTACAAGGTGAAGATCTCTCCATTTCTCGTTGCCGTAGGGCCTGATTATTTCTTATTGTGTCACTTCATAATGGATTAATATGATAATGGGATAAATTAGGACCTAAGTTTATGTTATCAAAATTTTTAAGTTTTACAGTTTATAAAAGGTAGAGGATGTTGATTTAAAGATAATTTCCTCGATAGTGCCGTGACAGTGTTTTTTAAATGCCTTGTTATAAGTGGACCCAAAAGAATTAAATATTTGTAATTACTTTATTATAAAAAACTAATTGAAAGTGTTTTTAAATGTGTAATGATTCAGCCATAATAATTTTCTGAGTATGCCATTCTTAGTGAAAGGAGCACGTCTGCATCAGTTACATTGAAAGGTTGGTTAGAAGTAGACTGGTGAAATTGCATTAGTGTTGCTGTCATGAGCGCTGCTGTGGAGAGTTTAAATGGCTTTTATTCAGGTTCACTTGTGGAAACGTATCCCCTTCTGGTTTGTCAGTTTTCTAGCACCAGGTTTTGTATCACCATAGTGTTTGCTTTGGAGGAGCTGGAGTTAGTTTTTGATATACTAGTGCTATTTTCAGCTAGCAAATAACATTGGTTTTATATTTAAAGATACTGTATTCCAGCATTCTCATTATATGCTTTTGACTAGTTTTGTGTCCTCTGTGTAGGATGACAGAGATTGTCAGTATCTGGGCCTCAGAATAGTGACTTTGTTTTTTGTGCATTAGAAATTTCAACTGAAATAATTGGACATTCATCTTTGTTCTCTGCTAGTCCTGTTCTGTTTGTCAAGGTACTGTACATCAATCTAGAAGCTTTGTCTGACGTCTTAAACTGATTAGTTCCCTGTGTTTCTGTAACAAGGTTTCACACATCTCTTGTTCTAATGTGTAGTGCTGGCAAACAGCTTGTGATGTCATGGTCAGAGTTTTGGGTTTTTTTTTTTTGAGCTTTGTCTGCTTCAAGTTGGTCTTCTAACCATAAGACTGTGTGTTTTTTTTTTTCTTTCTTTCTGTAAATTTGTGTACATTAAACTAATAGACTGATCTAGACACAGCTGACTTATCCCAAAGCTGGTTGAGTACTCACATTTCTACCCTGACATTAATGTAGCTTTGAGCTAGAACAGAGGGAGTAATACAGATTATTTATTTTTCTATTTACTTGCCCACTTACTTTTCCTCTCTTGCCTGACAGCAGTCAGTGCTTTAAAAACTTAATCCATTCAAAGCAAGTATTTCAGCAAATCTAGTATGAAACATTAGTGTTGAAGAGTCAAAACATTATATATGTTAGCTGTTAGTGATTAATGACTGTCCAATAATTTAAAAATTACTGATTTTCAATGGTCAATTTTCAAAGACAAAATGAAAACCAAGGAGAGCAAAATTAAGATGGGTGATTGAGACTGACGCTTCAGCCTCAATAGATGCCACTGTGTCAAAAAAGATCAGCTGTTGAGTGAAGAGTACAATTAACTTTTTTTTTTTTTTTTTTTTTCCTTCTTCTTTTTTTGTTTTTTTTTTTTTCTTTTCTGGATTTCCTCAGAATCTCTGATGGGTAGAGGTAATACAATTACACATGGCAAACAGGGTTGTAGAATCATTCCAAATGGAAGGAACTTCAGGTATAGTCTGAGCTCCTGCTCACAGCAGGATTAGCACTGAACTTGCACAGCATAGTCTAAACCTTTGTCAAATTGGATCTTGTTTTGATTATTTCTTACTTTTGTGATGAAGAAAAAGCTGTTAGTTGGAAAGAAAAGCATTTAAACATTTAATTAAACTTTCCTGAAATATGAAATTAATATTTGAAAATATTCACTGATGCATTAATTTGTGAAATGTGGAAAGCATATGAAACAACATACAAAGACTATAACTGATAACTAAATATTTTTCGTTTTAGAGCCTTGATGAGTATGAAGACGATGAAGCAGGGCAGAAGGAACGAAAGAAAGAGGATGCTATTACCCAACAGAATACGATACAAAATGAGAGTTCTAGTGCAGATACCTCTGGCTCATACTTACTCCAGGTGAGATCTTAACATTGTTCATTTTGGTATTTTACTCAGATTGAAAACTCATACTGCCTTCTTCTTTGTATTTCTTAATAGTAGATTATACCCTACATGAAAAAACCCTGAAGTTCAGGAGTTGACATATTACTGAAAACAGAGTATGAGGTTGCATTCCTCAAATGTCACACTACTGAGATGAAGATTCTGACAGTAGAATCTTCTCTTTCTGTAGAGGCCTTGAAGGTGACAGTTTTGATGTTCATCATAGAACTTAGTGAGGGGAAGAGAAACTGGGAGAAAAATTATTCAAGTGAAAAGTACTGACAGGTTAGAATATTCAATTAATTGGAGGTAGTCTTTTAAATCAGGACACACTTTCCTAATTTATTTTGTCAATTAACTTCTAATTATTGATTCTGGAATTGAAACCAACATACAAACTCCTAGGGAAAACACCCCTTGCCTCTGTGAAACCTTTTCTCTCTTTTTATTGCTCTCCAGTCCCCTGACCGCAGTCATTCCTGCAGTCCTTTCCCCCTGACATCAAACATTGCCAATTATGCCCAGTACACCCCTCCTTCATACTATACCAGCTGTGGCAGATGTTCGGTCTCTTTCCTGAGTGCCCTAAGTCTCTTTAACGAGTCTTGTTTCTCCTTCTATTACCTAACAGCGTGTACAAACTGAGGCCATCCAGCTCTGCCTGTTGACTCCCAACAGAGGCAACAGCACATGCACAGGGAGAAAAACATGCAAACAAACCAAGCATGTGATGATCATGGGTAGTCTTCTAACCACCCATAACCACAGGGGGCATTGGTGGATCTGGATGCACTTTCCTTCTAAAATTTTACCCAGTCTTTCATATGCTCAGTGTTGCTCTTAGCACTGAGAAGAGACTGGGGCAGAGAAGTCTACAGCTTAATTACCTCGAATGTCAAGATCAGTCTCCTTTTACTAAAGTTGAATCTGTCATTTTCCATCTATTTCCATATGATTTCAGCAAGGTGTCCCAGTGGAGGATCTGGGGAACAACTGCTTCCTCTTTATGTAACCGAGTGCTGCAGAGAGAGGATGGCTCCTCTCAGCTGCTTGTTCCCTAGGCTGAAGAATTCTGTTTTACTTGGTTGTTCCTCATACAGGAGTTACTCAGTAATGTTCTGTACTTCCCAGTTTGACTCTGTTTTGTTTGAGTAAAACATTCAGTACAGCATGCAGTCATAGAGTGATTTAGTGGTGGGGTTTGTTTTGTTCTTAGTTTCTTTCCTAATAATTCCTGATACCTGTCTGTTTGTTTCCTGAACACTGAATTTACTGTTTATGTTGTGTATGCCTAATCAAACGTAACACTTTGGAATTATCTGTGAGTGAGAATAACAAGCTCAGGGGTCGATGCCTGTGTAAATTTAGAAACATGTTCACCTTTTGTTTCACTTGTGTACACTATGCTTATGTACATTAAATTTAATCTCCTGCTTTACCTCCCAGTCACTCCCAGTAAAGGAGTCCTGCGTGTTTTTATAGTTGATCTGTATCTTTTCTGTTCTGAATAGATATGGACATCTCCCCAAATGCATTGATAAGCACAGGTTCCAGTACAGGTTCCTGTGACACTCCTCTGGTTGGTTATTCCATCCACTGTGAAAGCTGACCATCGGGGTCCACCATTATTTCCTGCCTTTTCACCAGTGATTTATTCACAGAAGGACATTTGCTTTTATTCTAAGAGGAGATTACTTTCTTTAAGAGTCTTTAGGGGGTGTATTTGAAATGCACTATGCTGTCAATTAAATTTCTGTCCTTGGCGTGTTTTTATAACTTAAAAGAGCTGTATTAGATTTGTGAAGTGCGACTATTCCACAAATGCCCTGGTGACTCTTCCACATGGTATTGTATTAACTCAGTTATTCCCTAATTGTTCTAGATTTGCTAGCAACACTTTATCCAATATAAATATCAAGTTTACTCTTCTGTAGTTCTCTGTTTGTTTCAGAATCTTCTTGAGGATGATGTTTATGTTATGGTACCTAGGGCATTTTTAAATGAGAAGTTATATTTGATGTCAAGTAGTTTAGCTATTACATTTTTCAGTAGCATCAATAGTTTCTTCAAAGCTCAAGGACTAAATAACTGCATCATTCTGGCAGGTAGCATTTTAAAATTTATTTTATTAATTCGTTTTCACATTCTAACAGTTCTTCTGCTGTAAATAGACCCTTCTCCAGAGAGAGTGCTCTGATATGACGCTCTTACCATTTTTTTTTCCCTGGTGAACATCAACAAAAATATTTCCGCAAAGCAACTGTCTCCTCTGAGTATGCCTCATGTAACCGGATCTGTTGTCTTTGCAGATTCATCAGGAGTCATCATTCTGAAACGTTCTTGTGCTTTTTTCCAAGTTGGTTGTTAGACTGTTCCTTACAGTGTTCACTCTGTTTTCACTTCTTCAGCAGATATTCCGAAAGTTGTCATTTTTAGTTTCCCCTACTGGTATTACTATATAATGTTTTGGCTATATTCCCATGTCCTCTTTTTTCCGTCCATATTTTCTATTCTTCTTGACCAGCAATCTCAGTTTTTATTTACCAAACTGTCTGTATTAATTGTATCTTACATGTTTCCAAGTTTGTCACCTATGTATTCCAACAGGCACTACTTATTTGTTGACAGAGCACAGCAGGAGTGTCCTGTCACTGACAATACAGAAGAGAGTTCCGGGTCTTGGATCTGGCAAAGGCCCAGGGTGGCACATGTACAGAACAGATGGAACCTTAGAAAGTTGTAGCTACTAAGACTTAATCAGTTTATTACTGGCTCTGTCAACTCGCTTTTCATTAGAAGACCTAGAACTTGCCCATTTTGAACAGAATTGGACAGCAGTGTTATTTCGGCTTTGATTACTTAATTTCCTTTTGATTCTACTGTGTGCAAGACATACTCTTTTTAAAAGTAGAGCTTATGCTGTAGATGTAAGAACTCATTTCAAGTTGCCATTGACTAATACATATTTTGTTTCTGTGTACTAAGCAGAATAAATACATTTCTGTAGTTACAGCTATTTTCCCCCACTTGTCCTTTCTTATTATCATTTAATGAAATTTGTAAATACGTAATTATTGTGAATATGATAAATAAGACGGTATTGACTTCATATTTGATGAGGAAATACGTTGCTGAATAAGGTTGTCTTTCCAGTCCTTAATCTGATTTTTCAGTTCTAATATTATCAGAGGTTGCAGTTCTCATTTTCTTAGGCAATATGTACATTTTTTGAAAACTCTGGCTGAATTTTAAGTTCTTGATCCAAAGCACAGACATACCAGGTTTGTTAAGAATAGATCTAAAAATATAGCAGACTTGAGTATTTTCCCTGAAGCAGAGCTATTTGACTGAAATCATCTTCTGAATTATTTTATATTGGCAATATGGAAAATGGTAGGTCTGGCAATGTTACTAGCACTGAAAAGCTATTACAGTCAAAGAATTTGTTATTGAACTTTAGCAAAAGATAGTGTGGAAAGCCACACCTCACCAGGTGAATCAACATTAAATCCACTTCCAGACACAAATGTTATATCTGGCTCTGACCTTGTTGCTTGATTTTCCCCCTATTCTTAATGCTGCACTTCAGTTGTTCTAATGTTGGGTTATAGAGCTGTGGGCTGCTCTGGTGATGTGTACAGGGATGCAGACTGAGGGTGATAAGTCATATATCAGTAAGCTTAGAACTCTTACAAATGAGCTAAAAATCTGCAATGCTAAGGACAAGCATAGTTAAAACTACTACTTAAAAGTTACATAAGTTTCTACTTTAACTAGAAATCTTCGGAGTCTGGTAATTGTAGAAATCTAACTCTTGTTTAGCAGAGATGGCAAAATTGAAAGTAGCGCTAAACTACTTGATAGCAATGTCTTTCTTGCAGGTGGATAGAAATGATACGTTCAAAGTAGCGAACATCTCTTAATTGAAAATGGTGTAAGTATTTATGTGCTATAAGGAAAGCTTGCATCAAAAAAACCTACAAGATTTGGCAGGAAAAAACAATTTGTTTAATCATGATTTATTTTTAAGTCTTTTAGAAGACTTGCTGAGTTCCAGAATGTGGAAAAGACATTACTATTAGCTAATACTCAAAAAGCCCCTGCCAAAACCCACCATATGCTAGGCTTTTGTATCAAAGCATTCAGGTTTGCTGATACCATGGTTATGTGCCTCTTGGAATTCAGTTGTTTGTGCATCTGGCCTCCTAAAATATTTCCCAAATATGTGCCCTTCTTCATGTAATCCTGTGGCTGTAGGGTTAACATTGCCTGTGTGTCATTACAAAAGTGGTATCTGAGCATGGTAGCATGTTGTGATGTGTATGTCACCTTATGGTGTTCTTGGGAAATTGGAGAGCCAGTTGGGAAGGCTGAGAAGATTAATTCAAAGCTAATATAAAGCCTTGCAGTGGGAGACACCTGTCTAGGTCCTCCATCCATTAAAACTGTCAAATGACAACTGGCTGCTTTTTGGCAGTTATGCTATAATAGTATGGAAGTATCATTCTCAATACCTTGGAAAGAGTTTGAAATCATTTGCTTTATGTTATCTTTGTTTCCTTTCTGTTTGCATTTTATTTTGAATGTTGTAGTGTCTGTAAATGCTGGTTGTGCACAGCACAGTATACTGAATGAGCACACTGCAAGAAATTTATCAGCTGTGAATAACTGACATTTAAGATATGGGAGTTGAGTAAATATGTATTACCAAAAGCATCAAGAGACCAAAGGTGTTTGAGATCTTCAAAATTGCTTTTGTCATGAGGGTGGGGCTTATTGTGTTCTAAGATGTGTGTTTTCCTCCTCACTGAGGGTAGATGAGTTGAATCCTTTCTTCTCCCTGGAAAACTTGAACCAAACATGTCAGGATGATTTTTGCTACTAACATAACATGGAAACAGGAATCAGTAGAGTGAGAGATACTGATTTTTGTGCCTGTGAGCATGGAAAGAGGAAATTTTGAGTGACTTAGATAATGAACTTCAACCTTTGTGAAATTAATACTCTGAATCCTTCAAGTGGAAGGTAATGATTTATAAATACTTGAATGATTTAGAGTATCTTACTGTAGAAAGGGAATGCTGATCTTTATTATTGTCACACAGAAGTGAAATTTGTCCAGTGTATTTCTTAATTCCATATTAAGAAATTGAAGATCATAACTGTCACAGTTACCATTATCTTTTGTGTCTGTACTGATTGCCAAAGATCTCTCTGCAGTCATCTGCTAGAAACCTGCCTTGGTATTTGTAGTGCTGGTATGAAACTGGTGAGGGAATTTTCCTCTCAAGCATTATTGAAGCCTGGGACCCCAGTATGAGACGTGACTGACTCTTTTTTTTTTTTTAAGCCATTACAACTGTTTTGCTGTACCTAATTGCATATTATATATTGCTGCAAAGCCCAGGGCCTCATTCAAGACTCTTGCACTTCAGTTGGAAATAACAATCATTTTGTTCCAACCATTGACTTGCTTTGTGTATGCAATTGTAATGCACATTTCTTGGTCTTCCTGTATTGCTCTAAGAATGTACATGATCAAGAAATTAAGATGTTAAATCTTAAAAAAATTATTTTATGCAAGATACAGCTTTCTGAGATACATTTTAGACAGTTAAACATCTGCACTGAATTGCAGTCACCAACACAGAATGGATTTGCTAGGCAAAAAAATGTCACTTCATTTGTAGCACTTAGCCTTGTTAGACTGTAAGTTGTATTATGTTCTTGCAGTAAGTACAAATTATGTGCATTAGCAGACAGACTAAAGCTTGATCCTAGTACTGAATTCCTGTGGAGCTGTTAATCCAAGACAACGAAAGGCAAAGCTGCCCTAGTTTTCAGCTCAGAGCACTGACTTACATACACAATAGTATTGCCATGTCTTGGATTGCTCTCGCTCCTCTCTGTATCAGCAGTGCAGGTTTTTGTTCTCTGCAAGGGATTGTGGTAGATGCTTGGATAATCATTCAGTTTGGAGTAGAATTTACCAGTACCTTTGAAAGAATCCTTGTTGATTGGAAGTGAGGATGTGATGAAATGTCTACATAATCAGCATTAATGGTACAATTATGAAATTGTGTCACAGTAGGTTGGGTTCATTGTAGTAACTGCTCTGG
Organism: Struthidea cinerea; assembly: GCA_013397865.1. Classification (NCBI taxonomy): domain Eukaryota; kingdom Metazoa; phylum Chordata; class Aves; order Passeriformes; family Corcoracidae; genus Struthidea; species Struthidea cinerea. The sequence goes on from VZTI01000329.1 coordinate 156,344, forward strand.
TGAATAGATTAGGTGGCTGGTGAAGTCATCTAAACTTGATTTATTAACATGACCATTTAGTTATGCCTTGTGCATTTAGTTGTAAGTCATTCAAAAGCCTTTGAAAATTGAATGAAAACCACATCTGATCTTTTTCTAACCTTTTGTTCTAAAAAGTCTTAACGTTTCACCAAACATTGCAGGCACTTTCTAAAAGGAACGTGGTCCAAAGATACTTCTCACAGAAGTGTAGTTCTGTTTGCTTAAATACTATTATTTTCTTTAAATGTGACCTAACACATTTAAATTTTTGGAAGCAATGATATATATCAGAGTTACAAAACTATAAATGTTTAGTAGAGACACCTTATAAGCTTTGCTGAATGCAGTTAATAAAGGTAAGGAATAAAATTCCTTCTTAGCTTTGTGGCGGACTGTGAAAAATGCAGGGATCTGAATTTGTTACATGCATTTCCTTTCAGAATGACAGCTGAAAACATGCTTGACACAAGCTTCCCCGGAGTTTTGTACTTGAATCTTGTGCCAAGAATATACTGTCAAATAAGCCAGTCAACTCAAGTTGGCACTTTTTGCCTATTTTGCCTCTTCTGGCTTTTCATTTTGCACAATTACTTTTATTATCCAAAATATGTGGTAATAATATTCATGCCTATTCATACCTGACCACAACTTTTCAAAGGTGTCTGGCATCTAGGTTTCATGTAGTTCATGCAAAGAAGAACTGTGTGCATGCATTCCAGAGTAATAATTCATCTTTTTTAAGTGTTTTGCTGCGATGTTGCTTGATGTTAATTTCCATCCGTAGAGAAAATGTGGTTGTGCTACACTAGGCATGCCCAAATGTATTAAACACGTTTTCTTCTCAGCATTACATTTCTTTAGACATTAGGCCAGGAATTATATTGCATAATAACATGATTATAATATTGTTATTATTTATAAAAAGTAAGAAAGTAAATGGGATTAAAATACTTAAATTAGGGTGATGTATGTTTGAGTTTGTGAAGTCATAAGTAATTCTGCCAAATCAGGTTGTATGATTCTAATATTTGAGAATTAACTACCAGATAATACTCATCTTGGGTCTTCTATTTGTAGGTGGAGTGTGATGCACTTCACAGAGATGATATGAAAGTAGTCATTAGTATCCACAAAGCACTTAAGCAATAATAGTGACTGCAGTAGAAGGACTCATGTGGAAATCTGCCTATATGTCTAGAAATGTTTGCATAAAAATTAGTTAAAAAGTATTCAAATTCAATGTTGTTTAAGTATTAAAAGACCACTGATTTTTAAAATGTATTTCCTTTAGTCACTTTTGTGTGTGTGCAGTGTTTTTAAAGTGACATTAGTTGGATGGAATTTGCTGCTCTGTACAGGTCATGACATGAACCAGGTGCTTCAGTTACCATCTGCCGTGGGTCCAGTGACTTGGGAGACCCAGATGATTTCTGTGATCTGTGTAAGGAAAACAGGAACACAGGAGTTTTATGTTTTCCTGGTCACACATGATCAGGCAAATCACTCAAGTAATTTCTAGCAATATGGGCCTATATTCAGAGCAGTTTGAGTATGTTAATAACAGTAATAAAGGCACGTGTCCACATGGTGAAGAGCTAGCAAATGCAAAATACTGAACATTACTCACTGAGTACTGTTCCTTGTGTTCCGCTTAAGAGATGTTGTGGAAAAATATGTCAGGAAGGGCAGTATCATGAGTTTGAATGAAAGTTGTGTAAGTCTAGGACGTTCTGACCTGTTCTGAATTGGTTGACTTTGCAGTCTTGATTTGCTTTAAATGCTTTTTTCTGTGTGTATTGTTGGAGGCTGGAAATCCTCCCACCCTCCCCCCCCCACTCTATATGGTAACTGTTTAATTAATCATCAAGGTAACTTCTGACTTTAGGAGTAATAATGTATGGTGTTCTTGTCTGGTATAACTGGGGGCTTTGACTACACTCAAGGATTTGTTTTGAAAAAAATTAGATTGCTAGTTTTTAGTTACATTGTATGGATTTGTGTTTTTAGTAGAGCAGCAGTTTTAAAACAATGGTGTCTGGATTTTTCATAGGAATGGGCTATGTCAGAAGACATTGTTGTAGCACCATGGGTTTCTCTGCCAAAATCTTCCTCCTCTCCTGTCGTGTGAGCAAATTTAGTATATGTGTGTCTACTGGTATAGTGCTGCTGATCCATGCATGTTCAATGGGTTTTACTGTGCCAGAGGATCTGCACATGCTCAGCAAATCTGATTCAGCTGTATTGCATGTGCACTATCCAGTACTGCTGCTTTTGGAAAGTGCTTTCAAGTGGAACTGCGGTCCTTTTTGCCCCTGAGAAATGAGGAAGCTGAGAGCTAGCAGTTACTAATGTGAGACCAAAGGGAGAGAGGGTGGCTGTAAATTGCCTATGAGCCAGCTAAAGTCGCTTGGCTAGCAACATGTAGCCTTGAGAATGCAGCTTGGGCATCCCTACTTTGAGTTGCCTGACTTCTGCTCTTGGAGGGAAATGCTGATAATGACTATCAAGATTTGTCTTCCTGACAACTGACGAAGAAGAGGAATCTTTCCGTTTGTTTGTGGAAGGCATCATTTGTGTTCAGTGCTTGATCACTGTCAGCATAAATTTGATTACCTTTGATGGCAAACTTTGCTTTTCTAAGAAAGAAATACAAAATTATTAACATTTTTAATATTTGTGCTCAGTAAAGTTTAATTTAGTGGATAAGTGGCTTAAGCTTAAAATTTTGTTTGATGAATGCATTCACTCTCAGTAAATAGAGCTAAACATACCCATGAAGTCTCTTAAAATTGAATATTTGATTTTGTGTGCCTGTGTGTGTGCACAGCTATTTGTCACAGGATGTGCATGAAAATGAAAGCTGAATCAAGCCTGTCTGTGAAGGCACGGCATTGTGAAGGGTTCTTGTTCTTTAGATTCACAGTTGTGCCTAGGAACCTGCAGGGTTTTCAGCACAGCCTGCTCTTCAGGTACTTTTTAGATCCTTATGCAGAGCAAGTGTGAAGCAAAATGTGTAACTTATTATTAGATTACTCTTCCTTGTAGTTTCTCTTAAGTTTGATTGTGATCCTTCCACTAGGATTTCATTTTCTGGGATCTTTGTTTACTTTTATTCTGATTTTTTCTTGTCTACAGATGTTGCTGCTATGTACTCAACCTGTATGAACAGGTGTTTGTTTTGTTGGTGCCCTGTTTGTTTCTTTCACTGTGGAGTTCATGAAGCTGTGCCCCAGAATTACACCAGCATTAGCTGTTGTCACGCTGATCTGGAGCCTTTTTTGTAACCTCTATACAGATGTAAGGAAGAGGAAGCAGTTTCTCAAATGCCCAGCTAATGTTTTGAGCAGTGTAAAGGGGCCTCATGTAAAGGAATTTATTTTTTCTCCCCACATGTTTTGTGTTTTGGACTGGCATGACTTAAAGTCAGCTAGGTTACAGTGGGTATCTCCTCCCAGTCTTAATTTTCTTATGTGGAGAAAAAAGAAAAGTGATCCTGGAAGTATAATGATACACTGTAGCTGGGGTTTCTTTGGCAAGAAGAGTCTTTGAGCACATACAAATTTATTGGAAAGGAGGGTCTTCCTGACTTACCTACTTGTACAAATAGATTTTACAGCCTTACTAATACCAAAAACTTCTGTAAGGTATGGTAATACTCCTGATTCCTGCACTTTTCTGTGCTTCTACTCTAGAGAGAGATTTTAATTAATACTGCTTTCATGCCAGGAGCAAGTCTGAAACCTAGGTAACAGTTATGAGTACCTGCTGGGTGTGTACAGAGAGGGAGGAGGTTCTTTTCTGCAAGAACCAACATGGACCATGGACCAAGAGGATCCCTGTTGCTGAGTGTCCTTGTGCAAGGTGGAGAGGGGAGACAACTTGCTTAGTATTGCAGAACGATGAGCAGAAATGTATACTCTGCACAAATACACATAGGAATAGTTGTCAGACATTTTGCAACATGTATCATACATTCATGTTATTAATACCAAGTTAGAGAATATCATAGCAGTAGTTACTCAGATGTGCTGGTGCTTTTGGAAGCTGCATATTCCAGTTCCATGGTGGTGGGAGGATGGTGGGGGCGGGAGACTGCTTCTCCATCTCTGCATCCTTGCAGTCTGGATTAATTAATATGGTGGCTCAGGAGGGAGGAGGAATCCATAATTCAGAGTTGTTTGGTGGAGACAGTCTGACTGTGTTTATACTGTTAAAAAGTGCAAGACCTGGGTGTGAGCTCAACTGCTGCACTGCTGATAGCGCCTGTGGCTTAATTATTAGCAACATTTTCTGGCATGGTTTTGGTTCATGCTACCTAATGCTCTCTTATATCATACCCGGGGACTGTTTGAGGAATAATGTACCAGGAGCCAATCCTTTTATACAGTATGAACATCACAGCACCAGTTCTGGCTGCCTTTGTAGTGCTACAAGGACATAACTTGCCTTTGATAGCTCAGAAACAACTGCATACCTGTAATCGACATGCTGGGGTATGCAACACAGACCTAGGTTTCCTGCTCTGACAACACTGCTTTGAGCTGTAGTTCAGCCCTTGCCTGATTTCAGATACTTCTGTCTGAGGGGAGCCTACAGATTCTTATTTCTTAGGGATACCACATTGTCTTTCTGGTCATTTTTCCAGCTCTGCTTTTTCTGTAAGTCACTTGAGATCTGGTCAGGTTTTTTCAGCCTGAGCTAATCACCTCCTTCACAGCTTTTGTTCTGAGTGCCTAACTGCTTGTCCTGAACTCTTTTTCTGACTCTTTAGTGTTGAATATTGCTTGGATATAGAAATAGACAATAACGAGTAAAAGAAAAGCTCTGTTCATGTGTTTAAATGTGTGGTTTTGGTTTTCTTATTTCTGGGAGCTGTTTTCTTCTGGCAGATGCTTGACTTACCTGGGAGTTACTTGTGTTACCTGCAGGTATTTCTTCCATTATTTTCTCTCACCTAATGTCCTTAATAGATTTCTTCATAGGTACGAATTGAGGGTGCTTACCTTTCTGTTAGAACTCTGATTGATTCCCTAGGTATCCTTGCAGTGTTCCTCCGTGGCTGTCTGGCTCTGTGTAAACAGGCGGATGAGTCATAACTCCCTTGGCTTCTCAAGAATAATATCTATCGCTTGAACCCAGCCATTTTAGCCCATCTCTTGGGTCTTGTTTGAAGTTCTATTAATTGCGTGTTACTTAAAGGTAGTAGATGAGGCTGTGAAAAATAATGTTAAGGTTCACATAAGTGAGTGAACTGAGTTAAGGACATTGAACTTTTCCCTGACTGAAATACATTATTTCAATCTGGTTTTCTTTATTTTTTTCAGTTCTTCCCTGCTGTCTACCTCCCCTGTGTTTGGGGTTTAGCTCACTACACAGGCTGATCACTATGTGGATATAAAATTTTCACTATTTCTTTCATTTTTTTCCCATGTTCTTGTCTCCTTTTTTTTTTTTTTTTGAGCAAATTTTAATCTGTAATTAATAACGTGGTTTATATTTCTTTACAAGTTATAAGTAATAATTTTGAAACCTCTGGAACATCGTAAACATTTTATAGTCTTAATTTAAAAATATGTCTTACGTTTATCAATCAACATGAAAACAATATGCTACAATTTAACAGGAGAAGATATTACATAAAATACTTTTACGTAAGCATTTAATATTTGTCATATAATGTCCCTTCCAGTCTTATAACCATTCATGCTTTCTTAACAGTTTTAGAAATAAAAGCTCATTTTTAGAATGTCTGCTTATAGAAGAGATTTATTGGGTGAGTAAAGAGTGTTTAAGGTCATCCCTATGAAATCCACACAAGGAAAAAGTAAAATACAGTGGCTCTTGGAAATAGATGTAAAATCTTGGAGCTGGGAGGGTAAGGGAAGGTGGGAAGGAGCCTAAGGTGGTTTTGTATGTACAAGTATTCTATTCAAGAAGAGATCTAGAAAATGCAGTTACAAGAGGTGCAAGTAGTTGAATTAGAATTTCTGCTTGAACCTTATTAAAAGCATTTTGAGGGCTTCTGGAAAGAATCATTTCTGTGGAAATAATGACTGGAGGTATTTTTCCTCTCCTTGGAGGTTAAAGCATTTTTATTCAAAGCTGAATTTGTGTTGCATTTCCATGAAAAACATCTCTAGACGTTTTCAAAGGGATGACACAATTGAGAGGAACTGTCACCTCCCTCAAGGGCAGAGAGGCCCTGTAAACAGACTGTGACAAATTAGAGAATTGGGCCAACTGTATGAAGTTTAACAAGGGCAAGTGCCAAATCCTGCACCTGGGATGGAGCGGTCCTGGTTGTGTGCATAGAGTGGGAAGAAGCAGTGCAGAAAGGGACCTGGGGGTCCTGGTCGATGGCAAGTTGAACATGAGTCAGCAGTGCCCTGGCAGCCAGGAGGGCCAACCCTGTCCTGGGAGGTATCAGGCACAGCATCACCGGCCAGGCAAGGGAGGGGATTGTCCTGCTCTGCTCTGCAGTGGGGCGGCCTCACCTCAAGTCTTGTGCACAGGTTTGGGCACCAGAATGTATAAAAGACATGAATCTGTTAGAGAGCATCCAAAGGAGGGCTGCAAGCGTGATGAAGGGTCTGGAGGGGGAGCCGTATGAGGAGCAGCTGAGGTTGCCTGGTCTGTTTGGCCTGGAGAAGAGGAGACTGACGAGTGATCTCATTGCGGTCTTCAACATCCTCACAAGGGGAGGTGGAGGGGCAGCTGTTGACCTCTACTCCTGTGACCAGTGACAGGACCCAAGGGAATGGCATAAAGCTGAGTCAGGAGAGGTTTAGGTTGGATATCAGGAAAAAACTCTCCAGCCAGAGCGTGGCTGGGCACTGGAACAGGCTCCCCAAGGCAGTGGTCACAGCACCAAGCCTGACAGAGTTCAAGAAGTGCTTGGACAATGCTCTCAGTCATGTGGTGTGATCCTTGGGGTGTCCTTAGGGCCAGGAATTGGACTTGACAATCCTAGTGGGTCCTTTCCAACTCAGCATATTCTGTGATTCTGTGATTCAAGTAAATGGTATCTCGACTCTGAGGGAAAATTGCTTTTGGGGAATTTTGATGGGAGCGGGAGAAAGGTATTTCATCTGTCTTTTTGCTGCTTTTCACATTTGCAGTTATTCCTAGTTTGTATTAGGATCCCATTGCCTTTCAGTTATTAAGCATTCAGATGTTATCTCACTTCAAGAGCTGAATGAAACCTTGTCTGCATTGCAGAAGATGTGTAACTGCCATTTCCAAACAAATCTCAGTGCAGAGTTGTACTGAATGTGAGAAGTAGCTGTGGTTAATCAAGATGCGATTTAAGGTGTGAGTTAACTTGATTTGCTGGATGGAGATAGAATCTACCTTGATATGTTAAAAGGCAAGAAATCCCAGCAGTAGACCTCCTTCTTCCATGTAGTGAAGTTGTATTTGCTCACATCTTGGAGAATGTACAGGAAACCTTGTAGGAAGCCCGTATTTGAATTACATATGAAAACAAAATTATTTTGATGACCTAATTTCAGTCAAAATTTAACCTTGCATGTTGCAGGAATATCATTATGTAGTGTTAATTTGCAGTAGTGTATAGTTAAATTTCAAACAATTGCACATATTCTTCATGTCAGTATATATACCAGTGAGCCCTAACAGCCTGATTTGATCCAGGGGATTTGCTTTAATTGTTTGCAAAACTTTTAAGTAGTGTTTCGAGGGGTTCCAGTGAACCATTTTCATAGTCCAGCTGACTCCAGAGTCTGTACTTGTTTAAAAACAATGTTTGTTAGGGCATTTTAACTAACAAATTTGTAATAGTAGGGTTGGTTTAGTATCTGTAAAACTTTGTCAGACACTTGTAAACACAGACAATTCTATTTATTTAAAGCCCGATGACCAGCTTGTTTATGTAATCTCTCTGTTGGCCAGATGAAATTCCAGTATGAGCCAGGAGCAAAGAGGAGAGTTAGCCAAGTTCCTTGCACCCTAGTTTGACAGAGATTTAATTGGCAGTAAATGGTTTCATTAATTGAAATGGTCTCAGCTGCCTTTTCTGTCCTTGTGTATTCTCTTGTGCAGCCAGGTGCATGTGTGTGTTAGTCAGTGCAGTGAATCAGATAAAGGAGCTCATGTGGAATGAGAGAAATCTTTGCTTTTTCCTTGTTTGTTTTTTTTTTTTTTTTTCACAAAAAACAGGGTAGATCACACCCTGTCCTGCATTAATACCATCCACACAATCACTTTTGTAGACACAACATAAAGGGAACATGACCAGTTTTACAGAGCTATGCTGATGTATGTCACTCTGCAGTGATTTGCAGAGTGTTCATTAATAATTTGATTTATTAGTGAAGTATATACTGTTAAAAGGTAATGCAAGCTGCCTGAGGTCATGTGCAAGAAGTAAAAGTAATTTTAAAGCTGTGTTTGGAATACTGCATTGAAGTGAGTATTTGATTTCAACCTTGGACAAAGAACTGATGTTGGTAGATGTCTTTGGCAGCAGTATTTTTTCACCAGTGTGAAAGAAACCATTGGCATTGTTATGGATTACTTCTTTACTTAACTGTTTTTCCATCCAGGATGTCCACAGACTATAAAAAAAATTCCTGTTTTAGAGGGAGGTATTCAAATATATTGATCTCTTCATTGCTCATGACAAATCATTCACTTTTATAGCAATGATTAGATATTTTAAATGTGGGTTAAAACTCAAAGTTAAAAATTATTAAGGAATATAAATCAGATTTGTAAATAGGTATTTATGTACAAAAATAATCATCTGCTTTTAGGTTAACTCTTTGTCAGAACAGGGATGTCCCTCCTTTTCTCCTTGCCTTTCTTCATTTCCTGCCAACCTTCAGTTCTCCAAAAGTGGAGGAGACAAGATCATAAATTGTAGATGCTTGCCTCATTTTAAGATCTTCTGAATAGTTAGAAATCTTAGATTAAATCTTGATTAATAGTCACATAATGCTATTTACAGTGGGACTACTTATATTCATGTTGCCAGTGACATTTGGACAAAGAACGCACACAAATTGAATTCCACAAGATGAGAACAGAGATGAATAATATATTTTCCTAGTCCTTTCATCATCACTTTAAAGCATGATTGGTTTGCATTTACATTAGAGATTTCCAAGTAATAAAAGTCATAATTTACCAAATCTGCAATATTAATTTGGTGTTCAGAGGAATTTTTTTTATGCATCAGATGTGCCTTTTTAACTTTCTGCTCATAGTAAAACTACAGAAATAAAAACCACTAATACTTACTGTAGAAACATCTGTTACAAAGGACTTGTTAATTGGCTCAAGGTTTTTTCTGTTTGTTTGTTTTAACAGCTGTCATTTGTAGCAAATGAGAGTATTTGCCATGCACTTTGAGCATTTGTTTGCTTTCCCAGCTTTTTCTGAAGAACTGGCTTTTCTGAATAGTACTGCCAAACTTTTAAAAGTGTCCTGTTGAGTTAAATGTACGAGTCTAAGTCTATGTAATTGCTTTACAGCTTATATTTGCATTTAGTATATGAAAATGTCTCAGCAAATATGAGGGTATATGGTGAATTCATTGCATCATTTTAGTGTCTAGAGTACAAAACAAGCATCTGATACCTTAAGATTTCTTAGCATGAGCATATGTGTGCTTCACTGGACTGCAATCTCAGGTGCAGTTTCTCCCTTTATCGTGAATTCTGCCTTTCACTGTAAACAGAGGCTTATGTTCACCAGAAAGCATTTTCCTGAAAAAAAGAAGCTGTTAAAAAAATAAGAACTGAGGAAGATTAGAGCCCAGAATTCCTACTTTATTGTATCTGCAGGCAGTTAGGCAAAATTTAGACCCAGTGTAACTCTCCATCCACGCCTATAAAGGCAATTGAACCATTTGTCCATAGCTAATGGGGTAACTGGGATGTTTCTGTGACCGTCACCACCAGGAGATGTGTCTGATGCTACTGATATGACATTTCAGTTTTCAAATACAGTGAACATGTATCTTAATGTATTAGAGGAAGCAATTTGAATCCCTTTGGGTACGTCAGAGTCGAATCACCTCGTCAGTCATTGCTGACTGTCTTAAAGCTAAAAAATCATTAAGGCTGGGAGGGATCTTGGGAAGTCTCCAGTCCAAGCTTTCCAGACAAAGCAGGATCACCTGTAGCAAATTGCTCAGGACTGTAGCCAGTTGGGGGTTTTTTATTACCATGGATAGAAATATGTCTCCATCATCTTTACCCCCTAAGGAATTTGTACATATTGGCAAGATACCTCCTTGAGAGGTATTGAGAATTCTATTCTCCTGGTTGAACATTTCTAGCACTTTCAGCTTCTCCTCATGTGTCAGATGCTCCAGACTTTTAATCATAGGTCCAGCTTTGTTGGAGTCTCTCTAGTATATTATTGTTCTCATACTGAGAAGTCCAGAACTGGACCCAGCATGCCAGCTGTGGTCTCACCAGGGCTGAATTAGAGCGGAGGGGGATTAGAGAATAAACTGAGTTGGAAGGGACCCACAAGTCCAACTCCTGTCCCTGAACAGGACACCCCCAAGGGTCACACCATGTAGCTGGGAGTATTGTCCAAATGCTTCTTGATGTATAACTGGTTTGGCGTTGTGACTGCTTCCTTGCAGAGCCTATTCCAGTGCCCAACCACCCTGAAGTGTAAGGAACCTTTTCCTAATATCCAGCCTAAACCTCCCCTGACGCAATTTTAGACCATTCCGTTGGGTCCTGTCACTGTCAGCAGAGAGATCAGTGTCTGCCCTTCCTCATCCCCTCACAAGGAAGTTGTAGACTGCAAGAGGTGTCCTCTCGGTCTCCCCTTCTCCAGGCTGAACAGACCAAGTGACTTCAACAGCTCCTTGTATGAATTCTCCCCTAGTCCCTTCACCGTCTTTGTAGCTTTCCTCAGGATGCTGTCCCTCCACCTGCTGGCACTGCATCCTGAGGATTCCGTGGGCCTTCTTTGCTGCAAAGGCACAGTGATGGCTCATGTTCGACTTGATGTCCACCAGGACACCAAGTTCTTTTCTGCCCAGCAACTTTCCAACCAGTCCACAGCATGTACTCGGAATTATTCGTCCCCAGACTCAGGTGCAGGACTTCGCATTTTCCTTTTTTTTGAACTTCATGGGATCTCTGTAAGTAATCTCTGGATGACAACACAGCCACCTGATGTATTGTTAACCTCTCACCCGAGTTGTTTGTAGTGTGCAAAGTTGCTGAGTCTGTACTTTGTCTCATCATTCAGGTCATTAATGAAGCCATTAAACAGTACTGGTCCCTGTGTCAATCCCTGCAAAGTGACTGGTGTCCAGCTGGACTTAATGCTGCTGTTCATACCCGTTGGACCCAGTAGTCACTGCATCTCATGGTCTACTTACCTGGTCCATATTTCCATATACACATGTTGTGTGGGAAGGTGTTGAAAGCTTTGCTAACCCTGAGATAAGTATCATCTGCTATGCCTCCGTTCACCAAGCCAGTCCTCTCGTCATAGAAGGCTGTCAGGTTAGGCATGGTTTCCCCTTCATATATCCATGCTGATTTCACCATCTTGTCCTTGAGGATTTGTTCCATTTCCTACTCAGGGACTGAGTTAAGGACTGTCCTGTAGTTCCCTGGATGATCCTTCTTGAAGAAAGGAATCACATTTACTTCATTTTAGTCCTCAGAAACCTCCTCCTGCTTCCATGACCTTTCAAAGATAACCTACCCCTAAGTAAACTTTAAAAATAGCATTGGTTCCATTTAAAGTTGTTTCTCTGCCCTTTAGAGGTAAAATTAGATTTCTGTTTCACAGCTGTGAATCACTAGTTTTCAGATGCTGTCATCAATGATGAAAATAGTTATCAGTGTTAAACTGGCAATTTTGCCAAGTTTGTGGGTTTCTTTAAATAGTTCCCTTGACTTTGTTGAATTTTGTTCTTCTGCTTGTCTTAGGGATAAAATGTAGAACATAAGGCAGAACTTAAAAATGCTTCATAAAATAAAATGTACTTTCAGATCAAGTTTTTTTCTATAATACAAATATTTTTTCAATTCTGTTTTCTATAGTAAAATAATATTCTTTGTATCCTAATTTTTAGCTTGTTTATTTACTTACAAAGTCACTAATGTGCTGATCAGTGAAGGCAGTGTAATGTAGAATTTTCAGAGTGGATGGAATTTCTCTTGCATCTTGTTTTGAGAACTCATTTACTTCTTTGCCTGCAGTAAGTGTTGTAAGTAGACAGAATTTCATACTTTGCCATTATTTTTTTCTTGTAAAGGCAGTTGTCCATTACCCCCTTAAATATTCTTTCCTGACTTTTCAGCTGTTATTTGCTGGAGCGTGTTTTGCCTGTGACTGAGAAAATAATTGGTTCATGTTCTTACAACGTCGTAAAAAACAGTTATGGACTTACTCTGTCAAATCTGAGCCATTGTTTTCCAGTTGAAACGCGTCTTAATTTTTGCACTTGACAGTGTCAGTTTTTGTTCCCGTCCAGAAGGACAGCAGTGGTGCTGAGGAATTGGAACAGTTTTGCTCTGCTGCTCTTGGACAAGTTGATGAACAACTATAAAAGTGCACATGTGTTTCCATACTAGTTAGAGGTAGTGGAGGTGTGCTGGTGGCAGGGTGTGAGCTGTTTCACATGTTGTGCATGCAGGCGGATGGAATAAGTGCATCCAGTTTTATGATGTAATCAGAGGCAGATATTTAAGGCTTCTGAGGTGGTGTTCAGAAGCAGTAACATGGTGACAATAATCCTGGTATTGTCTGTACCTGACGACAAAATAGTGCAAAACTGAGTTTTACGGTGGCGTGGGACTGCTCTTACTGCAGACTTAGTTTTCTGTGGAGTGATAAAATATTTTGGCAGTATAGATACAAGAAAAATATTAATTGGTTTTTCCTTTTTGTTTCTTTTAGGACTCCTCCAGGATGGTTTCAAGCAGGTATAAAAGGTATGCGGTCTTTGTACACAACAAATTTTTTTTTACATTTCTGCTAGAAATAATGCTGATTGAATGGCTGTTTGTAGTAGAGGCCATCATACTGCTACTGTAGGTATGTCGCCTGATACTGGGCAAAGGACCTGAAAGATGCAGCAAACTTATCCAAACCCCTCTATTATGTTACTATTTTAAAATAAATTCAGCTAGTGTTTTGCTGGGTCTGACTAGGGCAGAATAGTTTCCCAATCAAATGTCAAACTTGGCTACTCATTGCCTAGGAGCCAGTATTTTCACAGTTTAATTTATGAACCACCGTATTCCGAAGTTTAATAAAGGAAGATAATTTTGTTGCTCTCCACAGTAATACTGATAGATGGTTTTGTCATACTACTGTCTCAGTTGTAGCAGATGTTTCTCATATATAGCATGTCCTGTTTGTTACTTGTTTGTCTTTGAGTCAAGTATTACCCTGGTTAATACTCCAGCTTTTAATCATAAAAATACTTCAGAAGCTCTTGATGCACCTGACCAGTGTGTGAAATTTTTGCCCATGTGGAATTAAGACTGACAAAACTATCACAGCTATTAGGAAAATGTTACAGTAACATGGGGTATAATATGTCAAGTGAAGCAAGACAATCATGTGAGAATGTTTTTATTTGGTACATGAATACATTCTGTTTTAGGTATCCTGTACTTGGGTAAAATGTGTAGGTGGTTAATTCATCGGTGTATATATATCATGACTGTAGAAGAAAGTGCAAAGAGCACCTACAATTATCTAGTCTTCACTGCTGTATTTTCTACCCCTCAGACTTGTTCACCTGTAGAATCATAGAATAGTTTGGGTTGGAAGAGACCTTGAAGATCATCTAGTCCAGTCCCCGTGCCATGGGCAGGGACACTTTCCACTGAACTAGATTGCTTAGAGCCCCATCCAACCTGGCCTTGAACACTTAGAGGGAGGGAACACCCATAGCTTCTCTGGGCAACCTGTTCCTGAGTCTCACCTCCCACACTGTAAAAAATAATAACTTATCCTGTTATGCTTTAGCTTTCCTAGCATGGTGTCTTTTATATTTATATTCCCAGGTTCTCGTAAACCCAGCTGAGTGATGTTTTTTATTGCTGTAGGGTTGTTTTTTTTAAATCGCTTTGTCATTGCAGAATGGGTGGGCTTATTGTCACTACCTTAATAACTATTCATGATTCATTTCTTATTAATCAAGCACATTTTAGTTCAGTCTTTATTTCCACTTCAGTCCTGGTGCAGAATTTTATTGCTGTTTGTATCTGCCAAATACTTAGTGGTGTGTGTCATACTTCTGTGGCTTTTCATCAACCTTATCTCTTCTTGCATGCTGTATATACTCACTTGCAAAAACTTGGTTGTGCCTGGGGTGGTAATAAGTAGAAGTTTGCACAACCACATTCATAACTTATTTGAAAATAACCTAATTCTTCTGATTAGCATGCAAAAGTAGGAAACGCCAAATCTAGAAAATGCTAAATAAGACTTGGTTGTGCAGTCTTCCCTCAGTCAGCTTTAGTTATACGTGGGATGTAGAGTCTTTGTCAACTTTCTCTGTCAGGACAGGCATCACATTCAGGAGGAATCTGACTTGCTGAGAGCTGCTGTTCAATATTTTATGGATGTTGCCATCTACCTTACTCATTGCATAGTCTTGAAACTTCATGTTGAAAAGGAAGGATTACTTTCCACTGTGAGCACAGTGCCCAGTGCTCACAAATACTCAGTGGGTTTTATTCTGATTGAACCTCCCTGAGGTATACAATGCCCACTGTGATTAGAGTTAGTAGTATCTATTAATTTTCCACTATGTTTAGGAATTTCTACTGTCCTGAAGTAATTTTTCCTGTGAGGGTACTTAAGGTATGACTCCCAGTGGTTTCGCTTTCTGGTATGAGTGGTAAAGGAGTCAGAACCAGAATTGTTCTGGGCTTGTTTGCTTCTTCCAACATCTGCAGTAAGGGAAGGTCTTACAGAAAGCAGTCTCATCTACAGTAATTCTTATTCAGATCACTCAGATCTCCCTGAAGTCCCAAATACAGTAGGAGTCCCTTGGAAAGTCAGTTGGTTGGAGCATGGTGCTGATACCACCAAGGCCGTGCCGTGGATTCAATCCCTGTATGGGCCATTCTCTTAAGAGTTGGACTTCATGATCCTTGTGGGTCCCTTCCAACTCAGAATATTTTGTGAATCTGTGAAATGGAAAATGCCGTTCTGTGTTTGCACCTAGAACTGGAATGTGGATGCCTAAAGGCTGAATTGAGATCATAATTCAAGGCTCAAATACGTTCAGCTTAATGTGCTTTTAACAGTCATGGGTGTACTCTCTTAGGTTGTCAAAGCAAACTGAGGGTGAAGCATGTTCTTACGTAGGGACAATCACTTTGAGATCCTATTTGAAACTTACTTGCAACAGTAAGTTGCCAGTACTTTGTTGGTAGACTTTATAGACATATGATAGCAAAAGGAAAGCATGTTTTCCTGAAATGTTGGATTCTGTAATAGATTCTTTTTCCCTTTGAAAGATTGCATTTTTTGCCAGAAATACTCAGGTTGCTTTCTTCCATCTTTACTACTTCTGCTTCTTCTCTTTTGTCTTCTCGCTCTTCCCCAGTTGTTTCTCATCAAACATGGCATCTTCTTCATCTCAGCATTTTTCTTCACTTCACTGGTTTCCATTTCCTAGCCCAGTTAGGCACCCTTTCCTTTCTCTCCCCCTTTTCTCTTACATCCTTATATTTAATCATTGAGGTTCTAGTCTTCTCTTTGTTATTGTTCTGATTTCTTGTGGTTTTTTTTTTTTTTGTTTGTTTGGTTGTTTGGTTTTGTTTTTTTTTCCCCTTCCTGTTTTGTCTCCATTATCTGTAGTTTTCTGACATTTTGTCCTGGATTACTGATACTATTCTGGACTTCCAGTACCTTTCCTTTCCCTTTCCATGTAACTGTTTTCATATTTTATGTTTGGACTTGATGATCTTAGAGATTCTTTCACAACTTCAACAATTCTGTGATTCCATCTCTACACTGAGATACCCAGCCTCCTGTACCTGACAAGAGAAGAGAGACTTCAGAGCAGAGAAGATCTGTTCTTACAGAATCAATGTTCTCTCACTGTGTTCCAGGACTCAAGCAATTGCACAGATTTTACACTATGAATTACACTGGCTACTTTCCCTTATATGGATGCAACAATCCGTGACTAAACATTTATATGTCATTGCTGGGAAACCTGTTTCACTGAGTGTCCATTGACTGGAAAACCTGTTTACAAATGAACTCTGCTGGCTGCTGTGTGTTGCTGTGTGCTTAGTGACTTGGACAAACTGACCCTGTCTTTTCGTGCTGTAAAGTAAATAAAAGTTTGTGATGAGGATCCTAGTCTATAATTGTAGCCTGTCTTCTGAATTTACTTCAGAAATTTTCATACCCCCCCAAAAGTTTGTGGAGGGGTTCCTTTGCAGTTGCATGAATAAGTGCATAAAATATTTTCAAAAGAAAGCGATGGTTTTGTTGTGATCTGGAGTGGTACTGTGAGATCTATTAAAAGCATGACCAGAATCTGCAAGGTCATGCTGACATGAAGGCCACGGGACAGGCAGGAGAGTATCTGGGAACTGTGGTCAGTCATGTGTCCCAACTGTGAGCTTCATGTGTTTTAAATGTGTAGGTATACTTCAGTTGTAATAGCCCATGTCAACTTCCTGTTCTTCCATTTTCCTCTCAGGTTTTCCTAATGTGATATGGCTCATCTTGGCCATTTCAAAGTACTGTTATGAAACTGCGTCTGCCATTTTTTGGCATTTTTCACTGCTTTGTGAGTAGTTATTTTTAAGTACCAAGCACATTGCCAGTAGTAAGAATGGTTTTCCGATTTAGGTCTGATGGTATCAGCATAGTTGGTGTTACCAATGATTTCTTAAACATGAGAAGGACAAAGTGCATTCCTTTATTGAAATATTTGAGTCTAATCTACGTGTAAATGTGAATTATGTTTCTCTTGTGTTCTGTGAACTAAAAGGCTTGTTTGCAAGTAACAGTAAAGCGAGGTGTGTATGCTGACATAGGAATAGTTTTATAAACACAAAGTTTGTTTTATCAGCTTACTTTAAAGACTGTCTACTAGTTTTTGAACCAATTTAGTTTCTTTTAAAAAAATTGTAAAGCAAACCTTGCAGATTGGGATTTAAAGATTTTTGCACTGTTCTTGAATCAGAGAGATCAACTGGATCAGTGTACAGAAAGAGCTAGATTAAAATCTCTTCATGGTTCGGAAGTGTGTTCCCCTTATAAGGTTGTTTACTAGTGGAAATGAATACAATATGGTATGGTTTTATGGCTTCCAGTCAAAATGTCAGAGAGGATTTTTGCCCCCTCTTTCAGGATCGTACAGCACATTAGCATGGAACTGTAGAGATAGAGACCATTTACCGCTAATTGTAAAAGACTACATCATACTCCAGTTTATCATTCATGTAAGAGTTGAAAAATAAATGGGGACGTAGAGACCATAAAAAAAAGAAGGTGCTTCAGAGCACTCACTGGAGGGGCTGCGAGGGAAATGTTTGAACACTGCTGAAATTACCTTGCTCAGTGTTTTCAGATAGTTACAAAACTTAAACTATAACAGTTTACTTTCCATCATACTAACCTTGATCTCACTAATTAAAAAAAAAACCACAGCTGCAAAGTAGTGTTTCATAATGCTATGCCCAGACTTGCCTGCTTGCCTGTATTTAGGAGTTTTGCAGTGAGGGCTGGCTTTGGAAGCATTGTCTCATCTAGCTTGTTACCTTAGGACCACTACTTTGCCGATATTTTATTTTAGACAGGGGTCACTCAAGACATTTTTCTTGACTTTTATAGCCCTTCTTGAACCACTGCTGACATTATGAGAAGGCATAAACACCTAGGGTTTATTTCTGCAGAAGGTTTTGATGGTCTAAGTTGAGCTGGCTGGAGTTCCTCGCTGCCTGTTGTGCCAGTGCTCATGCCGCTAGGCAAGGCACTGCTTCAGGGAGCCACTGCGGCTGGAAGTTGATGGCTTCCTTTTGCTTGGCTGCTCGGTTGCTGCATCAGCTCCTTGAGTAGTTTCCCATTCACCTGGAGGCCAGAGGCAGGAAAAGTGGAGGAGGCTAGGGAAGTGTAGCTGTAGAGAAGACAAGACTGCCTTTCCTTAGTTCAACTCCGAAAGCCACAAATTTGGCTTAAGCAGTCTGAAGTAACAGGAGGCCAAGGTACCCTATTTAGAAATAATTGTCCTTTGCTTCTTCCAAAGAAGCTAATAGCAACTGACTGGATTGCAGTGACATAAATAACTAGGATTTTCCAAATCAGGTATGGTTATAAGATTCTGGCATGAAAAGAAACCTGTTGTAGTTGAAATACAGTTTTGACAGGGTGATTTTTATTGGGTGAAATGGAAGTTTGCACAGTGCTTTAGAACGACATTGAAAGAATCAAAGAAGCTTTGGAAGGAGCAAGAGGTATTTCCACATTGCTGTAATAATGCTTTTAAACCATCCCTGTATGAATAACTGATTTTATTGTAAAGGAAATAACTAGGAACATCGTTCCAAACCAAAATTTCTGTTTCTCTGTAAGAGTAGTCAAACTGATTTTGCTATATGTTGTTTGTTTAAGTACAGCCAGAAAAAAAACACTTTTAAAATATATTTATATTTGTCTGTTTTTTTATATAAAAGTAATCTACAGGTATACTTCCATAGACAGTATCTTTGTTGAGGGTGGTTCATAGATATTTCCTCTTAGTAGACACCAGTTTCAGTGATACTGTTTTTCTAGTCATCATTGTGCCCTGGCAGCCAGGAAGAGTCCTGAGGTGCATCAGGCACAGCATCACCAGCCGGGCAAGGGAAGGGATTGTCCCGCTCTGCTCTGCACTGGGGCAGCCTCACCTTGAGTCCTGGGGGCAGATTTGGGTGCCACAATATAAAAAAGACATGAAGCTATTAGAGAGCATCCAGAAGAGAGCAACAAGGATGGTGAACGGTCTGGAGGGGAAGGCGTATGAGGAGCGGCTGAGGACACTTGGTCTGTTCAGCCTGGAGAAGAGGAGACTGAGGGGATACCTAACTGCAGTTAAAACTTCCTTGTGAGGGGAAGAGCAGGGGCAGGTACAGATATCTTGACACTTGTGACCCATGACAGGACTCAATGGAAGGGCATAAAGCTGAGTCAGTAGATGTTTAGGTTGGATATCAAGAAATGATTTTCCAGCCAGAGGGTGGTTGGGCACGGGAATAGGTTTCCCAGGGCAGTGGTCACAGCACCAAACCTGACAGAGCTGAGACATTAACAGCATGAAACTGCATGTCTTTTAGAAAGCTAAATAATCTAGAATTTATAGAGTTAAGTTAAAATATTTCTCTTATGTTGTGTTGCAACATGCATATCCGGTCCTAGAAATGTTTTTTAAAAAATCTTCTGGATGAAGAATAAACAGTGCTAAATATGGTAATAACATTAAGCTACAAAATTCCTTACAATTGTGTCAGTGTGTCTTGGAAACTTCACACATACTGGAGCAAAAGAATATTTATATCCATGAAAAGACATCCCTTTGCCAGATACTCCTGCTTTTGATTTGCAGTGTATCCATCTAAATCTGCATGTTGTCAGCAGGGGTTTTCTAGAGTTATGAAATGCAAAATTGTTAAATGAATGCATTAATCATACACTCTTCTGTGTTTTAAAGGAAATGTTGTAGGGATGCTCATAGTGCTTATCATTCTTTTCCTAAGTGGTCTAGAAAACCAGTGTATACATACTTGAGCTGTGTGATTTTGCAGAATCACAGGCTGGTTGACTTTGGAAGGGACCTCTGGGGGAAATCTTGTCCAGTCTCCTGCTTAAGCAGGGCCACCTAGAGCTGGTTGTTGAGGACCATCTCCAGGTGGCTTTTGTCTATCTGTTTCTTTTTTTTTTTTTTGTCTTGGCAGTTTATTGTATATTTTCTAAGAAGTGTAATTTTGTTGAATTGGAGAGGGAAAGGTCAGTGTCTCTTTGCCTGCTCCCAGGGCGCTCTGTTCTGTTTTCGTAGTTACTTGTTAGAATCATCACAGAGGGTAAGTAACATTACTGTTACGAAGAAAATGGCTGTGGGAAGGACACTGTTAGTTTTGTGACTGAAAATGGTTGACGTGTCATACATATTTTTACATTAGCACTGGTTTTGTACACAGCAGTAGTCATGGAGAACCTGCATGCTTTTTTAATAACTAACTTATGTGCACTTGCAGTGCTTATCTGTTGATTCCATGACAGTGATTTTTAATAAATAGAGACATAATCTAAACCAAAAAACCCCATAGGACCACTTAATGAGTGTCTACCAACAGAGCCATGACAAACTCCTCTGTATCAAAGTTCTGAGGTAAGATATCTGGAGATGGCATAAAATTAGTTTGTTGGGTCACATCACTTTCTCACTTTGGTTTGCTTTCCAGTCTCTTACAGGCCAAATCCATAGTTCCTGAAAAGTCAGTCAATATTCTTCTTAAGTTTTGGACATATACTTGTTTTTCATCCTTTATGTTTTCATCTACTTAAAAGGATGTTTGGTTTAAACTTTGTAGTGGCACTTCAGTTCTTGAATTATTTAGTTTGGTTTTTAATGTTCATGAAACTTGAAAAATAGGATAAGTATATGTTTATAGTGTATTACCTCTGTGATGAAAGCTGCATTATTCAAGTATTTGAATCCCTGAGGCAGTGAATTTAGTGAGTTCTCAGCCGAACAAGAGCTGTGAAATACGTTCTCTTCAGTTTATTAGACTGACCTCTTGACTGCTTTGGAAAGCACTTCTGTGGCTGCTCTCATTTCCATGTTGTTAAATGTGTAAATAGGTGTCTGCTTTGCTCTTCGCCTTTCACAGTACAGCTAATGCACCAGAAGACGATGCTCCAAACAGATATTCCCGAACAGAGAGGGCAACTTACAGCAGATACAGCAGGGATGCAAATTCTTCTGGCAGTTCTCTACCAAGTAACACTTTAGAAAAGAGGATTGAGGAACTTGAAAGGGTAAGTACTAACTAACTTTTCCATGACGTATATCTGAAATGAAGTACTTTTGAAACTCCACAGGGAAATTTACAAGTAAAATACATAGAAATGATGCTAAATGCTTGAAGTACAGATAGTTATGTCTACAGAATGTATAAAGAGTCAGACTGAATGAGAAGAATGTGAACTTTCAAATCACAGATGTTTAGTTTTCGTTTGGTATATAAGTGAGAAATAGTTAAGGTAAAGATAATACACTTAGAGAGCCAGCAGTGCTCTGCATGCTTCTCTTATGTACCTTGTGACACACCAACGTAGAACAAATATCTTGGGGGAAGAAGAGGCTCACTGGCTGTTCAGAAGGTTACAAGTTGTTTTCTGATCTACTTGTTGGTGTGGATTTTTTTAGTGTACTGAAATATAAAATTTAATTGCTATCCAGTTGTTTGTTAAAGCTGTAAACATTTAAAATACATATTTAAAACAGTTTTCATTGTTTCACGTTGACTTCATACAAACCATTTCGGGGAAATGCAATAATGTTGAAGCCGAGCTTTTCACCTAAGCCAATATTTTGCTAAATAATGTCGTCTGTGTAATCTATTACTGGTTTCTCTGTCTTCCTCTGAAGTGGATTTTTTGTGGGTAACTTGCCAAATATTCTTGAATTGTATAGGTGAAAGTTACTAAGTAAACACAATTTGAATGGGTCTTTTTTTGGAAAGGATGAAAAGAACATGTATTTTGTAGCAATTACTTTTTTAAATTTTTTTTAAAGACTTGAGGAACCTTTATTTGAGTAAAGTACACCATAATCCTCCCTTCTAAATTGGCTTCTTTCTGAAATACGTAATTGCCAGTAACAAAAAATAGTAGAAGATTTAAGGTCCTTTTTTCAGTATCCTGAATCTTGACTTACTGAATTCCTAATGAACATTTTCATTTTTTCTCACCTTTGGGCCCACATACTTAAAACTCAGTCTTCATTTCTTGTTAATGGTATTATAAAAAAACCAAAACAACGAAGGAAAACCCAACCAACAACAAAGACTAACCCTTCCAATATTACAAATTTGAAAGCTGATACTTTACATTTACTTCTTCTGGTTTGGGCCCCTGTCCAATTCTGTGTTCATGCTTAAATTAAGTATTAATTAAAACATTATCACTTGAATCAGATATCAAAAATATTTGCTGTTGGTAAAATATTATCTTAGATATGATTCTTTAGCTCCTTGAAATGTAAAAGAACTTGAAGATGTGGGTTTGACTTGCTGTAGAAAAGGAATTGTAGGTGTGTGTGTGTTCTTCTTTCTTTGTTTTATGTGGTATTAACTTAAAACTGTCTCTTAAAACAAAAATTTACATTTCCAACTTCATTCTATATTCTGGTTATAGGAACTTGCAAAAGAAAGACAGGAAAATGCAAGATTAATGAAGATGGCGCAGGACAAAGAGGAACTAATTGGAAAGCTGAAAGAAGAAATTGATTTATTAAACAGAGTAAGCAAATACTTTCTTACATGGCTCTCTAAAGAAGGGATAAAAGTCTCTGCATTCTCTGTTGTATTCTTCAGGCACCCGCATCCATTGGGCAAGGTCAGAAGAGAATTAATTGAGGGCTTTTTTGTATTTGTGTAGCTTTTCAAGAGGTATGTCAGTAAGTTATATTTTCTTTCTAAGGTGAATTTTTTCAATGATAATATTTGTCATGATTGACTTCCCTAAGAGCAGTGTTATTGGAGTACCTCAATTCCTTGGTTTTATAAGTGTTCATAGAGGAAAATAAAAGCAAAAGCTCTTTATGTTCTGACAGATATTCTCGTACTCTTTATTGTTGATCCCAAGTAAACGCAGAACAAGATAGAGGGCAGGAGACATGAGGTGACATCACCAGGCAGGGTGTCAAAGCAGGAGAAGAGGGGTAGAGGAGTGAGACATGCTTGGAAATGGGACAGGATGAGAAGTTTTAAAGTTGATACAAAAAATTTGCACCAGTTTTAAGGGCAATCAGGAATTCTTTCTAGAGTGGATTGTTGACCTCATCCTGCACTTCCTGGCTGGGGTGTGGAGTCTGGATGTACTAGAGATACATGGGTCTGTTCTAGTCCAGTGCAGATAAAGCTTTGGTCAATCCATCAGTGAAGGGAGGCAATAACTGCATGAAGAGTGTCAAACTTAGATTTTGCAGCTCCTCATCTATAGCAAAGGAGGACAGCATTCACAAATTTGCAAACTAACCTTGAAAATTAAAGGACATGGGATTATTCTGAAATACATACTTTGTTTTTTATATGAAGAAAGTTGTAAGTTAATCTGTAGGATAAATGAAGCATTGTCTGTTTTGGAGAGATTTCTATTTTAACTGAGGCATTGGTCTTCATACAGTTCTTTCATTCTGCAAAGAATCTGTCACATCTAAGCTGATGACCTTATTGCAGTTGAGGCAGCTGTTTGTTCCTTCTGCATAATGGATGGCAAAGCTATTTAATACTGTTGGTCGCGTCTGACTTCCTGACTCAAAGGTTGGAAAGAACAAATCAAAAGAACCTAAATCCCTGAAATCTTGTGGTTTAGGACCATGACTTTTTGAGAGGTTTGCTGTTCCAGAAGCAATGTTATTTTTTGGCTATATTTGAAGTATGATATCCTAAATGAAATCCATCAAGTGTCTAACTAGAAACTGTCTTTGAAAATCTGTAGTAAAGTTAGGCATTGTCTGTACCTTGCCTGTGTTAACTACAAGGGCAGTTTCTGCTTGTTGGAAGAAAACATTAAACTGTCCTTTCAAAAATGACTTTGTTATACAGTGACTAAAACTGTACCTTTCCATGAGATCTACAAAGCCATCTTATAGGTAGATACTTTTAAAAACAGAAGACAATGGATTTTTTTTCTCCATCAGGTCAGCGTTCTTCATAGCTTTAACATTGTCTGTTTGCTCACTAGAGTGCAAGTTACATCTGTGTCTCTTGGGCTTTCCTTAATGATAAAATAGCTGCCTTTTGATTTTATGACCAGCATAATTATTTGTCTCCTTGAACTCATGTCTCAAGTGATGCTTCCATTAAAACACAGTTTTATTTTCCTGTTTATTGACTC
The DNA here is from genome assembly GCA_013397865.1 of Struthidea cinerea. Taxonomy (NCBI): domain Eukaryota; kingdom Metazoa; phylum Chordata; class Aves; order Passeriformes; family Corcoracidae; genus Struthidea; species Struthidea cinerea. The sequence continues at coordinate 180,452 of VZTI01000329.1, forward strand.
TTGGATTTATGATTGCTTCTATATTGGTTATCCATGTGGATTTAGAAAGAGAAAATGTTTAAAAAATTAAGAAAAGCTGCAGAAATACCACATCATTCTCATGCTAGAAGGTTAGGGAAATTAATAGGACAGTTATATTTGCTTCAGGTTTATTATCGTAACCGAGAGCATGAGAGCCAGTACTTGGACATCCATCTGGTCTTCATGGAGTGTCCTTCTGTAGGCCTAGCACCAGAATTGGATGCTTTTCATGGAAGAGCAGGTGTGATCTTCAGCCTTCTGTTCAGATAAAAGGGTGTCCTGAGGACTAAACTTGATTTAGTGAGTCTGTGCGGAGGTCTTCTTAAAAATTTTTGCTGGTAGGCAGCCTAAATAGGGGCCTCTAAATTTGGCCTTCTACACATTCATTCATTCTCCAGCTTTTCTGTTCATCAAAATAAACAGTTATTGGATGTTAAGATGCACACGTATGGAAAGAATGTCACATCAAAGACCCTAGATAACTTCTTAAAAAGCCATTATTTTGCATATCTTTGTGACTGCCCCGTCCATATTTAAAGAAATGCTCTTTCTAGAAGTTTCAGTCAGTTCATAACCATGGATGCATCCCTGATTGGCAAAGACCTTGAGTTGCATTTGAAAAAATTTTTCCACAAATCATGAAAACTTCTTGGTAGATTTTTTCTGATTTTAAGTAAGTATATTTATCTAATGTGACAATATAAGTTTACTGAGCTCAGTCAGTACATCACAGAGATATTTAAAAAATATGAGCTGCATTTATATTGAGGAACAGAAAAGGCTTTCTGCCAAAAATGGCATTCTCTCATTCCCAGTATATTAGACACTAAAAGTATGTCTGCCATGTTCTTTGTAAGAAAGGGGCAAGTGCTTCATAAAAATCTTAAATGTCTGAAGGGAAAGGCTTCTCAAAATACTTAAATACTTTGTAGGCAAAGTTCAACTGTCGACTAGTTTACACTTAAGTCATCTCTGACCTCACTGAGATGTCATTGTAGTTAAAAGTGTGTTTGGAGAGAGTCTGTCAGTGAGGATTTACAGTCCAATTAGTGTCAATTGTGTAGTTATCAGTTCCTTTGGTATGTGAAGTTCAAGCTTTCCTGCTATTGCATCTTTTTTTTGCTAATAAGCATAAATTAGTGTTGTAATTTTGAATAAGAAACTCTAAATTTCAGAATGGCAAAACCCCCTCCATCTCTCAGCCCATTGTTTCTGTAGATATTTAAACTGCAGCAGTTATTTTTCCTGGCTTGTATTCAAGAAACTCTTACATGTAGTAATTTTTGGAATGTTATTTTTGCAGCATAAACATTTCACAAACTTTTAATATTTTATTTTGAGTCAATTATACTAGAATTTTAAACAGAAAGTTTTTAGGTAAGCTTTGAGGTATCCGATGGCTAGGTTAACAAGTTTGAACGTTATTTAAAGTTTTATGTATACCAAACTAAAAAAACCCTATTTTATTGAAAATGTGTTGTCCCTTCCATCTGATTATTGATCTGAATTGCACAAAAGAGAATATGAAGTGTCTTTGTTTATAGTAAATTGTATTTATAGTATCTATCCATCAAAACCTTCCCTATTTAGATGTTTAAGTCACTTGTATCTCTTATGTTGGAGTGGTCAAATGCTTTTCCTGGAAGTGATTCATACTGTGAGACAGCATTACTTCTGTGAGGCAAAGAGGAATTTCTGCTAGTGATTTCTTGATTCCCCACTAGAAAACAATAAAGTCATTGCAAAGGTACTGTGGTATGGATTTTAGCTTGACCAAGTGAAGAGGCTTTTAAAAATCATTATACCAATTGAATACATGATCTGTATTGTGCACTTCTGGAATGACCTCACTAAAAAAAAAATAAGAAACTGGGCTTTGTATGTCAAACACTGCTTAACAACTGAAAGGGCTGAGAGAGAAAATCTTCTCTTTGCTACTTAAGGCAAGAGGATGGTTTTGCAGACTTGATTCAAAAGACACAGCAGCTCTCCGGTGAGAATTCTGGTTCTTTTTCCTTTGCCCACCTTTCATTTTTCTCCTTCAAATCCTGTCCTTGACATCACCCTTCTGTTTCTTCATTGTTTTTTAGTTCACATTCTGTTTCTTGTATGTGATTTTTGTACAGTAAGATTATTTTTAATGAAGTAATGTTTGTATTAAGCAGCCATTATCACTGGTTTTCACTTTAAAGGCTTGAAAAAACTTGGTAGGAGTGAAGAAGTGAAATGGGAACTGGACAAAAATGGTAATTAGTGGAAAAGACACAGACATTTGGGGTGAAAGCAGTCTATTCTGAGCACCCATTACTACCGTTTGTGTGCTGTCTGTTCTTTCAGTAGCAGTTTAGACAGAAGGTACAAAATCCAATTTTATTTTTTTTCCACAGAAAACAGGAAAAAAGTGGACAGGCATATCTTTTTCTGAAAATTTTGATACTTAATACACAAAGGAGATCTTCTTGCAGTAATAACCAGTGATCTGTATACGTGAGTGCCGTAGTTGCAGACAAGCGATCGGGGGAGCAGAAGCAGTAGCTGATTAATACATTCTTTGTATATGCCAGAAAAAGAATCACCCCCATTCTATTTTAATTTCTTTATGCATTAATTCCTGATGTAGCTTTGATTTGAATGTGTTTCTATTTAAAGGTGCTTGGGAATATAATATTAATGTTTTGTATTTACAGTAACACTTGGAAACAGACTGGTTTAACAGTTCTGAGGGTACCTACTGTGACACTAATTCTTCCCTACCCCAAATTCCTCATTTCAGAGCTAAGATGCTCAATTCCTGCTGCTACTAATTGAGAGTTTGTATTTCCGTCCTGAGAAGTGTTTATTTTTCTTTTTTCTTGTACAGGATCTAGATGATATAGAAGATGAAAATGAACAATTGAAGCAAGAAAATAAAACCCTCTTAAAAGTTGTTGGACAGCTGACAAGGTAGAAGATCCAGGTGTCAATGAGGAAAGATTTAAAAAACTACTGATTGAACATTAAGGTCAATATAGTAATATTTCCTGTGTTGCAGTATGTTATAATAACTGTCTTTGTATTTATTGTTAGGAAACCAGATGAATGTTTATTTTCATAGTACTTTCTCCTTTGTTCAATGAAATGGCATAAAATTTGGGGTATATTTTTGGCTTTCTTTTCACAAAAGCATAATTAAAATTTTTGACATGTTTCAGAATATTAAGTTCAAAAATACTTGGATTTTATATCTTCAGATTACAGCTGCATAAATTACAGTAATATAAGATGATTAGCACCAAGATCACTTTCAGTCCATATGGGTGTATATTTTTGAAATGTATGGAAGCAATACATATAAGCTTTGTTTACACAGATTCAAGATATGTATTTTGGGCAGTACTTCCTTTTTTTGTTCAAACAGCTGTAAAGTGGATGCCTTATTACTGATGTGTAACATTTTGCAGATTGATTACTTGCTCTAGAACTCTTGTATGTTGAGTTTTTTTACTGTGTCTAAAAGATTGACAATAGTAGAGAGTAGCAATTTTTTTTCTGTGTTTAACAGTATTCTGTCAGAAGGGGAATGTTTTACTAAAAAAACAACAAAACAAATGCAAAACACCACAAAGCCAAATAAATCACCTCTGGTATCAGCATTAATAAGTTCTTAGAATCATATTGAAGTTGTGCACTGCAGTTTATTTTATAGCTTTTGCAATGAAATGCAAGTTTGCAATCAGACAGTTAGTTTGCTGTGTTGAGAATTCAGACAAAGCCTGGAGCTTTCATTTTAGCAGAGACACTTTCTGTCGTCATCTTAAAATTTGTAGTGATCATAACCCATACGAGTTTTTTGGTTTTTTTTAAGCTGAGTGAAAATTTTTTGTACATAACGAAGTAGAGGGGCATACTAGTGATTTATACCTTTTTGAAACATCAAATAGATAAAAACCCCCTTTTTATTCTTGATTTTAAACTAACAAGTTGTTTAAAAAGTGCGTGGTTAAATGTTATGATCCGATTATGATTGTGTACCGATTCTTCTACAACATGGTAGCTGACAAAATTTTCCTTAGACTTTAACCACAGACCTCAGTTAACATTTAGACTAAAAATCATTTGTACTTTATTTCATCTTAATACAACCCATTTTTCATTCTTGGTAAGGTTAAATGTACATGTCCTTTGAGGAAAGACACTAGAAATTAAAACATTTCAAAGAGTCCAGGCTTTTTCTTGACAATTTTGAAGTTTGGTGTCAGAAAGTTACATACATACAGTTCTTGTTACCTTAAAACTTAAAAGCAACTTTAATATAACAATATAACAGTTGTTATATTAATATATATTTATATGAAATATGTATAACAATTACCTTTTCAGATTTGCCACTTCTTTTCATAATGTGTGTTTAATGGCAGAGTTTCTTAAATTTAAAATCCAGCTATACACTTGGGATTGTGTTGGATATAGAATAGGTTATTTGGCATTTGTGCATTCTGATGAGGAAGAACTTTTCAAAGCTTTAAAGTGTTTTTCAAGACACTTATAGTCCAGGATGCCTCCTTGTTTTCCTTCAGTGGATGAGATCCCATGGAACACCGTTTAAAACCTTTACTCAGGGGGTTACATGGTACAGGGGCTTTGTATAAGGCCTTTGAACTACAATATACACCAATGAGTATTGCTTGTAATATTATTGAAACAGTAAGAGGTCCCTTAATTATAAGTTTCATGAAATTAAACATTTAAAGTAATAATGAAGTCAGTTGAGATGTATGCCTTTTGAATAAATATGGAACTTTCTCTGGAAGGACATCTGATTTCCTTCTCTGTGTATGAGGTAGGAAATAAACATGCCCATGTACTGTGTGGGATGTCAAACATACTGAAACATTGTTAAGGATGTACTGCAGTACACACAGATATCAATATGAAGTTGCAAGTGAAATGTTTCATAAAATGTGTTTCATGTACATTTTAAGCCAAAGAAAAATAGCAACAAAGAACGTAAACAAGAGTTACTTGTCTTCATATTACCTCTTCTTGGCAGCAGTAATGCCAGAATTAGAATTTTTTTTTTTTTAACTTGTACATAAAACTGACAGAAGTATTTGGCAGAATTTCTGGATTTCTAATGTAACTGTTCTTGTTCAGGGCTAGTTGTGATTTTTCTACTCTGGAAAACTTGCGGTAGTTGAGTTTTCCTCTGAAAACAGTCTCATAATCATAATGCAGAGTAATTTTAAGAAACATCAGTTTTATGTATTTAAAAAATTTAAATATCGTTAACCTATGAGTAACTGACTATCCATTTTAGTTTTGAGCATTGACTAGTTGTGGTGATACTTGTTATCAGATTAAAAAAATGATTTTGAGATTCTTCTACTGCAGGTAAATGATACATGTTTAATAATAAAGATTGTTTGCCTTTGTTCAAATAAAACAAAATGCTTTTTAATCCAGGCTGAGTACTTACTGCCTTTTAAAGGAAAATTAATACTGTCTGTCTAAAATTCTAACTGGATTTGTTCCCCATTCTGTGAAGTTCCCAACCTGAACGTTAAAATTAGTTTTGCATTCATGTTGGAGCTTTCAAGTGTGTATGCATATGCCGACACACAAGAGAGAAGTCTCCATATTTACATTATACTTATTTTTTGCTTCAGGTATGTAGTGAGTATCCTTCCATCAATTAGATAGAAATGATCCTTTCTCCTTCTTCAAAGTAGAAGTATAATCCTTCTCAGGAAAAGGAAGGATGTTACAGGGCTATTTCTACAGCAAGTGAATTGATTTAACTTCATTTATCTTCTGCAAGCTCTGTATAAGTACATGTTCTCTTCTCCCACACAAGCAGATTCGATAAAGGCAATCTCCTTTCACTCATAGCTGCAGACTACACATAAAGAGAACAAGTGGATAATCAGTAAATACCAGGGAGTATCACAGTTTATCATAAAGTTTGTAATGTTGTTGTTTTAAAAGAATGTAAACATAAATACCACAAGCAACCATGCATTCAACACCATGGTTACTTTATGGATAAGACATTATCCATTAAGAGCATTTGCACTTAGTAAATTTAAAAAGTTAGGTGAATTTGGTTAAGGTTGACTTCCTTTATGAAATCATGGTGGCTTTTAGATTTGTTTTAAAATACAAAATTATGTCTTTCCTCAGGTTTTGCCTTTGGCATTTTAGGTTCCTCAGTCTTGGTGGGAAATTTTAGCTCCAAGTACACAAGTGCCTGTTCTGTGCTCCTCCTTTAGTCGCTGGATTTGCCATACAGTAGCTACCTGATCTTAGCACTTGGTATGCTTTCATGTGGATATTCTCATTTTTCGCTCAGAACTTGACTCTTCTTATCTTTTGGTATAATCTTCTTTCCCTTGTTGTTCTAGGAATTTAAGTGGTATCTGTGAAGTGTAACAATGTCCATAAACCTGTTTGCTGGATTTTCTCCTTTCTTAAACAGAACTCAAATATTTATATGAAAAATTTTTCTCATACACTGAGGAATGTACTGCTGCTGAAAGTTGGTTTGGGACACTAAGAGCTTGCCAAGGTTTTGAGAGGAATTGAATATTGGTAAGGATATTAAGCCAATCTAATGCTCTGGTTGTACTGTAAAAAGTTCTGTTAGTCTCCAACTATTAAAAGTGAAACCTTGTGGAAATATCACATGTAAGAGTAATGGTGGTGTATGGAAACCATTTGGACAGGAGCCAACAACAGGATACACATCTGTCTAATGTGTCCCAAAATAGCCCAGTTCTCTGTGGAGGTCTAGTGGATTTCCACCTAAATGTACAGGTTTGCAGTTGAGTGCTTCCTGTCTAACAGCTGACAGCCCTTCAGGTATGGAAATTGATGCGTGTGTTTCACTTGGCATTTCTTGAGCAGGAAGGCCTAATTCACACCCAATATCCATAGTCTCTCCTGCTGGTATCTCAGGAAGGATTTCTGGTTAAACAAAATTGACCTTCAATTTCTGGATTCACTGAAGACATTTGATGTAATATTAAGCAATTGGCATATTTTAATAATTGTTTAGGAAATGGGTGACATCTTTTATACCACATAAAAAGAGAATGTTTCATTTTCTTATGCAATATCAAGGCCACTAGGCCTTTCCTCAAAGTGAAAGTTGCTGCCTCCGGAAAAGACTCTTTTAATAACTTTAGGTTGGGCTCATTTTATGGCCTGGTGAAGGTGCTCACCTCAATAAACCCAAACCCACCAGGCCTTCTTTTAAGAGCGCTAGAAGTTAAAACCTCTTTGGAAGAATTCTAGGAGCAGATTTGAGAGTAATGTCTTGAGACTGAGAGTCCTTGTTTTCTTTAGGGCTTTGAGCAGCCTGGTCTAGTGAAAAGCATTCTTTTGCATGGTAGGGGAGGGGGGAACTAGGTCATTTTTGAGGTCCCTTCTATACCCAAACCATTCTGATTCTTCCTTGAAGAAAATCTGGCTAAAAAGACAACATCCAGCAGTATTTCTGAGTGACTACCTTTGGCCATTTTTGGTATCTTTAATTGATGCCTTTGACTCTTAGGTTTTTTTTTTTTTGTAGTAAAGCTCTTTGTTATCAACAGACAAGAAAATATAAAAGCCTTTTCTGTACTGCAGAGATAATCCAAGTCTACCTTGATTTTTAATTAATATGTTGTAAATGTTAAAAAATATTAAATAACACAGGAATCAAACTTGGTTTTCAGATCTCGAATTCCTTTAATAAGGGAAGTAATGAAAATGTATGCACATTTCATGTTAATGCTCTGCCTCATTTTCTGGTAAACAGAACCACTGCTGAAAATGGACAGGTTTTATAATTGATTATCTCATTGTTGACCTCTTTAGGTGTTACAGCTAATAAAATGCTTTCTGAAATAGCAAGAAGATGTGCTTAAAAAGTGTCAGCAGCAAAAATGAGAACTTAATCTCCTCTTAGTCTTTTAGGGTGGGAACTCAAACAATTTTTATGGTTTTTCCTTGATTAAAAGACCTGAAGATATTTAGGTATTACAGGCTCATTCCACGAGCTATTGTGTAATCTGCAACAAAGTAGCATTAACTGTTGTCCTTTCTTTCTGTCAGCATTTTCTAAGAACACTAAGCATAACTTAAAAGAAAGATAGTGTTTTTCTGTTACGCAAGTTTATATTTTAGAAATCTGGAGCTTGATAATTGACATCTTGGCATATTCTCCATTAGTATTTCTCTCTGGAAATCAGATTTTGTGGACGAGTAGCCTGTGGAATGAAATCTTTGTTTTTCTCTCTCAGAAATGTTAATCTCTGCTTTAGCCTGAAGGCTCATTATAACAATGATGCATTTTAGACAGTTTAAAATTTTGATTGCAACAGTGTATGTGTGTTTACAGCCAGCTACCAAATATATTTAATGGGTGGGGGACAATAAAACCGCTGAAGCTTTGCAAGTTGCGACTCTCTAGAAATAACTCTCATATTTCTCTCTGAAGCAATTATGGAGAAAATGCTAATTGTTCCCAGCTGAATCACTCTTTTCTTCTCATTTAATTGCTTCGGCTCACTATGGTTTGTAATAAAGTATCACTAAAACCCTCCTGTAATTCTGTTGCTTGGCTTTGTATGAGAAGTGACATTTAAAAAAGAGTGGTCACTTTCAATTTTCATTATCCAGATCCGAGGGTTTATAAGCATGCTTTAAAGCAGCGAGAAAACAAGGAAAAAATGTGTGGATTGAGACTATGCAGGATTGAATATTAGGAAGAGGAAATCTGTGTGTAAGGATGAAGAAAATATATGTTTTCTTCAGCATTTTTTTCACCTAGTTTTCAACAAGGAAAGGATGACAAACTGGGTATTTTACAAAGATCTAGAAGTAGTTCCAGTTATCACTGCAGTACAGTTAAATGTTTTTTGTGAAAAATGTAATCACCAGCTTTTCATTTGCTCACCTTTGCACAAACACTTAAAAAGGAGAAGAATATGACTTTCTACCCTTGAAGAAATGCAAATAACTATCTTTACCCAGAGCTTTGATCGTATCTTTCCTAGACTTTGCTAGGCTGTAGATGAGTGGGCAGAAATGTCAGACAATGAGTTTCAAATATTGCATCATTTGGATTATGCTATGGTACTATTGATTAGTATGGTTAATGTTTTGGGGAGTGGCTAGCTCTAAGTGTTTTGATCTCTAGCAGAAATGTAACAGAGCTGGTTCTCAGGATAAGATGGGAGCCATTTGCTCAAGTGCCAGGACTGTACGGAGGATTTCCGATTTCCCTATATCTGAGAGCCCTCCTGCTGCATTTTGCATATTTAAATATAGAAAAGTCTTCCTTAACAACTGCTGAGAGATTTATGAAAAAGAAACACTCCCCAAAACAAAATACTCCCTGCTTTTGTAGTGTGCCAGGTAGGAGTATGCAAGTGTTGTGGAACAAAATAATTTTAAAACTCTTTTAAAAACGACATTGAATATAATGTTACTGAGTAAAGTAATGTAGTACATTTTAATGTAATTCACTGTGCCTGTGTAATGGTGGTGCTTGCATGAATTTTTTAAAAAGGCTTAGAATCAGAGGAACGATACTCTTCTGAGTGCAATGGATTGTAAAAGCCCAGAACTGGATATGGATCTCAAGAAAGGTGCTTCTTATTTTGATTTAAGTGGCTGGTGCACCTCTGTAAGCATGCTCTTCATTCAGCTCCCTTTTATGCAGCTGTCAGCAGTCTCCACTGAGAAACTCTCTATGTAAGAATCACATCCTTTTTATTTGGCACCCTATCCACTGAGTTTACATGGCTTTTCGAATGTCGCTAATATTGTAGCTGAGGCAGTTGAGAGCAGAAAGAATTGCACTGGCTTCCTTCTGTGGGAGTGTATTCCAATATTTGGAAGCTACTCCTGGCACTGACTGTGTAACTTACTCCACTGGAAGAAGAAAGTAGATTGCTCTTTGGGGTTTGTAGTAAGAAGTGATAACGTTCACTGATTCAAAGGCAGCAGTGACCAGCAGGTGTTCACGGAGCTGCCTCTGTAACACAGAGCAGTACCACCCTTCTGAATTTTTTTAAGAGATCTACCCCATAGGGTAGATGACAGATCAAAATATTCAAAGTAGAAACTAAGTTGTGTATCCAAGTGTGTTACTGAAATGGATGAATAAAGCTGATGTCCTTGGTCTGTCTGTTCTGTGGGTAAGCAAAGATGCAGACCTTTCAAGGTTTTTTGCTTTGGTATTTTTGTCTAATTGAAACTTTTCAAGTCTGTCACTTCAGGACCTTTTTTCTGTTTTGAACCTGTTTTGAACATGATTGAAATATGTTTTATGATACTTCAAACAAAGACAAGTAGGTCTCATTTGGCTACTAGAGGATTCTACAGTAGACGAGTGCAATTGTCCTTTTCCTTGGTTTCATTTTCTTCAGTTATCTTTTGCCTTACTGATACCTCTTGAGATTTTCAGTGCTTAACCTAAAATGTAGTTCAGTTTACATTCTAAATCTAAGGAAGGTTATCCCAGCAGAGGATTATTTATCTCTGCAATTGGAGTGTTCTGTGTATTTCACTCATTTTTTCATACCATGGAGTCAAAAACATTTAACTCAAGGGTTCAGGAAATGCCTGTTTTGCTGCTGCCAAATACTTACTATTTGAATCTATTAACAATCTTTTCTGGCCCTGTGCTGCAGTCAGAGCTGTGTGATTACAGAAAGTAAACAACTGAAGTACCTATGCAGGGAGCAAGAGTTAGAGGTAAGCACTTTCTGTTTGGTTTTTTCCTCTCTCAGGCCATGCACTAGATATACTGTGCTGTGCTTAGTGCTGTCCACTAAGCTGCTGCAGCTAGACAGCTGAACCAACATATTTCAGGATAGTATCATTAACTGAGTGCTGATACGAAAACCCACCGGACAGGATGAATCAGCTTCCATTTATTTGCAAATTGGCAAAACGTCATGTTCTTCCTCTGCTCTTCCTCTGTGAAACTTTTATCCATCTTTCCCACTGCTCTTTTGTGAATAACAGTGTGTCCTGATATTCAGAAACAGGAAAGTTTTAAAGCAAGATACTGACTGATTTGTCAGCTGCCTTGTTCGGCACCGAGGCAGTGAGACACAGGATGCAGTTCGCTGGGTGTTGGCACCAAGGAGAATTTTCCTCCTTGTAATCTGGCAAAATGCCATATCTCCTCACCAAAGAGATTGAAACAAAACATATTTTTCCTCATCATTATGCAAGAATTAAAATAATAAACTGTTTTGAGATCTTGGCAAGCATCACTTTGGATTTTAATAGACTTTAATAATCTCCTAAATAAAGTAATAATTAAAACACTTTTAATTAAATCACTTCTTACTAACATGGCTCTAGGATCCCAGGCCCAGGATGGAAAGCTGTAAGGCCAAGGAAGGCAAACCTCTGCTTTGAATTTGGTGTCATCAGGGCAAACAGCTGGCTGTTTTAGACAGTCTTTTCTCCTTCCTCTAAACTACCCTTTTATGAAGCTTGACTTCATTGTAGGTCTGCTACAGTATTTTTTGTTTGTGTGTCACAGTGAGAATTTTGGGTGTGTCAATGAGAGAGAGGAACATGAGCAAAGGTCAGGCTGGATGGCAGGTAGGGATCGTGGCTGGTGAGTACAGCTGCAGGGAGGATATTTGTATGAGATGATGATATTGGATGATGATATTTGGCTTGGGAGGGGAAGTGGTAGTGTTCTTCAGTTGAAGTGTTGACATGGCCATACTTACCACAGTAGCTAGGCTCTGTTGAACCTATGGAAAACGGTATTTAAAAATAAGTCCTCATTCATACTGATTCTGTTTTTCCTTTTATTTCTTTAGTGCAATAAAGAGCGATAACTTTGGGTGCAGAGGAATTAGAAAGGGACAGAAGAAAGGTCAGAGTGTAAAAGAACAGGACATTGCAAACAGGCTATAAAGCAAAATGGTTGCAGTAAGTCAAATGCGAGAGGAGGGTGGCTGGAACCCTCTTGCCAGCAGACAGCCTGTCCCAGCACTCAGCAAAATAATAGCAGTCAACCAGAAAGGCATCCAGTCAACTTGGAAAGGCATCCAGACTGTGGGCTGTGGAAGGTGAGAGCTGGGGGGGTTCTTTCTTTTCAGGCAGATAAGTTTTAAAAGCTACTGCTTTTGTCAGTTTTCAGCTGATAGAAAAATCTGTATGCTGTTATTAAGCCTATATGTTCCTTGGGAAACATGACAAGAAAGGCTTAAAACTTACTATTTATTTTCAGATATATTTTGAAAGTGTATTTGGCACATGTCGTTTTTACAGCTTGTCTCAGTGATATGCGACAAAAAAATAAGAAAGTATCCACAGGCATTGGAGGTGGCTCAGCAGAAGCAGTAGCAAATTCTGTGGAAGAGCTCTGTGTGCTCTGCTGGGCCTGTCCTTGAGTTGCTGTGTGCGTGAGTATCTGATACTGGCTACAGCAAGGTTGGTTCAGTGAAGCTGCAAAAGTATGGCAGTTTGCAAACTCTGCAAGAACCAGGAAGAATTTAAAAGTTCGTTAAGAGATACCAGAGTGGCTGTGGTGGGACTTTCTTCACTGAGGAAAGGAGTAATTCAACAGTGAGTAGTAGTAAGGACAGAGCAGTGTGAAGTCTACAGACTACTGTTAGTAGCAGTAATAACTCATTCCTTTGAATCGTAGCAAACTAAGAGTAAGAAACTAAAGAGTAGCACAGAATGATCTTAGCAGTGAGTGATTTCTGTGCTCAGTGTAAAAAAACCCTGAACACCTGGGCAGCATCTAGTCCTTTGAAAAGATCCTTTAAAAGGAAGGAGAAATGCCATTGTGTTACTCGTAGTCCCAGGTGTGTTGCAGGAAATGGAGCTTACCTTTTCATTTCTGGTCTGATGAAGAGGGATTTTGATTTTATTTAAGAGAGACTTTTTTTTTCTCTTAAAGGGGATAGATCTGCTAGTGTAAGTGTTTCCACAAGAACTCGGGAATTTTCTGTTTTTTCTAACTCATGTTCAAGAGAAGTAATGTTTCAGCTATTTAGATACAGTAAACACTTCTCATTGCTTTCCCTTTCAATTAGGATAAAATGGTAGGGAAAGGATTTGAGGTAATTATTTCTTAGAAGGGGAGAGGTGGTCATGCTAAGACCGTGGTTTAATGGGTTTTGGTGTTACTGGAGAGCTGGATATTTTGGAAAACATGCATGTACTTTGGATGGCTATTCTAGAATCTGTTTTTTACTATATTCCTAAATTATTAATTAAAACCAGATGCAGCATAAGATTAATTAGTCTCCCTGTACTTTCCCTTGACACCCTGCAGTCCTCCTATGAGAGCTGTATGCCAGAAAGCCAGGAAGAGGAACAGTCTCACTACAAGCAATTCCATTTTACAGGAAAAAACCGAATTCCCAAGTTTTTTCACAAATATGACCATGTTAAATGGAAGATCTGTTCAGGATTGCATAACTACTTCTGTAGCAATTAGAGAAAACTACATGGAAAAACTGTAGTAAGTAAAGCACTTGTGTTTCTAGCTCATGTCTCTATAAGGTTTTCTTTCCTTTTCTGTTAATCTTATGCAGATATAACTGAACAATCCATTTTTCTCTTCAGTACGTTTTTCTCTCATTTGTTGTTTCTCTTCCTAAGTGAAATGAGTGGAGTCAGCTTGACAGAGCTAGCCAGCTTTCTGTAGAGCAGGGGCATGTGATTTGTGGCCTGTAGTTGGGAAACCACTGCTATTAAGTTGTTCATGAAATCTACTTCAGCAGCATGATGACTAGAGAAGGATGTCAGCCCTCAGGAGGGACCAAGCTGGATGCTGTGCTAAGGAGTGGGACAGAGAAACCCTATCACTTGCTTAAATCACTTAAAACTCAGGTTGAAACACTGATCTCCCTGGACAATTAATCATAGTTTGATAACTCTTTGCCCTGCTCTCTGACTTGATGCTGAGAAAACAGGATCTCTATCCAGTTTATTGCTAATTATAGATATACTGCTAGATTATGTGAACAGGTGATGCAAACTTCATTTTGAACCAGCATTTCTGTTTTCAGCAGCCTGGTTACTTGTTAGAGATACTGAGATCTCTCAGTCAGGATGTTCCAGTCAGCTGTTTCCTAGAGGCAGTTGCTCCTCACGGACCTTGCCTGTCCACTCTTCAAGGTGCAGGGTGGGGGTGGGGCTGCTGGGACTCTGAGCCCTGCTGAAGACAGAAGTACTGCTATGGGAAAGCTATGATCAAAGAATTGTAGTGTGGCAAGCAGCCAGCTGGGGAATGAAATCAGAAGCCAGTTCAGCAATCCACTTTTTCAAAAGAGAGAAAATGAGCCAGCTGAGAGCTTTCGGAGGGAGCCAAAGCAGAGGCCAAGGCAAAGAAAGGATAACTTGGTGCCAAACTGCTGCCTGCCTGTGAGATCCCAAGCTTGCTTCCTCTCCCGCTGAGGCTGAAGGGGATACACCTAAATGGAGTTGGTGGTGTGAAGAGTCCTGTCCATAAGTGAGGGAAAAGGGACCTAATGGGAAGACCCTTGTGACTGCCTGTGGTACAAGGTGAGGTGACTGGGGAGCTGTGTACTGAATGTAAAGGGCTTCCCTACCTTGATATGGTAAGAGACCAAGGCACCCGGTGAGGTCCAGGTGTCCGTGTCCAGCTCTAGTTGTAGGGAAGGTTTCCATTTGTCTTCTCATTCTGAAATGGGAAAGAAAAACATCTTTGGCTGGACACCTTTCACAAGGCCAGAAGAGACCAAAACCTCTTGGATGAAATATCATACGTGGCAGCACTAGGTGTTGGAAAGTTACTTTCATACATGTTACATATGTTGCAGTGTCTCTTGGAATTGCTGTTCAAGATAATTTGTTGTATATCTCATCTGTATTTTTGCAGTCATAAGAACTACTTTTACTGTTACATGAGATACACAGAACTACTAGAGCTATGTAAAAAAAGGAAAAAATAGTGAGACAAAAACAACCACCAAAAAACTCCAAACCTAAAGGAGCCTTCATTTAAAGGTAGCAGACTGCTTTTTAATTGAGGGACTTGCAAGTTTTCCTCAGAAGGAAGAGGTGGGACTTGCCTTGTTTTGCCCAGATGATGACTCACATTCCAGTTTAATTCCAAGGGGAATAAAAATTAATTGTCTTTCCTCCTGTACATAATATTTTAATGTACCTTGATTTCTCAGAGTATATTTCATAAAATAAAAGTTGAACAGTTCTACCCAGTCTTTAGAGGCAGAATCCTGAAGGTGTGCAAGGACACAAAGTGCTGCTCTCCCAGCTTGTAAATTCTTCAGGAGCCAGAATTTGGTTGAAGTCATGTCTCTTGACCAGTCTGTTTATTGTCTCCCATTTTCAACATTCTTCTCTTGACCTGCAGTATTAGTTTATGAACTCCATTACAAATTCCAGTACTGCAGGTCAGAGTAGGTGGTGTAGAGGTTTTAAGTAATTCCAGGCTGGTTTGGTGTGAGGGTAGATAGGGGTGTGTGATTGAATCAGACTCAAGCTAGGTGTGGTTTATCTTGATTTTACTCAATTGAAGTAAACCAAATGACGGGGAATATATCCTAACATAGTTGTAATCAACTTCCGTGAGATATGGAGTGCTGTAGGGTTACAGGAAACTAAAACATTAATGAAATTGCAGTTTTGGAGCCGAATCTGGTCTTGGACTTTAGGTGAACAATAATTTCAAGGATAATTTAATTACTATGTATTTGTAAATAATTTTCATAACTCATTGCTAAAATGTACCTGTGGCTTATTTTGAAGGCTGTGAACACTTTAAACATAGTCCTTTTTTACAGCAAATTGGTGCTGCAGGTAGAGGTCTTCAGATCTATAGTCATAAAGAACAGGTGAACCAAAAATCTACTCCCCCACACCCTGCCTTTTGCTGAAGGCTGGGACAGAAGTTTTTTTTTGTGCTGGGGAACTTAAAAAGGACAGTGGCTCTTCATTTGAAATCCAGACTGCTCTGTTCCTTGGTTTTATGTGAACTTGAACCATTTGTGGATTGCCAGCTAGAAGGGAAGAAAGTCCATCTCATCACATGTTCTCAGATCTATAGGGGGCTAAACCTGGTGTTTCTGCAAGTTTATAATTACAATGTAAAATTTAAAAAAAAAAGTGACTTGCCATCTGATATTTGAAAGTTGACACCAGAGTGTTGTTACTGCTCCACTCATCATCCCAGTACTCAGTAAAGATTATGGATGGGTATAAGGAAATAGAAAACAAGTCATAAAAATCTATTTGAGTTACAATCTTTTGTAGCAAGGGCAAAAGCCAAGGAGTAGATAAGCGCTGTAATCATAAATTGTAGGTCTACAATGTACTAAACTCGGTTGTCTTCTTAGTAATCAATATCTTCTCTTGAGCACCTTGATGGGAATCTGACATAAAAACTGCAACACTCAAAGACACTTTGCTCCATGCTTCTTGGAATCTAATTTATTGCGTTAAAACCTTTTCAGTCATTATGGAGCTTTTAATATCTAGTACACAAACTTTAGCTTCAGGACATTGTTGTGGCAGATACCATGCTTGATCCCAGAGGTGTGTGTGGGTTTGTGTGTGTGCGCATGGGTATGCACAGGCATGTG
Organism: Struthidea cinerea; assembly: GCA_013397865.1. NCBI lineage: Eukaryota > Metazoa > Chordata > Aves > Passeriformes > Corcoracidae > Struthidea > Struthidea cinerea. The sequence continues at coordinate 197,050 of VZTI01000329.1, forward strand.
TGCAGGTGTGTTGCCTTGAACAAACAGGTCTCAGTGGAATGGCTCTTTTGAGATACTAAAAGAACTAGTATGAGTAGATGAGAAACTTACTTTTAATTTTGAGATGTAACAACATCAGAAACCCTGCTGTTTCTCCCAAATTTGCATTTTCCTTAAGCATGAGGCAATGGCAGGGTATTGGCAATGACGCCTCTGCCTGTGCAGTGCTTTTCAGATGAGTGTTTATTTCTGTGGATTTGGCCTCCTCGAGCCTTTTCCCTGCTGCCCCATCCCGGTACCCCCTCCGGCCCCTTGCTCACGGTCCATGACTGACATCTTCTGGTGGCATTTCCATACTGCACGGTAACCTGGATGGCAACTAATGAGGAACATCACAGGGCCCTAGAGCATAAAAAACCCCTTAACTGCTTTCATGAAATGTACTAAGGTTTGTTTGATAACCCTCAGAATCACTGTCATCGTGTTCTGCTTCATCACCTTATTTACATATGCAAAGTCTCACTCAAATTCTGTATTTGCAGTTATTCCTCTGTGTTTCCTTTGCAGAATTCTTGAGTTTGATGACATTAAAAAAAAAGGGGGGGGGGGAGGGGGAAGTATTTTAAAAAATAAGTATCAAATAGATGCATTTTAACTGTATTGTGAAGTCAATAAATTTTTAAAATGCATTTGGCCTCTTACATGCAGGTTTGGAACTCCTGTCATATAACAGCAAAGCCTCATAGCAACACAGGCCTTAGATTCTCATAAATATAATTTCCTTAAGTAAAGTTTAAAGCAATGTTTTTTGGATGCTAGACCACTGCCTCTGATATTTCTCTGGAATTTGCTGAGCTTCTATGCATATATGCACAAAGCAGTGGGAAGAAAGGTATGTGTTTAATTTAAAAGAAGCTGATGGTTTTATTTACAGGAATTACATTCTAGTCCTTCATCTCCATTCCTTCTGCATTCCTTTCATTCAGGAACTCAGACTGTTTACATGGTCTGCTTCCCTGGCATTACACTAAACCCTGGATAGAAAGATGATTTCTCCAAAGAGGTCTGCCTGGGAAACCCCCCCCAGATGAATGGTCTGTGGAGAGAGCTGGTGGGAATTTAAAGATTGAGATTGTCAGCATTAGTATGGGGTGTTTGGGAGCAGTCCTGAAACAAGGGCTGTTGCTCATGCTCCAGATGTCTGCTTGCTTCTTAATGTGATTGAGGATATGGTGTCCTTGGGCCTGGGACACGCCATAGCCGCTTACTAGCTGTGTTTATTCCTTGAATTTCTTCGAAGTAAACAAAACCTTCTAGAACCCTTTCTCTTCCCAACTCTGACTTCTTGAGCAGGCAGTCCCAGCCAGAGCTTTGTATGGTTCCCTGTTGCCAGCAGTGCCACTGCTGTCCTGCAGTATGAGGAAGCTTCAGGACTGCTGGCACTGTCCTGCAAGAGCTTTCCCATAATTTTGAGTGAGATATCCAACCTCATTCTTCCTTTGGGCCACCATTAGTTTTTGAGTGCTCTCCCCGCATGTGTTAGCCTGAGTGGACAGAGCTACCTGTGGCACTGCTGCACGGTGTCCATCCCTTGATGTTACATGTGGTCTTCAGTGCTCCATATACAGTACAAGTTGAAGCACCCTTCCAGGCACTTTCCATGTCATATAAAAAAACTTTTTTCTTTTTTCACTTACTATTTGCCTCCCTGAAAGTTTTAAAATGCCTTGTGAAAATTGTTCGGAACATACCTATCTTCTGCTTCTCACAGAAACCTGAGGCTTTCTCTTCAGACAAGGTCTTCCCTGAAATGAAACTAATTATTGAGACAGCAGAGTTGTGGGTGAGCATTTCAAATAACCTTGTCTGTTTTCACTTTTTTGTGCTGGGTCTGGTTTGAGTATAATCTACAAAGCATTAAAAACATTAGCTCTAAAACCCAAAGCTGAGATAATGCCGTCACCTACTAAAACGATAATCCATCTCCTCTCTCTTTGTGTTACTATGATGTGGTTTTGATCAGATTGATGTGACCAGCACTTAGTGAGGCTTTACAGCTCTTGCCACAGTCTGACATTACATGAACTTCAAATCAACTGTGCTGAAGTGTAGAATGGGGCCAGCACCCAGAGGGGTTCCTAAACCCCTGCACAGTTACTTCAGACCTAAGTGCCAGAGCAATGCTTTGTTCTGTGCAGGGCCAGCTTTTCAGAGGGTAGCTCTGAATGGCTTGGCAGAGATTTATTTTGCAACTGGCATTAAACTGAGGTGCCCACTTAGAAGTGTCTGGTGGTGCCTGAATTCCAGTGTAGTCACTGGAGCTCCTTTAGAGAATGGTGCTGCTCCCTAATGCACAAACCCACTGCCTTGTGCATGGAATTGTTTCATTGATCAAATTTCTGCTCTGTATACTTGGAATTAAGCAGCAGCTACACTTGCAGATGTATGTGGATACCTATAGTCAGATGTCTTAAGTCAAATCCCCACCCTCACTAGAAAGTGATCCTCTTTTTTCAGCATCCAGAAGTATCAGCATTTTCTAAAGAAAGTCTGTTCCAAATTGCCTTCCTGGACAAGTCATTTTGGTTCTGTGCAGTCAGTAGGTAGCGCTGTGAGAAATCCAGTCCTCTTCCTTTGTATGGAAAACAGATTTTAAAAACAACTTGTAGATATAATTGAAGTATTTCTATTAATGATTTAATACCTATAAAAGCATTCGTAACTGTAGCCCCTGGACACTCAAAACCATGTCAGTTTAGCTCCAGTATGAACTCTAGAACTGGAGAATTTCCTGAGAATCGTAATACATTAATTTCTCTCAAACTGCTCAGCAGCATCCTGAGCAGACTGAAAAATCTTCCACCTTCTGTATGAAAGATGAATCTGTGGTCAGGCAGTTTTCATGACTGCATCTGTAGATATATAGTAAATACATTTCTCTTCAGTTTTTTTACATGCTGTATTTTACAGTTTTTTGTATATTTACAACTGGGTAGGAGGAAGAAATACAGCAAGAAATACAGATTTGATTGACTTCTGAGCTGAGTGAGAAATGGTCTTAGTCCTCACTAATTGTTACTGGCTGATTCTGAAGACCACATGTTTTATACACCTGCCAGGTTCAGAAACTCCGCACATCCCTGCAGTTAACACACCTGGGTTGCTCTCTCCTTTCCTCATCTTCCACAAAGTGGAGCTACAGCTGCACTGTGAGAAGGGAATGTGGAAAAACAATTTAAGCATAAGGAAATAATACTCTGCAGTGAAAAAAAAGTTGAAGCTTGACAGCTGAAAGTGAAGGAGAGATAATTCATCTAGCTTTGCAATGCTCTATATCCAGAAATCATAGAGGCTTCTCACCTTAATCCATCTTGAGTGAGCAATGAAGGGCGTGTATGGCTTGTACATGGCATAGCTTTTCTTTACTGTGGCACAGACCTTACTGGGGATGTGTTTCTTGTGGGAGACAGTGGTTGGTTTTCAAAACTCTGGTTTCATTTACAGGTAGAAACGTGTGGTGGCATGTATTGCAACACTGAGTAGTGGTGACTAGTTTCTACTGTAACTACCCACCAGACAATGTGCAAGCAGCTTGGTGAAATCTCTAAAAAGTCCACACTAATTTTACAGCTGAGTGAGAGTGTCCAGATGTTCTTGAGGTTTGAGCTGTGTCAGGACCAAAACTCTAATCACTGCTGCAGCCCTGTGTGGCCCTGTGTGACCTGAGGTCAGATAAGTGGCATTCAGTTGCTGCCTACAGAAGAAGTATAACAATGCTTACGACCTCATTACCAAAATTATTCTTTAGATATGATGGGCAAGGTTTATACATTGAAAATAAGTTATATAAGTTCCTAATTAGGGAATTACTGGCCTTGTTAATGTGTGACCCTGCTACAAACTACCTACAAAACTGTTTTCCTCAAATTCTCAAAGAGCCGAAGATTTTAGTTTCCTACTGACATGGAACAGAGGGAGCAGACACATGAGTTATGTAGGATTCCCTGAAAAAAGGCCAGTGAGAAGTAAAACCTGATCATCACAATGTAGGATTCTGCCAGTCAGGCCATTAAGTACTTAATTAGCTTCTAAGCACACAAGAAGTTCAATTAACTAGGATAGTAAACCTGACCAAAAACCAGCCACAGCTGTGGTTGGACTCAGGGAAGATTTAAAAAATGCAGCTGTGGACTGTAAAGCTGGAGACAAAACATCTAACTATGGGATATAGACAAAGGCAGTGTTTCCTCCAATTTTTATTGACAAAAACAGCACAGAAGATGGATTTGCCATCTTTGTATGAACTGATGCTCACTGACAAAGGTGAGAAGCTTGAGAGGTGAGAGATAGTGGCTGATGAAATCATGGGACTGATGAGACTAGTCAAAGAATAGTTTGGGTTGGAAGGGACCTTTAAAGGTCATCTAATCTGACTGCCCTGCAATGAGGGGATGGAGTCCAACCTGACCTTGAATGTTCTTGGGGATGAGGTATCTACCATCTCCCTAACAACCTGTTCCAGTGTTTCAAGACCTTCACTTTAAAATACTTTCTTCCTTGCATCCAGTCTGAATCTGTCCTTTTTCAGTTTAAAACCACTACCCTGTCCTATTGCAACAGGCCCTGCTTATAAGTCTGTCCTCATTTTATAAGTACCTTAAGTATTAAAAAGTCAGAATTAGGGCACCCCATAGCATTCTCTTATCCAGGCTGAACAATCCCAAACCTCTCAGCCTTTCCTCATAGGAGAGGTGCTTCATCTTTCTAATCATCTTGGTGGCCTCCTCTGGACTCACTCCAACAGATCCATGTCCTTCCTGTGTTGGGGACCCCAGATCTGGATGCAGCACTGCAGATGGGGTCTCACCACAGCTGGCAGAATCCCCTTCCTCACCCTGCTGGCCACGCTGCTTTGGCTGCAGCCCAGGACACAGTTGGCTTTCTGGGCTGTGAGTGCCCATTGCCAGCTCATGTCCAGCTTTTCATCCATCACTATCCCCAATTCCTTCTTGGCAGGGCTGCTCTCAATTCCTCCATCCCTCAGCTTGTGTTGTGACTGGAGATTGCCCAACCCAGGTGCAGCACCTTGCGCTTGGCCTTGTTGCACCTCTTGAGGTGCCCATGGGCTCATTCCTCCAGCTTGTCCAGTCCCTGTGGACAGCATCCCATCCCTCAGTTGTGTCCACTGCACCACTCAGCTTGGTGCTCTCTGCAAACTTGCTGAGGGTGCGCTCGATCCCTCTGTCTGTGTCATTGATGAAGATATTAACCTGTACTAGCCCAGTACAGACCCCAGAGGGACTCTCCTTGTCACTGATCTCCATTTGGATGTTGAGCTGCTGGCCACTACCCTCTGGATGTGACCATCCAGCCAATTCCTCATCCGCCTAACAGTCCATCCATCAAATCTCTATCTCTTCAATTTAGAGAGAAGGATGCTGGACATCCTTATGGTACAGATACTCTGGCTCCTTGCTGTTGTGTTTACCAGTAAACTTCTGACCTCCCTCTCTTGAATGCCTTTTAGCCCAAATGGGGAGGAAGGGGATGCAAAAAGGGCTGATGCAAAATCCAGTTCTGTACAAGCTGGAGTCAGCTGCTCCTTGTCAGGACCTTCCTTTTTTCATCCTGCAAAGTCTGGTGAAGGGGAAGACCTGACTTTGTTGTCTTTGCTACACACACTGTACTTTTTAAACATGGGAAAACTGCCTGCCTGTATCTGCAAACTAAGGAAATAGGTCACTGCTCCTTAAAACGTCTTTGATTTCTGTTATTACACCTTGGGCCAAGTCTGGACAGTATTCTCCAGGCAATCTCTGGGAGCCAGGTGTTATGAATCAGTTATTTTGTGGTATTATCCAGATCAGTAATTTCCAATGCAGGATTTTTTCCCCCTTGATAAGTACCCTGTGGCTGTGTTACCAGACATGTTGAATCATGTTGCATGACAAGGAAGAGACCATGTTGCTGCTAATAAGACCAAATTCACTCCATGGATAACTGTTTTAGATAATTAACCGGGTCAAATGTTTTCATTATGTTTCAAGTACTTCAGATGAAAAGGATACAATTCTTGCAGGATTTTGAAAATTACCTAGCTCTGCAAACCATGTCACAGTAAGTGGCTGTTCTACTATGTGGGAAACATATTGTTAATGAGATGATCAGGGAACAACATTAATCTTCTCTCTCTATCTTTTTCAAGTTTGTTTTTTTTTTTTTTTTTTTTAATTTAAGGAAGAGTATAGCAGTCTTTAAGGAAATGAAGATCCAGGTGCTTTGGAGCAAGATTATTTGGCTGATCATAATATATTTGTTTATCAAATTATGTCAATGATAATTTCAGATCTGCAGTGTTAAAAGCTATTGATCTTTAAGCCCTTTGCTATGGCTTCAGAATTTAAATAGCTGGCATTTTCAGTGTAGTAATTCTCAGATGCTCAGATTGTGGGCCGGAAGTGTGTGTGCGACAAACCCTAGGAAAAGTGGACAAGGCAACAGTGTGGGTATAAATGAAAGAGGAATGTGGTATATGCCATGTAATGCACTCATCAAGGAATGGTGTGTTACTGCTTACACGTGGAGGAGACCTAACCTGAGGTACTGGGGAATACAGAGTGCCAGTGCATACCTGTGTTTAGCAGCTGCTAATGCTGTGTAATTGTGTGGGGATGTGAAATATTTTGTCATGAAGGAGCTCCTCATCTATCCTTGAACAATCAAGAGTGCAAGAGGATTTATGGAGCTGTCACCCAGGAGATAATGAATGCACACACATACAAAAGAGTGAAGACACTATAAAACAGTTACCCAGGCTGGCGGGAGAATGAAAGAGTTGCCTGATAATGCTTTTAAGTTGCTTATTCTTTTAATGCATTTTAAAGTTTAGATTGCAGTGGACTTCTGTGTCACTTGTATTGACATTCTGCTTAATGTTGGCTGTCTATTCTGTATCATGTAAATTTTTCTTTAAGATAACTGAGAGTGGGTATGGGATAGTGGTCTGAACAAATGCTCCTCATGAGATGCCTTAAAAAGAGAATGTGAGTCAAACCAGCTTCAGTGAGGTCATGAGCAGGGACAGTCCTCTTAGCATGTAATCAGAGAAGTATTAGTGCTGCCAACTTCAAAAAAGGCTGGGAGGAGACTGGTGAGGCTCATGTGAAGCCCATACTGATTGTTCAGCTGCCTGAGTTATAATGAGGTGGGTTTCTGTTATGGTGCTAGGCAGGGAGCATGTTCTCCCTCTCTTAGGGAAAAGGTTGGAGGAGGTTTTGTGAAGGCACTTGAGATGATGGAATTTGTGGTGGAATCTGATGATGAAAGTAATGGTTGGAAGTGATTTATAATTTCTGGTGCAGGAAAAAAAAAAGCCCTTGGTTTCACCCTGGCCATCGTATTTCTTCTCCATTAAAAGTGCTACTACACTTCTTTGGAGTGCTGGTGTGACTCATCATTGCTAATAAGTTATAGCATATGATCAAGAAAAAAGTGTACTCTACATGGCATAGGTACAGAACATAGGTTTTATGCTGTGGGAAGTGAATGAAACACTGTAGCATCTTTGTAGTTTATATTCTGAAACAAGTATTAACTGGTTGAAGAGGCTTTCGCAACTCAGCGTTCTTCCCAGAACCCATGTTCCTAGGAGATTTTTAGGCACCAATTGTTGTAGAGTAGTTGAATAAACTTTAGAAAGTTGGCTAGGCAGAAGTGCAGCAAGGGAAGCATGAGACCAATCAACAAGGGAACAGCTTGTACTCAGCTGGATTAGGGAACACAGTAAATACAGCATAGTAGCAAACATGGGACCAAAAGTTCAGTTAGAAGAGATCTCGTGGCTCTATTGACAAAACAGTGACATGGGGGAAGACAAAAACATGTAAGACCTTGTGTATTTGGGCTCTATGGCAAGAGAGAGAGATTTGGTCCCCTGATTTGCAAGCGATTTCTTTTTCTTCCTGTATTTTTGCCAGTTTATTCCTCTGCGTTATCTGTACTCAAAAAATGTCAGTTGGAGAAGTGTGCCTGCTTTCTTGCTTGCTGTCGTTGCATTACTAATTACTTCAGATTTAATTATGGTCACGGTGCTCAAACCTTTCAGGCAGCTATTTGTTTGTGTTAAATCCAAGGAGCGAGAGCATTAACCAGTTCTCCTCATGACTGGGCTGGAGTGGGAGAGCTAATTCTTTGTGTTAGGCAAAATGCTCTTTTCGGAAGCATGGAGCAAAGCAACAGTGATAACCTGAATCTTCTCAGGTTTTTATTTCAGAGACTTGGAAGGCTCCAATGACAAGGCAGTACTCATCTTTGCTCTGGTACAAATCTGTAGCTATGTACTTTTTCTGCAGTATAGTAGAACTCTGGATAGCTAGGATACATATTTACTCATTAGCCCTACAGGGTTTTTTTGCTGTTCATTTATATTGTCTCCATAAATGTCTTTGTTTCCCTCAAGACTGGGTCTTTTTAGATTTACTTTTCAGAATTTCTTTCTGCCAAGGACTCCCTCAAATCCTTTTTATATGCCATGTTTCAACTACAAAGACTTCCCTGATTTGGCTGTCCCGGAAAACTCTTTACACTGCGCCAGACCATATGACAGCTCTTAATGGGATAATATTTTCCAGTTTTCTAACAGGTATTTTCCAAGGTGTAGTCTGATCTTTGAGACATTTGCATGGAGGGTGTGATGTCTCAGTGGCAGCAGTCCCACACTGAAATCAGGAAGCATCCTGGCATCTGTACAGGTGCTGCGCTGGAACACAGAGCATGTTCTGTCCATGTGTGAAGTATGTCTACAAATAAACATATTCCATATAACATATATGAAGGCTAAATATATATATGAAGATTGTAATTTGAACATCCTTTGTGTACTCCCAGTTAATCATAAGCTTTCATTACCTTCTTAGAGACTACTGAGAAGACAAATCTATTTTTCTGGAAGTAATTCTTGTACGGAAAAAAAGAAGTTCTGCCTTCATTTGTCTTAGTGGCTTGACTAGCTCTCTTACCTTCTCATTCAAGATCATCTTTAGAGACATTTTTTGTACTACTGCTCAGAAATGTCTCAAAAATATTTGGGTGGTCAGTAACATTTGAGTTGAAGTGCCTGTTTGGGTACTTGATTCTCAATATATGAAATTAGAGATGGCCTCATAATTTAGGTTTGTTCCAGCTGAAACAATTTTACGCCACAGATAAATGTTGTCAACTCATTCGTCTGTTTTCTAGATCACTACTAATGTTCATCTGCAGCAATGAACCTCTTTAGCACCTCACCCTTAATCATACACTATGTTGAAATTTGGTCATTTAATCTTCATTTAATCCATGAAAAGGACTCTATGAGTCACTCTGATTACTCAATTTCCTTGATAGCCTTCCATCAGAGCTTTTATCTATTAATCAATGTCAGATCATGGTGTATGGCTGGAAAGGAGTAAGTGAAAATAAGAAGTTTGACAAAGCAGGGAGTTAAAGCCAATTAACAGTTTAGCAACTTATTATTTATTTTGGAGAATTGGTTTTAGAATTCTTAAAACTGAGTTAAACAATAGAAGCAACCTTGTATTTGAAAGAAGAAAATGTATAAAAGATGCTTTGAGTCTGACTGTTACAGGAAAAAACAAAAAGGGTGCCATGAAGAAAAAAAACATCCTGGGCAGTTTCGTGAAGAAAAAAGCCATTTTGAGTGGGATGCAAGTTACTGAGGCTCAGTCTGTTGTTCACCAGAACAAGTGGATGAGAATGTTTCTGACTGTGTAAAATAATTGACTTCAGTGTTGCATTCTGGGTTCCAACCTGTCAGGCTTTCCATTAGGATTAACAGCCAGGAATCCTCCTCCTTGTAATGAGTGGTCCAAGGGAGAAGACAAGTATAGGTTGAGCTCAATCTGGAACTCTTCAATGACAGATCCATGTCATGGCTTTGGAACAAATTCTTGGTGCCAGTGGGCACTGCTCCTTCTTAGGAAAGCCATTAAACCTTCTAGGCTAAGGTACATGTTTGTGAACACAATGGATAAAGAACTGTCCTTGGGGTCGGGAGGAATGCAAGCAAGCTTAGGTCTGTGCAGGACTTTGGGGTAATCTTCATTAGGGGAGCAGAGACTGTTTTCCCACTTCTGTGCATTGGGCTTTTGTTTATGAGGAAAACTGATGTCAGCTCCATTTGGTGCTATAGCATCAGTGCATCATTGCCTACTGTGTGCTCCCTTTGTTGTAAGTAATAAGACAGTGTACAAAGATCTGAAATTAAATGTGAGCTGTCAAACTGATGAGATTGCTTCTGTCAGAAGATGAAGCTCTTTGTTTGGTAAGGTAGGTGTATTTTTTTTTGGCTAAATGGCTGTTCAAAATCTCAGCGTGTTATCACACAGTGCATGCATAGAACAAAAAGACTGTACTAGCTGTACCCTCCGCCTTCACCCCAGAAGCATGGAAGAGCTATCTTCACTTCCTCAATTTATTTGGCCTCTTTATAAGCTCCATGAAGGACATCCAGATCATCCCCTAGTTTGTAGAACTTTATTTTTTATCTTGAACACAGTGTCATCTTGACATACATCTCTTTGTATGGCTTTTGTGTCTGAAAGTGTTGCTGCAGGTGTCGGTCACAAAGTAGTACACAGAGTTAGTGTCCTCTGTACCAGTTTGTCATGTGCTTTTGGAACTACTTTTTGATGCAGTATTAAAAGTATTCCCTGTATTGAAGATAAAGATTTCATGCTTATACAGTAGAGGTTATGAAGACTGCTTAAAATTTTTGGTGGTATGTCAAGAAAACCCCTTTTTCACACTTTCTTTAATGCCTAGATTAACAACAGTGCTTGAACTGATACTGAAGATTGGGGCTGGACGTGCATTTGGTCGGTTCATGTTCTGAAGAGCAGGCCAGAATGTGTAAAACTGAACTGGCAGCCTGGAGTAGAAATGTTAAAGCATAAATAAAAAAAAAAGGGCTATTAGAGTAATCAAAATTAAAATGTTTTAATTCTTGCTTTGCGTAACCAACAGGCAATTAACTTTCATTTGACTCAGGATGTGAAAAGTGATGGAGAGACAGATACTTTGCTTTGGTAACAGTCTGACAGTTGGGAAGAATGTTTTTCTTGACAGTTGATTAGAGGTCAAATGAGCTGAATAAAATTGGTAATTTTTGCTGCTTTCCTCACTTAGTATAACAGCTATTATATGAAGCATTTTTCCTTACATTAGTTGTAATGACTGACTTTAACTGATTACCCTGTTGAAAGAACTGGTTTTGATTGACAAAGATGTCTTCTTGGTATTCTTAAGAGCTGCAAAAACAGCTGGTGCATATAGAACCTGCAATACCTTCTCCCTGCTGCCCCTTTCCCCCTTAGTTTAAGCACTTGTTTATTGATCTTTAGTCTACAAGAGGTTTAATTTTATGGTCAGCTTAGAAGTAGTGCTTGGATGTAGGTTAAAATATCCCATAAAACTTCAACCACAGCTTTAGCACAATTGTCTGCAAGAACACTGATGCATAGGCAACTACTTGGGAGTTTTTGTCGTGGTCATGTTTTGATAGAGGATGATGGTTTTTGAGGCAAATAATCAGGCTCCTGGGCAAACAAGGTGATAGTGCTTCATCTGCAATAGAGGTGCAGAATTCATCTACTGGAGCGCTGCTGGCTGTGCCCATCTTACTGATGAAAGCAGCTTTTCAGAGCCCCTTGAAACATGCTCTGCTATTTCACTAGTGACACTTCAAAGTATGTGATTGTGTGAAAGTCGTGGAGTGAAATGTCTTTTCAAAATTTTAGATCAAAAGAGAAATGCCAGAACATCAACAGGAAATAAAACATTTTTATTGAATATCTGTGTAATATGTATGTTATTTTAACGACAATTGGAAAACTCTACTGTGGGAAGTCACTACACAAAGTGAAACAAAATATAAACCACCTCATCAAAAATGAAGGTAAAATACGGCTAAAGTTGTCAGCTCGCGGGCCACGAGCGATATGGCAGGATAAAACACCCCAAACATTTCTACAAGATACAGAGAAAACCCACACAGAGAAACACTCAAGCAGGCAGTAAATATACACAAAGGCAACTAGGATCTTTCTACAGCATCAGATTCTAATACTTCACACAGCTTTGTCAGAAAGGTACATGTGGCTTCTTTGAGGATGAGAAATGTCATCTTGGTCACATGGCAGGTTCAGTCTCTGAGAATCGTTGTACCTTACAAACCCGTTCTAGGGTGACGTTCAGTCTGGCAGTGTAGGAAGAGAAAGCATTAAGAATACCTTAACACAATGAGTCAGTCCTGGCACTTCGAACCTGCAGCTATCCTGAATGAATAACTGAAAGCTGGAGACCTTGAAGCTCTTAGGCTGGAAAGCTGACTGTCTACTTCTTCTCTTTGGTGGGGTTTGGTCCTTAAGGATAAGATTTTAAAATATTCCAGCTTGATGCTTTGCATGTATGTGCCTGTTTCTATCAGAAAATGTCTCGCTTGTGTTTTTTCTATGTTTCATGTAAAAACGAAAGAAAATGGATCTTGCTATTCTCACTTTTGGAGGTGGGGAGAGATACAGGCTTTTATTCTTCTTCCAGTACTTTGCTGCTGCTTTTACCCTCAAAGTACTGTAAAACAGGGGTGGCTTGGCTATCCCTGCTTTGACCACTGACTACTGTCGCACCTCTCCCAGAAGCAGAGCCTTGAGGGAGGCTGTGGAATTTAGTTTTCAGTGCACAGTTCCCCGATTACATTCATCTGTTGTTTCAGTAGTTTCTCTTAGATACAGAAGATTGGTAAGAACATTAATGGTTAATTCTCATGCCTCCCTCCAAAAGCAATAGCATTTCCACATTTCTAGGGTAGTTTGCATTGGTGAAAATAATGAACTCTTCAAAGCATTATAAATATATTCACAGCTTGTAAAGATAAGCGAGGGGCCTCCAAGGACGGTACATGGGCTAGAGGTGATGCCCTGAATGACTTGATGAGATGGTACAGCGGAGGTGCCATGCTGGGGAGCTGTAAGATGACTCTAGGGGAAAGCAGCAGCGGGGAGGGCGGTTGGAAATATAGAGTATTGCACAGGGCTTGACAAAATGCTGCGTGGTAAACTCATTCACTAGAGCATCCTTGTCCCCTGCATAGCTCTCCAGTTCTACATTGGTCCGTAATAACTGGAACTGCTTGTGCTATGCGTTCCTTCGGCAGTGCAGTAGAAGGGAATGGCAGTATTGTTACAATATCACTACGGAATAAATTGATTGCTATCCACTGAGAAAACTACATTTCTAAGCACACACGGCAGTCACAGTGATACACAGAGCAGTCTTTCAAGACCCTTATGGAATGACTAATAGCTTCATAATAGTGCCATTTACTACATAGTAACATTTAAAACATTTAAAAACTCCTCCTGAAACGAGCATCTAGTATACAGAAGAGGTTGCTTCAGTTTTCTAGAACTTGTTCTTTGTTTTCACTTTTTTTTTAAAGGACAAATTAAAACTTAAGTATAAATAGTATATAAAAGGTCACTAGCTGTTCTCTTTTGGCTTACTTTGAAGTGCATTTAGAACTATGGCTAAATTTTGTCATCTTCTGATGGGATTACAATACTGTCTGTTTACCATGAAACTATTTTGTATAATAAACTCACACGGCTGTGTCTAAAAAATATTCTGCATTCCTTCTAATCTGAGTTAGTATCATAAAATATTTTGTTACAAAGTCTAATGTGCAAACTCATTATAATGTGAAATCGTGGATGGAATTCACAGTATGCAAATTTTGTATAAAGGTGATAATGGAGAGCTACTCTTGTTTTCATGGCAGCATTTTACTACTGCTGCATCTCCCTCTTACCCCTCCCTGCCCAACTTCTGCAGTGGTCTGTCTTTGTATGTTAGATGAAAGTGCTGCCTCCTATGGAACTGCTTCCTCAACTTTCAATCTAAAGCCATCTCAGTCTGTTATGTGTTTGCTTTGGAATATATACAAAAAAATTACCTCCTGGCTTCTGGCTACATCTCCATGAGGTCAGCCATGGAACTGCTCAAATCATGCTAAGTTGCCTGTGAAAGAAGTCTACCCAATTGGATTTGCCCTTCCAAGATTCACTGTGGACGTGAAGTGTGTTATTAGGATGGTCCAGTTGAAAGCTCAGATTTAAGTTGTCCTTTAAGATGTCAGTGTAACACTACTAGTGCCTTACAAGTTGGATATTTTTTTTTCTGGAATGCAGACAATACAATAATTACCCTATAATATAGTATCAGCTCTCCTATATCTCAGTCAATTTACATAATTTAAAATAGAACATCTTATTAAAAACATCTAGATATACACAGATTAGGAAACGGTTACAACATACAAATACACAAACTAGAAATAAATTCTCAGCATACTGGTGTATATATACAACTGTGTGATACAATAAATAATTTCTGTCATGCTCTATCTACACATCATATTGCTTAAAAGAAGAGTAGATCTGGGGCGGGCAGTGGTGAAATGAAGCGCCTTTAAAAGGCTCTCTACATTTAAATTTGTGCAAATTAAAATGGGAATTTAAAAGTACAACTGATCTGTGTCAGGAACACATGGCTGAAAATGAAAGGACTCATATTACTGAGGTATTTACAGATACTGGCTAAAGAGCACTATGTGGGCAAATGCAGAAAGGCTTCTTCTTCGTCTTCTTCTTTTTCTTCATAATTTAATTTAATTTAATTTAATTTACTTCTTGACTGCCAGCATGGCATCTACCTCCTCCTCGGGCTGTAGGGTGTGCCACTGTGCAATGGGCCGCCGGGGGTTGGCCAGCATGTCTGACCAGTGCCGCAGCTCCGCGCCGGTGCTGTTGTAGCCCACAAAGACTTTCCCGATGGCATCGTTCTTGCCAATCTTGTCATAGTCCAAAACAGTCACAACAATTTGCACTTTCTGTAATGAGAAAGAGAAAGAGCAGTGAGCATGACAGTAAGGGGAAGGTTGGCAGGGATGAATGTGGGGACAGCCAGCCATGGAGAAGTCATGAAGGGGGAAGTGTGTGACAGCTGGAGTAGATTCCCCTAATGAAAAGCAAATTCAAACTTTTGTCTTTGCTTCTTGTGAGCCTTACAAATAAAATTAGGTTTACAACCTCCCTGTTAGCTTGAAACTTGCCCCCTTGCATTGAATAGCTGCATATGGAAATCGAGGTTGTTTTTCCTTTAACAGATTAGCAACTTACAGGTAAGTTAATTCAAAACTTGTGTAATTTTACACCCTTATTTTTTAAGTAAACAAGTTAGAGCCATTTCTGAACCTAACTGTTATGTTTGCAATGCTGTACTCTATTCTGTTAGTTGCTTTTCTACTTCTTCACATCTCTTACCCATCCATCCAGCATGCTAGTCAGGTATTTTCAGGTAACTTCAGAAGATAGCCCTTACGGTTATTATATACATACACACACACAAGCATGTGTGTATACTGTGTATATTCTATGTATTTATAGGAAGTTCAGAAAGCAGGCTGGCTGCTTAAGGGAGTTGGAATGGATGTATGAACCCCCACCGTCTCAGGGCTCTGACACCCCGGCACTGCCTATGACTGAGCTGATGCTGGAGTGCCACTTCTGTAGGAATGGTGACCTCTGGCAAACAGGGTTCAACAAGTCCCACACAGTCTGTGCAAGCCCATCTGTCACAGCTCAAAGACAATTTTCCATCCATTTAGGCTGGGGCACACTGGGAGGTGTTCAAGCCAGGCATTTATGTTTGTAGTTGTGTGCACATACACATAATTCCTCTCCTTCAGGTCTTTAATATTTGTCAAAAGAGCATAAACAGCTATTCCTTCAGTGGAGTGGTGTTCTT
Organism: Struthidea cinerea; assembly: GCA_013397865.1. Lineage (NCBI taxonomy): Eukaryota > Metazoa > Chordata > Aves > Passeriformes > Corcoracidae > Struthidea > Struthidea cinerea. The sequence goes on from VZTI01000329.1 coordinate 212,890, forward strand.
TACCAACAGCACCTAAGACTTTCACAGTCTTGGGCTGATTTTACTAAATTGTAAACACTTCTCCTTATAGAGCTTTATGGTTAAAGATGAACATACAGTTCTTTTCCTGATTCCAGTGTGAGCTTCCTGAATAGAAGAAATGCCCTGAAACACATTTCCAGAAAAATCTTCTGTTCTCTAGAATTAGGTTTTTAAATTTAAAGCTTTAAATATATCTACAATGTGGACCTCCTACTAGAATGATTAATTTCAGGTCTTGTAATAGGATTATCTTTTAAAAGTAGCAAGACCAGGGTCATGAGGTTTATTTTATAAAGTCCATTTCCTTACAGGATTGTACAATTCAGTGAGCCACAGAAAGAGATGATTCCAACAGGCACTAAAGTATTTATATAGTTGTTGATGACAAAAGTATACATCAAACTCAAGGTTTTCCCTCCCCAGAGCACTCGTGATAAAAGGCAATATCCCAAAGCAAGTACTTCTAGGTGCCAGAATTACGTGTCAGTGTTGCTGTTTGCAATACACTCCCTTTTAATGGTACCTCCCCAAATGAACACTTATGTTTTAGATGCATGGTACAATCAGAGATATAAAGAGTAAGCATGAGACTATTTTTTTGCGCTACAAAAAAAAGCTTGCCTGCTGTACCTAGAAGCTTGGGGGTTAGTTATTACTGGATTTTTTAAAAAATGTTAATCATAAGACAAAAATGAGCACTGTAAATGAAAGACCCTTTTCCTTGCTCTGTAAAAATGTAATAACAGCCAGCTCAGATGATTAACTTGGAGATGATTCTCCCCTTGTGATCTCTGGACTAAACCTACAGAGAAATGTGAGTATGTCTTTACCTTTGTACTGCATATGAAAGGAGTAGCTGCATGGCAAAACCCAAGAGGTGCTAGTAGAAAGCACTGCCTCTCCTAATAAACGCTTGGATTAGCAGTTTCCACAGTGTGATTAAGCCCTTTGGACTGAAAGGGCCTGGAGACACTGCTGCCTACACAGGCAGTCTGTTTTGCATGCAGCAAAACACGTGCCTGATCTGCCGGTAGCAACAGGATTTGACTTCCCAGTGGTGTTCTCCCATTACCCTTGAACACATCACTTCTTTCCCTTAAGAGCCAAAACCCAGTCACTGTAAAATTGTTGAAAATGTTAATGTTTGGCTCCTTTAAAGTTACACAGATGTACTGCCACTGACCTGCTTTCCCTCCATGACCTCTCTTCATTCTCCAACAATCAAAAAACTTGTATAACCATTATTTTTTGACTGTGAAAGTTTGCTTAATGACTTTTATATGAATTGCACAAAAGTCACAGTGACTCCTACCATATTAAGTCTAAATAACATTTAAAATGTGTTTTTCTAATGATGAAATCACTTCAGCATCCATGATGAAGTAACTTCTAAATATAGTCTTTTATAACTAACTCAAAGCACATTGGTAAATGACCAAAGTCCGTAATTGCAGATTTAAAACCGGGGCTATATGGTCAAGTAGATAGTTTAAAAAGTCATTCTAATAAACGTATTTTTTAAAAAAAGGCAAAAATATAAACATCTAAACCACAATACTTTTTAAATAAAGTACGTCCACCCCAAAAAATTACTTGGGATTAGAAAGCAAAATGGCCAAGCACCAAGAATGCCCCTAACCATGCCAAAGCTTTGATAGGGTAATTTGGAGGTAGCCATTCCAGCTCTTCAATCCTGTCCTTATTTGGAAATCAAGACATTCATTGCCTAAACTGCCACTTGATTTGATTCATCTTTTTTTGCCTCTGAGTCTTTGATCCTTATTATGAGCTCTTTCACAAGCACACACACCAGCTTTCATCAAAATCAAGGGAAATCTGCCCCCACTAGATTTCCCACTTTTTGATTCCTAGAGTCCACAGACACCTGTACATGCACTAGAAATTCTAAATTGACTAGTCATGCATCCAAGTCACTGTTCCCGTGCTTCACCTTGTCTAGTCTTATTATCTTTGTTAGTACCAAGTCAATAAAATGCAAGCACACAGTTTTACTTGAAAGATAGGCCTTGGCTCCTGGGCTTCTCTCCAGCCCAACTGCTATCAAAATCCAAGATACAGAATGTGAAAACCACGTGTACCATGCTCTCATCTAATCAAGAGGAGGCTCCCAGTTTTGTCCAAGCAATTAAAACCCATTAAAACTTTTAAACGCCAAGTTTAAAAGCATGGCACCTAACTTATACCATGACCTCTCTTACAATCCACAAAAGGATGTATTTCCAGATATTTTAAATTATGGTCATTTATACTGGAAGTCCCTTGAAAGGACACTTTCCCCACTCAGCTCCACCCAGAAAAGTTGTTGTATTGCTTAACATCACCACAGTCCAGGGGCTCCATAGCTAGGTGGGAAGCTAGCATGCAGTTCTTTTCCCACATGGCTCCTGAGATGGTTAAAAAAAAGCTTCTCTCTTGAGATAAAAGACTAGTTAACGTCAAAAGAAGTTAATTCTCTCTCATGAGAGATAGTTTGCCTCCCAATAGCTCAAAGATCGGCAACCGAGTCCCTGAAAAAAATTACCCGATGCTTTGTCCTGGTATTTCCCACTGCTACTGTAGGCAATTTCCATCTCGCTGTGCTGATAGAATTCTGAGACCCTTAATTTTAGGTACTGAACTCTGGGAGTACAATCTGGACAACTACTGGAGCTCTCCTGAGGTGCTAAGAGAACACATGCTGCAGTACTGACCGCCGAGATTCTCAAATGTCTTTTTCCAAAGGACGCAGGAATCACTGAAGAAGTTTTCTTAGTGTAGTGAATAACTGAAAAAAAGCTGTGTATGAATTAGGTGTTTTACTTAAGAGGGGTGCTGCAGTGCTTTCCTAAAACAGGGCAACTAAATGCGTAAGGAACACAAATTTAACTGATAATGTCAATTTATTATTTCAAATAATTTAGGGAAAAATGTTATATATGGCTTTTCTTTTATCCCTATACCTTTTTGCTGGCACATTACTTCACTATCTCCCTGTGGATCTTTTTTTCCCCAAATCCATTTCTGTTAACAGAAAATGTCAGTTATCCATTTCTCACTGATGAATCAAAGCTTCATAAGTACTTCACATTTTATCATTTCCCTCTTGAAGCAGTCACACTCATCTAATGTAGCACAGGGCTGGCACCTAGGTGCTAATGAAGGCATGCACATGTGATAATTAACAAGATTCCTGTTAAATATTTATAAGGGCTGAGAAATGGAATGCAGAGGGAAGACAAAACACTGTTTGACATTACCTGAATTTGCTCGAATGGTACTTCAAAGCTGAAAGACTCATTGTAGTAGGGATTCAGAGTGTTCTTTTTAATTGTAGTCTTTTTCTTCTTCAGCCTCTTACCATTCTGCATCAGATGGATCTTCACATAGGGATCTAAGTATTCAAGAGAAGAGGTAGAGCTAAGAAGGAGAGTTCAGTGTATTTTCTACACATTTTTAATCCCATACATGTAAGAGTCAATTAAAAAAAAAAAAAAAGACAACATTTACAGCTTGTATTTAAACAAATTCTTGATTTGTACTATAGAAAATCTCCTGTACAATTGTGAAGTATTCCTGATGGGAAAAGGTACAAAGTATTTATTGCATTTTCTCCTTAACATCATGAAGGCAGAGTAAATTCCACCTAACTTTGTTCCACAGCTCATTAACCATCCAGCAAGCGTTTCTTAGCAATGGTTTGTTGGGTGGTTTTCCCAAGACCAGTGAGTGCTGCCAAATGCACACAGCAGGTACAGGGCTGGCGTGGCTGGATGCTCTGCAACCACCTGGCAACTACACCCATCACTCCTGGGGCAGGTGCTGCACCATGGTTTTCCTGTCCTCTGACCTCCCTGGTGAGCTGTGACTGACAGGGTCCAGCAGGGTCCAGAGCTGTCTGGCAGGAAAGGACTCTGCCCCTTCAACACCAGCCCTCTGCCTTAGTGCTGCGCACAGCCAGGGTCCAGTGGGAGCCACAGTGCTGGTATAAATTACAGATTGGCTTTGCCTCTCTCTATTGAATTCCCATTGTCATTTCAAACAACTCCTGGTCTGAGGTAACAGAACTCATCTGGCACCTAATCAGGCACTCCTCACGCAAGCAAAACTCCTGGACATTGCAGTGCTGATGAGGTATCTCGGTGATGATACTGTCAATGGAAGTTTTGCCTGCTTAAAAAAATAGCACTCTGAGTCCTTAATCCATGACAAGAGCCCTGTTGCTGTTTGGAGAGTGAACTAGCATTCTTCCATGGAGCTGGTAATTAGCAGTACCCTCACTGAGTTCAGCTATTTTTCTGTTTAGGCTTACCACAAAGCAACATTTGAGGCATCTCAAGCTCATACTTTTCAACAACTTGTATAGTACTGTCACCAAAATTTGGGTAGGTACCTCTCTGGCTTTAGGCAGCTGAACTGTGATGCAGATCAAGGCAGGCTTCCCTCGAGTGAGCTGGTAGGAGCTAAATAAAATGCCTGCCAGATGTAAGTCACCTGCAGCATAAATAAGGGAGCCTGAATAATGCAAACTATCAAAGGAGAGGGCTTCTCCTTTCTCTCCTGAGAAAAGGCTGGGGCTACAGAAAGACACGTGAACATTCTGCAATGAAATTAATTATTAGAAGAGTAACTGCACTCTTCTGCAGTTAAAATAAGCCTTTCTGTGGAAGACCTGGGTGTTCAGGACAGTTAAGCTACTGGAGTCACTTGATCACAGTCTACACTTCCTCTGAAGGGAGCATAATTTTAGTAGTAGATTCTGCAAGACAGCAGATAAGGATATAAAAAGATCCAATGGCTATGAGAAGGAATTAGAGAAACTCTAACTTAGAAATAGGCACATATTTTAGCAATAAGACTGAAACAGCTGGAGTAGCTTCTCCAGTGGTGAACTCTCTGTTACAGAGGGTTAAGTCAAAAGACTCAAAGTTCAAACAGAAATTAGATCTGGGTAGGTTTACACTTCAGGCAAGATGGGATTGTAAGGGTTCCTTGTGGCTGCACAATGTATGAATTAAGGAGTATCAAGTGAAGAGCAAAATGCTAGCAAAAAGCCAACAGAGGTCTATTTCTTTTTTAATACTGAGTTCAACATCACTGCACACACGGTTTTGAAGATGGAAAGGACGCAAATCTGGACTACTTCAACATTAGTTGGTACTTGAGAAAAGCTTATCACTTTTCCTGAGGCTCCATGCAGAATGCAAAATTGTGCTAACTTCAAAATGATGGTTTAGTTATACCTAATATATACTAAGGAAGTTTAGTAGTCAATGAGTCAGTGGTAGAGTGTTAAGAAATGAGAATGAGATAAGATGCTGTAAAAATATAATTTCAGTTACTAGACTGGAAGGCTAAACAGTACAATAATACATTATTATTAAGGGTATTAGAATGGAATAATTTATTAAAATAAATGCAGGTGATATAAGCCAATTCTTTGCTGATCTGTGCCTTTGCACAGACAATATACACAGGTTTGATGATTATTCATATGTCCTTAAGGAACTGCACAGTAAGATTTATAAAGTGATGCAGAAATATTCCTGTATTGATAACAAAATCCATATTTTGGAGAAGAACATTTTCAAATTAGAAATCAATGTATGTGAATGCTTGTACATCTATGAGTACATTCATTTTAAACTATTTGCTTCTGATTTTCTATAGTTTCTATCTCCATGCTTGTATTAGAACAAAACCTGACCCAGACAACCCACAGCCATGGGACAAGACCTACAAGATACGTTTCTGTGGTTTCTTTTTCATGTCCTGATCAGTTTTTTCTGTTTGTCAGTCTGGGGAGTTGAGTTAGGCTCGGTCAAATGCCAGCTGTTTAGTAGGAAAGACCCCGTCGTGCCACTGTAGTGCAAAACTGAGTGGCAGAGGTCCCAAACGGAGCAGAGAATGGCGCATCACATGATAAAATAATCCAATTTTCTTTCATCTGAGGGTGAAACTGTCATGCTAATCCAGATACAAATCTATCACTTAGCTGAAGTCATGTTCCTTCTTTTCTTGTTTCACAGGAAAGTATTAAATAAGTTTACTCATCACAAACATTTAAAATCAGAACAGGGTGTCCAGCTCAAGTAAGTGGATGGGCCATTAGAGATTTTGGCTGAGTTTATCCTCATTAGATGGTATATCCACTTCCTATTTTTTCCAAGTATCCTGATCCTAACTAATTTGCCCCTCTCCTCATTCTGTGCCCCATACATGAGCCCCTGCACTATCTTGAGTAACATTCTCTCATGTTCCAGAATATTAACTCCCTCAACTCCCCAGTAATCTATTTGCTTGCACTCTACACAGAAAACCTGATACTTAAGCACAGACTTTCTTGTGACTTCATGAATAAATCTCTGAAAAAGACAGATTCTCTTCCACTAAATAACAGAAGCTGAACTGCTTGGAATCAATTACTGGAAGAAGGGATGTAATCAAAGAAAGCAGAACCTCTGGGAAGTGCCAGTCTCCAGTGATTTTTGTGAGATAAGGTTTAGTGCTAATGGAAACGTTTCTCCTCTCTACTTGCAACATAACCTCAGTGCTGGCCCCATTACTCATGCTGAGTAATACTTTAACATGTAAATAGTCTCACTGAAGAACTGAGACTACTAAGGATGACAGAACTGGTATTACAGCCCTGCAATGATAAATTGCCTGTTAAGTGCCTGGCCTGGTCATAAAGGGCAGTGCCAATGAAAATAAATAAGCATTTCTCTTTATGTACCCTGGATAGTTATCTCATTCCAGAGTAAATATCCATCTTTAGTCAAATAGATTGCACCCTGAAATATTAATTTCTCTCAATGGGTAAACATCACTGCTTTTCAAGTAAACTTGGGATCGGATTCTTTTCAAGTAAACAGGGATCTAGAACCACATTATATCCACAGGTATCTCTGGATGGACCACACCCATCTATCTGGAAGAAAAGATGTTGCACCCAGATGTCCCTCTGCTGAAGGAGACAGAATAGCTTTGTGTCCCTTGCTTAATAATTCATTTTAACCAGTATGTGGGATTAAATAAAATTGTGCTATTTATTCCCTCATTAATGGTCTACTCAGGAATGCTAAAAAGATGTACAATTCACAACTAATTTTGCGTTGTGGATTCTACAGTAATGTCTCAACAGAGGCTGGATGAACTGCTTTTAAAGTGTGGGGGGACCAGCTGATATATTCTGTTTCCCTGAAGTTTGCAGTCAGATGCCAACACATTATTTAAGAAGCAATTGACATGGTATGTAATATCAAGACTTCTACAGTAATCTGGACCATGAGGCACATATATGTACACACAACTGGAACCCTCTTAAAATAATGACTAGTTACAGATATATTAACTGTAGACAAGATGCACTTAGTTATTAAAGAGATTTTACAAAAGCAAACTTTAAAAGGAAAAAATACTATAACTAAAAGAAGAAAATTGTGGCAAAAGACAGTATGTCAGGAAAAGGTAGAACTTGAGAATGACTGTTTTTCAAGATGAAAAATGTTAGAGGCGGGTACGTAGCTAATGAAAAATCATTTTCCACATAGGTAGGAGAGAACTCAGCACACAAATTTCCATTTGTATGGCTCTTCAGAAAAAAAGCATCAACAACATATTCAGCTTGGGATGGTTTTACTACAATGGTTTTTTCTGATTACAAACAGAAAGACAGCACCCATCCTTTTAAAAATAAAATTAAGGCTTCTGTAATCTAATCAAAATATGAAAAGGAAAGCACTTAGAAGTTGATACATTTTAAAAATGCCACAGGGATAACACTGGAATTGATTGGGTTTGCAGTACAGTCTCAAAGCTGTGGGCAGAGGGAAGTGTAATGGTTTAAAGAAAAAAATCCCATGCAGGTCTGTGCAGTTAGATCACAGAAAACCCTCTACAAGCCTTGAGAAAGCATAACATGATTAACAGGAAAAAACTGAACCAGAACAAACCAGTCATAGATACAGCTGAATAGTTTCATATGACAAATCATTGTAATAAGATGTTCTCAACTAAAATGTAGAAATGGAGAAGAAATACAGTGCCAGAACTGCCTCCAGCTGTATTTTTGTCTTCAAAATGTTCAGGATAACTGGGTGCTCATTAGCACGTGTTTTTTTCCCATCAGAAGAAAATTTATGCGCAACCATGCCAAAGCTCAACATCATTGGCATTTAGAGCAAAAGTGTCAGCAGACAGTGGAGCTTCCATTCCAGGAAGCAGAATGAATTCCTGAAGAGCTTGGAAATTGATTCAAGAAGTAAAGAAAATGAGGTTTGGAAATGCAGCTTTACAAATAGCTGTGCAAGTGCAGTTAGGACAAAGGTGACTTGCAGGGTGCATTGTTAGTTCCAGGCTAAAGAGCCACTCTCATCCTATAACACAGCAGTGGGAAAGCCAAGGAAAGACCAAGCCAGGGGCTTAGACCAGAGCTGGAGCAGGGCTGGATTCAATACTGCACCCTTAGCCTGTCCCCCTTCTGTGCAAACAGGCTTCAGGTGAAGTTCTCTTGGCAGGCAGTGGGGAGAACAGCCATTTAATAGAGCAAACAACTTCATTTTCTATAGAGACTGTACCCGGGATGGAGGCCGGCAGCAACGGCAATACCTGCGTGCCTTTGGACAGAAACAGCAGCACAGGCCAGAGTTGGGCTGTGGAAAGCAGCAGGGCTCTAAGAGCAAAGCAAAACAGGAAGAACTTTGCTGAGAGTTCCCACAGATTTGCTGGTTTTTCCCAAGAATCACGGGACATGCTCCCTCTGTGGGCATATAAACCCTTCCTCCCAAGGGAGAGGGACAATTCACACGATGCCTGGGGCATCCAGGCCATGGATAATTTCCCCTGATTTTTTTCTTCTGCATATTTTTGTTTGGATGAGAGCAGATTAAAAAAGTAATGAGTTTAGAGTGGTAGTGTGCCTGGATTTTCTGAGCTAGTATTCTTTCAGATGAATGGAAAGCTTTGAATGGGAAGGAAAGCCAGAAGGGGAAAGAACAATATATGACTGTACAATGACTAAGAAGAAGCACAAGTACCTTCTAGACTACCTAAAAATTATAGTTTGTATTCACTGACACAAGCTGTTGGATCTTCTACCTTCCTCCACAAATGAGCAAATTAAAGTTAGGACATTATTTTTAAGGAGCAGCTGATGCCCCAAGAGAAATACTGGAAAACGCTCTCACATTGGAAACAATTCTCTTGGCATAAACTATATGGCTTGTAAGGTTTTTTTTAAAATCAGATTTCCTTAAAAACAGGACTTATTTTTTTTTTAAGTTGATTTGCTACATAATGTCCAATCCTCAGCTAATGCTGATATTTTGCTACTCTCATCACACTTTCCATAACCCCATGAGGCTGGCTACACATTACTTGATTTTATGGGCCAAGCCTTTAGCTGTAGCCAGTACTTGAGAGAGAGGTGAGTAGCAAAAAGTATTTGCTTTAGGTTCCTGTGCAGTGTCTATGCCAGTCCTGACCCCAGCAAATCACATTTTAAAACTCTTTTTACTAAAGGAGCTGAGGATTGAGGAGTGGAGATGCTCCCAACACCACCCAGTAGGGTACTGGCCATGAATGGAGTTGAGAAGTTGCAAGCAGTCCAGACGGGCTGTCAGAATGGCCATGACAGCTGTGAACAGTTTAACCCTAAAAAGCTCGTACCACACTTGCCAGTGTCTGTCATGCCATGGAAGGATGCTTCAGTGCACACACACAAATCATATTGTGTGTCACAGTGTAACAAGTTAGATGACTTTGGATTACATATTTCCACCAGCATCTTTAAAAGAAGATGCTGTAAGACTGGGTAATTTATAAATGAAAACACTTGTAATTTCCTATTCAATAACATTAGACAGATTCTCATAGGAATAATGGAGTCCAGGAATCCATTTATAGTGAGGAAGAAGGGGTTGGTACTTGCAGAAGTAACAACAGCCCGCCTAGAATGAAAAGAGTTAAACGGAGAGTGTAGCAAAGCAGTCTCAAAATACCAACTCTTCACTGGTGTGCAGTTACACGAACATCGAGTTGCTACTGAAATGCTGAATTCAGAGAACCAGGGAGCTTTGGGAAGAAGGAGGTGCTGTAAAACCAACAGCCAGCTAACAATTCCCTCACCCATGAATCCCAAACTGAAGGTGCTGAACATGTAGAGCTGACAGTGGAAACAGAAATGTTCACAGTGGCCTAAGGGCTATTCAGCCAGCTCTTGAGTCTGCAATTCCACCCACAGTGCTTCCAACTGGAACATAACAACAGACAGGGAAAGCAGCAGAAAACTGAAAAAAAAAAAAAAGGCCAAAACTCTTACTTAAAACCAGCACAAATTAGTGCTTATGAGCTTATGATTAAGTTTACTGCCAGAGCAAGGACAGCTGATCTGTCTGTTTCATCCAAGGGGTTCAAGGGGTTCATTTCAGCGGAGTTACACAAAGGCAAAATAAGGCACAAGTGTGGGTTGAACCAACAGGAAAATGCACCTTGAGTTCTGGCTGTGGGTAAACACAGAATACTTTTGTGGAAAAGCAAAGCTACTCAGCCAAGCACCTTGTGAATGTAATTACATGGAAACTACATGCATCAAAACCTTGTTCCCCTGTATTTGCACCAAAAGGGGAGGAACTGACTGCTCATGAAGCTTGAATGTATTGAGGAGGGGGAGAGACAGCATGGCATTGTAAAATTTTAACATACTGGAGAAGGGCACCTGCAATCGCAGATAGTAATAAATAAAGAAATAAAAATGCATATTGCAATACCATGCTTGTATACAAGCAGAAAGAATACAATAGCAACTATGATGGGGGATTTATATCAAATAGGGGGAAGGTATTAATTTGAGCTGCTGATACAGGCAGACTCTCCAGGACAGGAATCCAGATTGAAACCAGAGCAGACTGGCAATACCTCAGGCAGCAAATTCCAGCAGACTGCTGAGTTAGAATTTAGGTAATGCCTTTTGATGACGCAGGGAAAAATAAATGAAATTTTTATTTATTAAATTGATGGCAGTGAAAATACCAGAAGATAATACATAGAGGCTTAGAGAGATTCACAAGACTGTCCTCAAGCAAACTGGAGAGGAGGGAAGGGGGAATACACATGGACTGAGGAATAACAACAGCCAGAAGAGTGAAGAGAGAATCAGAAGCACAGATTACAGAACACCCCAAACAACCCAAGTTAAAAAGCAGTTCTTGTGGGATGTCTTAGCTGAAAACAATAGGAGCTTGGGTACATAATGATGCTCTGCACTGGCCTGTCAGTGAGTGCCTTGAAACCTTCCAGAGCTGGGCTGGTTTGGGGACAGAGCTGCCCCACCTCACTGAGACATACATTGCTGAGTGGAGGCCACAATCCAAACACCAGGTGGAAAAAGTGAGCACACTGGGAGCACTGGGTGGCAAAGGCTGGGGTTTGGAAGGGCAGACACCGGGGTGGAGAGCTGCCTCAATACGTCTGCATAAAGTGTAATGGACAGGACTTACACTTCATGTTTTCAAGTCTCCACTGTTTTCCTACAGCTGTGCCAGCTTAGGGTTTTTTTTGTTTATTTATTTTCTTTTATAAAATTAAGCAACTAAACACGAGCTTTTGCTCTCTACCCGCCTTTTGCTGATAGCCAAGAGGTTAAACTGCTTATTGCTGATTTAGGGTACGTTCTTCAAAGCTCTCCGTGTGCTGATGGAATCCGAATCTACATTTCCCACCTCTTGACAGAGCAAGACAAGGCTGTTAAGAGATACAAAACAGGTTCTCAGTCTGCTCTGCTGTGTGCTCCTTTCAATTACTCAGTGAAGTGAAGGCTGGTGCCAGGTCCAGGTTCATTGAGTGCCCTTATTCACCTTGCCTGTGTGATCATCACCTTTGACCCTCTGCTCTTGTGGATATTTACTGCATAAAGCTATTTGACTAAATCCTGGGATGATGGTGAAGAGGCATCAGCTTTAGGAATCCCAGCATGTGATGCTGCTGAATGGTGGTGTGAACATCAAGATTTTAGGGGACTTGAATCAAAGAAACCTGGGGGACTGAAAAAAGCTTTGATTAGTCAAGAATTTCTATTTGCATGATGATATTTCTCTGTGCTTCCAGGCTTAAATAGCTAGGAAGGAAAATCAGTGTGCCATATAGAGACAAGGGTGAGGACACACACCCCAAAAAAACTGGAAGAAAGCAAAAAAGTCAAACCAAACAATGTAGTGAAAGGCTGGACCAATAGAAAGAACTGACTGAAAGGAAGTAATGCCAGTCAGAAAGAACTACAGATGACACCTATTAAATTTTTTTTTTTATCATGGCACAGCAATGAGACACCTTTACTTAGGACAAATATTATGGAGACTAAGCATGGTAGGGAGCAACCTTCCTTGTCCATTTTTCTGCTCTGAAAATGTTTTAGGTTTCTTTTATAAAGTTCTGACTGATAATAACTAAAACTCCTGGTTTTAGTTATTTCCCCGCTCCTAAAACCCCACCCATCACAAAGACCCCAAACCCAACAGCTGTGAGGTAAAATAAATCCTAATCTCAAACTGCACTGAGAACAGATAGGCATTCCGGTATTACTGGGTAGTAAAGAAAACCACATCTGAGTGAGTGTCAGTATTCACTCCAAGGAATTCTTCAACCCTGAAACACAGAGAAAGTCTATTAAAAACAAAAATTGGTCTAACTAGCATATTAGCAATTTACTGTAGCAAGAATATACATTTTGTAGTCCCAGCTCTCTGAGTCAACATTGCCACAGAAAGGTTTTATAGCTTGACTGCATGTCAGCATGGCACTACTGTGTTGTGATTGTCTTTACATGGAAAAAAGCGAATATACTCTGCTTAGGGGTAATCTGTGTACTCTTCCACAGAGGGTTAGAAGCAACACACTCAAAACCAGGCAAAGTCAGTTATAAAGGCTGTCTCAGATCAAAACCACTGACCAATCATGTTATTTACACATGAAAATTTTCTTCGAATGCAGCAAACCCAGTTACATCCCTGTACTCCATCCATACCCTCACACTCCAAAATAACATTAGGTGAGTTGGGAGGAGAAACGGAGGACAGAAAAAATAGAGAAGCAAAGCAGCAGGGAGTTTTATCAACATATGATCGAAAGGGTAGGAAACACCCAATTACCTTAGCTCGTACAAATGAGTCACCAGAAAAACACAAGCCTATAAACCGCAAAATAATTCTGATGCTTTTAATAAAAACCTAGCGCTGCCATTTATAAACTGCTTCTCTCATCCACATAAGCTTTCAGTCCCAGACAATGTGAAAGAGAAGTTTGGGTTTTTTTTATTTTGATGATTAAACTAGAAATAGCACAGAGCTAATACCACAGGAATGCTGCAGTAAAGAAGGCATAGAAAACATAGTTTTACAACATCAGTGTCTACCATGTAAAGCAGCCTGATCTGAACTCTTCACAGCTGAGAAACCAACCCTAATCATGTTTTATCAAGATTGATATTTATTTTAAAAGCATATAAAGACTTTCAAACTAAATTTCATTTATCAGTGGCTGCATGTATAAAAGGATTCTATCAGCATCCAGTTCTCAGTCTCAATTTAAAATAATACTCAGTACTTTTTCTACCTGTGAAGTTTATATTTATACAAATCTTAGTTCTCATTTTGTTTTCATTATTTTTCTGTTGGACTTGAGCTTCAAGGAGAAAAATGTAAATGGAAGGAAGAAGATACATGATTGTAGTCTTGCTTTTAGCCTACAAAAAACGCATTCAGAATTATTTGCAGAAAATACTCAACAGCTCTCTTTCCCCTCCTATCCCTGCCTCCCAACACATCCAGTGTCTGTTATGCAGGATTTTGGGAATTCATATAGGCTATTTGTGGCACCTAATTTTAGCATGACTTAGAGGATCAGACTCTTTATTGCCTCAACACACAGACCACCCATCCCATATATGAAACCTAAGGCAACCCACGATACAGTTTGTTTTTTGAACCTCTTTAAACACAGAGGCCACAAGACACCTTTCCCTATTCCCTGCTCAGAGCCATGGCTAAGGACAAGCTTAGCTGATGGGCTTCCTGGCGGTGAGAAGACTCCTGGAACACTGCAAGGCAAGAACTGCATCTGCTCAGAGAGTGGAAAGGGCTATTCTGGATGATGTTTCCCAATATTATCACGAAAACCAGTTTTGTTTGGGATTAAATTTAACCACAGTAAGGAAAAAAAGATCAAAAGTAGATTTTATTGGGATGGACAATATCTTTGTCTCAATCCCACCATGAGAAATTACAAGGTAGGTTAAATTTATCAGCAATTTCAACTGAGTTCAGCTAAATTATATCTGTTTTTCAAAAATGAGAGCTGAGTGAAAACCTATTTTTTAGAACCCCCAAACCTCCCAGGTTTTAAAAGCCTGAAGGTCAGATTTTTAACTTGAGTACTTGCAGAGGAAGGGCTGGGGAGGCTGCACGCCTGCTCACATTCCTGTCGATTACACATAATGAGAAGCAGTGACCCGAAACTTAAGGCAAATTTTTACTTAGACAAGAGTAACATCGAGATTATGTTTATTGAAGAGTCATGGAAGTGCTGAAGTCCTTGGGAGAACAAACTGTTTGCCTTGTTTTTTAACTCCAGACAAGTTACAAGAAAGAACAAGATGAGGAGTTATTTGAGAGCTAAGATTCAAGGAAAGGAACACGCGTTCAAGGCCAACAGCATCTGCATTAAGAACACTCTGCTGCTGAGAACATTAGTCCTGCCATAAGGCAAGAGGACAGATAACTTGAAAAATGGTGCCATTAGGTGAGAGATGGAAGTATTTATAACACGACCAATAGCTCATGCCCCAAATTCTTCTTTAAATTGCCCCAGTCAGTTAATGGCACAAATGGATATTTGACTGACATGTTCGCCACTGACTGCCCACCACTTTAGTTTAAAAGGCAGTCAAACGTGACACAACCTTTTCAGAAATCCAAGGGTACATGATAGTTTTCAGCTCAGATACCTGCTACAAATTGATACAAGCAGATAGTCAATTTGGAACAAAAGTGGTGGAGTGTGCTTCACTATCAAACCAGATTGAATCTGGGCAGCTCAGCATATTTCTGCCTGCTACTCCATTGAACAAGATCTTGATGCAGTCTAGTCAATGGATCAGGATCTGTAATGAAATCAAATAACCCAGGAATCCAAAAAGCACGTAGGAATTTCTGAAACCCTTTGGTTCTTCAGAATTGAAAGGAGGAGTATTTGAAAAGACAAGCCTGAGTGTTTGTGATTACTAGATGAGGAGGAGGAGGAGGAGGAAGAAGGGGATGACAGAGGACTGAAACTGGTGTTTTTATTTGGAATCAATAGATAGAAACCACAGTAAAGGAAAAGTGGATGACACTGCTTCCAAGCCAAGGTAATACTCGTGTATAACAGAGAATAGAAATCATTTCAGTGAAACTAAGCTCACAAAACAGTACTCTTTTCAAGCAGTGTTTGAAATTTAGAATAGATTTTCAAAGGTATCAAGTATTTGTAGATGGGTCCATTTTCAAAAGCACCTAGCTCCTGTTAAACATCACTGGTATGAACAGGAAGCAATCAATTCCCCTGGAGTCCCAGGCTTCAGCTTTCCACTGGAGACTCCTATTGAACATTTCTCTGCATTAGTCAGTACCTAGGTGACAACAGCCCTCTTTTTTTTTTCGCTTGTGAACAACGACAGTCAAGACAGTCACTCAGCAGCAATAAGAAATAATTTAAATTCTTTCTGTTTACTGCACATCCCACAAATGGCAATCAGCAAGCAGTGATATTAAACTTGTGGGTTTCAGAAAGACAAAACACTCTCCTGTTAAAAATGAAGATCACAAACGTTAAAAAGAACATACTAAGGAGAACTGAGATTTTAAGGTTTTTTAAAAAAAGCCAGATTTAGCAAACAAACTTGTTTTTCTGATACTTTTAGGAGAGAAGGAGAGAAAGAGAAAGGGGGAGAGTGAGGGAGTGCCTCTGGTTAGCTTGCCATTAACACAAAGGAAAACAATTGCAGGGCTTAGGGAGGATTTAGCTTTAACAAATGCTTATCACAAAGTCATGTCACTGCACACTATTGTTCTGTATTTGGAATGAAATTAATTTCCAACTCCATATTAACCTTTTAGAGATCCTGCTTGGTAGAGGAATTTAATCCTTTGGATTTTGGTATGTCACCAGCAAAGCCCATTTATAAATTTGGTGAGTTTGATAAGACTATTACCTGAAGAGCTTTTATTAAAAGGAAAAAAAAAATAGTTTACTAACAGTGGCTATTTCAGACCACTGAAAAGCTGAGTATTGAATCAAATAGGCAACAGAAACAAAGTAAAATCTAGGAAATCCTAAGGTTTTTTTCAGTTCTCACAACATATTATTCCTCTGTGCTATAATGAATCCACTGATACTGTCACAGCATGCTCTCAAGCCATACACTAACATAAAAAACTTTATTGTGATGAAGTAGATCTTTTTCTAAACTTTATGAAAAACAGGCCCTCTGATGTGACCAAGAAAGACCATTCAGCTGGGTAATGGAAAACAATTTGTAGCTTTACCATAAACTAAGGGAAAAGTGGTGATTTAGATAGTCGTAAAAACAGGAATTTCAGCACATGTGGGGAAGCCCATTTTCTGATCCTTATTAGTATTAATGCAACAACTGTCTTTGTTGGCCTTTGTCTGCAGGACTCTTTCCCTGCTGCTGCTGCATTCCAGGAGCTGAGAGCAGCCCTCTGGAAGTCAGACAAAATCTGCTGTCACTACCATATTAGGAATCAAACCGAGTAGCAAAAGCCTCCGGCTGAGCGGAGATAAATCAGCAGGGAACACGCTTGCCTCCCAGCCAAATGAGTAAAGCAAAGTGATTGAGGAAACAAAGTAAATAATAATTAAAAAAAATATCCCTGGCAGTAGGAGTGACTGCTTCCTTTTTACTTTTATCATGCTTCTTACTGAAATATAGGTCCAAACAGGATTTACGGATATGAGCACACCCTGTTCCTCACATTTCTTTATTGCTGCAGAGTGAAATAATCCCAAGACACATATCAGTGATAAGCTTCAAATGTTTTTAACACATTCTTTTTAGCTGGAAAGACAGCATTAGACTGCAGTGGAGTTTAAACTGCTCTTGACATAAATTTTGGTTTACAGCCAATCTGGTCCTTCCACCAAGATTTCCCCTAATCACAGACATAGTCACTCTTCCACTTGGGATCAGCCTTGCAGTCCATAGAAGATCTCACCTGAAATATAATGTTTGCTCATGATTCAGCTCTTTGTAGCGGCAGAATAGAGGACTTGCTATTAGACTTCTGTATATGTGCATGGATCTATTCTGAGCTTTCCTTATTAGAGAGAATCTATAAGGTAACTAATCTATTATGGCATTGGCAAAAGGATGCAATTCCATGTAGACATGAGTGAAATCCATAGATTTTGTATCTGCTGTGTGTGAATGAGGGCCAGATCTGCAAGGCATGCCAGTTCATAGCCTGTAAAAGGTGGGAAAGTCTTACTTCCATTGCATGGCATTTGGAGTCCAAACTCAGCACGATGAACTGCCCTATGCAAAGATGTGTCTCTACTCTCTGTGTGGCAGATGCTGTGAGACGGTGGATGCTCACAAGATGCAGGCACTGCAAAAGCCATCCCAAGAAAGAGGAAGGACTACTGTGCCTGTACCCACGTGCCAGCCCCACAAAAAGATCGATGTGCCATATCCCCTCCTGCTCCTCAGCAGCCCACAGCACAACCATCCCACCTCCTCTCATGCTGCGCAAGTACGCAACCACTGTGGGTTAGGAGGCTTAACAAAATCATGGTATAGGTAAGTTCGGGTTTCTATTTTGAAATCCAGAGAAGATTTGTTCTTAGTAGGTTATTTCACAGAAAGAAAACAGGCTTAAGAGAAAGAAAATGTAATGAGATGGATACATTGTTAAGCCACTGTTAACTGGTGTTAAGCAGCACCAGCATTTCAGCCTTAGTAACCTTGCACGTCACGTGTGATTGTTGTCTTTGGTTGGAATGGGTAGGAAATTGTCACATAACACACATTTTTCTAATCCTCAGCCATTAGGCTCCCATGGCAACCCTTCTCTCATTCAACCAAAATGAATGGGGTGGTCTCCACACAGAAGTTAACGCAAAGTGTTGAACAAATAGTGGCAGAAATAATATTTTGCCCATGGAAATATTACCACCTCTTTTGAGAGGAAAGGTGGTTTCTGAAAGGTGGTAGACTAACAATAAAAGAGAAGTATATATGCCTTCTATTCATTCAGGGGAAGAAAATCAGTAGGATTCTGTCGACCAGTAGGTTGTCTCGGTAAAAATAAGCAGCAGCTGAGGGAATGCAGAAATAGAATGGTACTCACGGCTTTCTACAGCTTTTGAGGCAAGAATAAAGCTGCAGATTCCTAATTATATAGTGCTCACCCTCTAGCATATTGATTTCATTGTTGTATTTTCTCCTTTCTTGGTAAGATGCTGTAGTTGAATGCTGTTGTCAGTGCCCAGTGTGTTGTTTTTCTGAAAGCCTGTCTTAACTATTCAAATATCCATAAACTATATCAAAATTAGCAAATAAAAACTGTGTGTAATACAGCTGAAGATGTATCAAGACACCCCTTTTCACCCCCAAAATCAAAGGAAGGCAGAAGCTCACAGGTCATGACATCAGCCAGTGGTGTAAGAACATAAATATTCACAGGACATCACACCAGTAAGCATTTATCACCAGTGGGAGGCTGGAAACTGGACTCTGGGGCCGGGGAGAGCGCTCTGGCTGAAGCTACATTCAGACTGATTCACTCGGAAAGGCAGTGTGGTGGCACCCAGAGGATGGAATTGGGTAACAGCCTACAATCACCTTGCTGCTAATTTGAGTATTTGAGTTCATTTTTCTATTATTCTGAGCTGGAGTCAACAAGGAGGTTACATCCTATTTTCTCAGAGAGGTTTGTGTCTGGTAAGAAATGCTGGTGTGCTGGACAGAAATTTAAGGGGAATAGGGATTGGTAGGGTTTGAAGCCCTGTTCGCTTCCATTTTAGGTTATGGGATTTGTATCTGTGCTACTGATTGAAGAGAGACAAGCAGGGCAGAGTACTTAACCGAGATCCAACTTTGAATTAAGTTCACTAGATTTTCCTTTGCAAGACAGTTACTACATATTTTGTCATAGATATTGCTCATCTATAGAGTAGTATTGTTCAATTAAGAGATGGTGCCTAAGGAGTAACACCACGTTTACACCAGAAGTTGCAGATTGCACAGAAAAACAGTGAAAAGGTGTGAAAAATAGAGCTTTCATACTGCAAAAAATTTCTGTCAATCAACTTTTCCTCAAATCCGATAGAAGATAAACTCTGACTCTTACTGTCACACATTTGGTATCTCAATTACGTTTTCACAAAAGAATGGCTTAAAGTGCCTTTCAAGCTTTAAAGTGAGCTCTCATATAAATTTGCCTACAACACGTTATGCATTTCAGATGCACTGCAGCATTTCTGATTTATTTTTCTTAGCATCCCTAAGAATGGTGATTCTAACCATAGCAAATTCCAGGCAGGGCTCAAAGCAAAACCCACAGAAGCTTTTCAAAGGCTTTTTATTTTCCTGTTTCTCCTTGAATTATCAGCACCTTTGTTTCATAAACTTTTGAACTTGCCATAAACATGTCTCGGTATGTTAAAGTACTGTCCTTCACCCAGCCCCTGACTGGGAAAATACAGTAGATTACAAAAAGAATTGACATGTACTTAAAAAAACCCCAAAAACCCTATAGTCCAACTTCATATGTTTTACTTTTTGTAAGTAAAGAGGTGACTTTGCCAACCATTTCTAAAGGATTAAAAAGCCTGCTGTGTCATCTCATATATCTTCGTTTAGTTTCTAATGCAGCCAGAGAACACAAAGGCTGAGAGAAAACCTTTTATCACTTGCAGTTATCGACTAGGCCAGAATACAGTATTAGGAACCTTAGAAACTTTTAGCTAAAACTTCTTTGCTTTGAAGAATAGCTCATCTCCTGAGTGAAGGAAAGCAGTCTACCCTCAAAAAGGTTGTTATTATTATCCAGAAACCTAACACATTTTAGGGAAAAATTGTTGGGGCCACTTTGAATGACAACCTATTTTCTACTGCATTGCCATAACAGTCCCAAAGTTTTTGGATGTTCTTAATCACCTTATACACCAGCTTTTGGAGAGTTTCAGCTGCCTTCAAAGATAAGGTCTTCTATTTTAAAAAAAGTGTATCTATCAGAAGGCAAAGGCAATTTAAAAGAATTGTTGCTTCAATGAGAGTGAAAGTTAGTGTTTTGTCCTGAGGCTCTTCATCCAAGATGCAGGTGATCTTAATGTTATGGGTTTCCAGCAAAATGCAGGCAGAATCCTTTTGTTCTGACAGCCTCTTGCTTGTGCACCATGGCATGAGCAAACTGTAAAGTCAGAGGTAAAGGCTGATATTAAACGCCAGAGTACTGCCCCAAACTAGGTGCCAAGATCTCTGCAAAGCAATCATATAAAATTCTATGCTTTTAAATTTGGAACTTTTATATATATATATAAATAAAGAAATATAAGAATTTATTTTTAAAACCTTTCTACTTGCTTATGATTCCTGGGGTTAGGTTTGCTTTTCCATCCATCTTCTCTTTCAGTATGGATCAGAATCTTGACCTTATTCAAAGGCATCAGTCTATTTACTGACCAGAGGTAACCCACTGAAGAATTCTGGCATTGATTGATAGTCAAGCCAGCAATCAGCTCCTGGAGGTACTGTATCAGTTGAGAAGTGAGACTGCAAAATCACTATGCAAATTTTAAGAATATCCACCACTGCCAACTCCTGTGATTTTATCACAGTCCCTGAGATACTGAGTATATTTCTTGAAGCCTTAGTTTCTCAGCATTATGTTACCATCAGAGATTTGCAGCTTGCATTTCAAATAAAAAAAAATAACTCTCTAACCTTCATGGCTAGAAATAAAAGTCCAAAAGCACTGAATCCAAAGCTTCAAGTCAAAAGTGATTTATTTAATTAAAATACTTAAAGTATATTTATTTTTAAGTCAAGAGCAAAAATTTGAGAACCTAGGCTTGGCAATAACACTACTATCTCCCCTTTACCAACAGCATGCTCTAAAACTGAGCTGCTTGTGACCTTTTCCTTATGTATTATATCCCATTGCAACCACTGTCAGCTTGCAGTGATAAAAGCTTTAAAAGCATAATTGAGAAGAGCTTTTACTTGTTGTTCTGCTTGACATTTTTCCCAGGAAATTTTCAGAACTGAGTGAAATCAGAATCAATTCAAATAAAGTCTTCAGAAAATTCATGGTGTCCTCCTCGGATAGTAGCATCGCTAACATAACTGAACTGAGGAAAACATCAAAACGGACATGGAAACCCAACCAGAACTGTACTGGTTGACTCTGTCAGGTCAGCATGAACTCACTCAGGTTGCCACCATTTTGGTAAATATTTTTCTAGCTACTGCAATCTGTGTTACACTGTTTTTACTGTTGGGAGATTTATCACTAAATTTTCTATAGTCCTCTTCCAGCTTTAAGTGCAATAGAAAGCTCTTTTCTCCATTATTATTTAGGTTTCCTCCTGGGGAGAAAATAAAGCAATTTAGAAGACTAATCAGACAAAGGTAGGATTTTGAAGTGCTGGACACAAAAACCTCTCCCTGCAGTTTCCACAGCAAAATAGCTGTGCCACATAATTCTCAGATGCTGCTTGTCTATTTTGCTTTACTTTTGTTGAAAATCAACCTCTGAGCTCAGGCAAATGTGAAAGTAGGGTGGCAAGCAAAAGGAATGGACACAAGACAGCACTGACTCAGTGCATGACTGGTGGCTCCTCAAGCAGGTGGTCTCACGGAGTCATGAGGTGAGCAGCACCTGGGTCATGCTCTTCCTCTGGATCACTCAGAAAGAATCTGTCCTGCTCTGCTGTTTAAAAAGGGACATGGGGAAGAAGCAGGGGAAAAGCTCTGTCTGCAGTTTAACTATTATCCCAAAGATTCCTGACTAATCTAGTACCCCTCATGCAGATGTGCAGCATCTGTGAGACCTCTGCATTTTTTCATGCTCAACTACAAACACCAGGTTTCCTGCTCTGTTTTGTTAACATGGAATAAAAACTCAGATCATGGTTTCTCCTGCTTTCTCTTTATGTTCTAACTCTCTATGTAGAAGGTAACTATCTCATACCTGTTTATATTGTGCTCTATAAAATTGAATCAATCTCTTTAAGAGAGACTTTCGGGGAGCAGTAAATATCCAGATCATCATTTTATTGAGTTGATTCATAGTACAGGACATTTGAATTCTACGGATTGTTGCCATGGCTGCAACCCGAATGAAGACATTTCCTTCCAGAATTCAGTAGACAAGCTCTCTTGTTTATTTTTCATTGAGTTTTATTTGTACATGTAAAAGAAAAGGGGCAACACTGACCCATCAGTCTGTTCTTTAGCATTCATGCACTCTATTTCACTATATTATTACTTCACCAAGACAGTATCTTCTGGCCCAGCTAAGGAGGATCTTTTAGAAAGACAACCAACCAGATTTATGGACTTTAGCCTGCTTCATTAGCTCATATGCTCTAAGTTGGTTTTGCATTAGATCTTGGGAAATTACTCTCTTATTACTTATCAACTGTCCTCATTGCTCTGAGGGGCTTTGACAGAACTCAAAGAAATCCAGCAAACTCAAAAAGCCTACCAAAAGCTGTGTCTGAAAGTGATACAGTCTTTCTTCATGTAAGGATTCTGGAAGTCTTTGCTTATGCGGTAGCATTCCCACATGACTTAATTTCACTATTTCATGCTAAGAACTGAAAATAGCACAGAAACACAGCAATACAGCTATTGCAGAATACAAAATTCAATTCACTAATTGAGCAAAATTTTATAGTTGAGCAACATTACATGAAGAAAATTTTATAGAAGTATTCAAAGCTATTACAAGCTACTCACGTCACCATAGATTCAGCTTGGTACAATGATGATACAGAATATACTGAGCTTCCTTTAAAGAATGCAACTTTTCTTACCTGTTGATTGCAGTAACTTTTTCAAAATCATATTTAGGAGAAGCACTGCAAAGGTTCTCTCTATCTTTGTGGTACTCTCTATGTTTTCCAAAGTACTAGATGAAAACATGATTTAAGTCTTAGGAGAATTAATCAAATAAGCTCGAAGAACAGCAACCCATATCCAGGCTCAGGGTCAATAAAACCAGTTGACTGGTTTCAAATGTGATGTTTCTTAAAAAATGCAGGAGGCCAGATAGCTAGTCTTTGCATCATATTTTTTTCATCCTTTAAAGGGATCAAGGAGTCTGCCTGTTTGGCCTTTTCTTACAAAGCAAACAAACACCCCCCAACAAACAAACAAACAAACAAAAAACCACAGTGAGACAACAGTGAGGAAGGAGCACTGAACCTAATAGCTAATAAGTTTACCTGAAAGGAGGGTGAAAGTGGTTGAAGTGCCTTCTCCAATGAATATTTAGTTACTTACAAGAGTGGAATAATTTGGGCATGGTTATGCTCTAGTAGCTGCTAACCTAGTGTAGGAAAGGACTCCTCTGGGAATGAGATCCTCCAAATGGAGTTTACCCTGCTCCAGATGGAGCTTACCCTCTCCAAACACAGAATTTGAAAATCCTCCTGTCTGTGTTCGTTCCCAGGAGTAAAAACCTTGGTAGTACTGAGTTTTGAGGAAGTCAGAATTTTGAGGAACTCAGAGGAGTCTAAAGATGCTCTTTGTCTAAACCGTTGTCTTGATTTCTTGAACACTTCTGTAAACATTGTTATTTTCACAGAATCACAGTGAGCTGAGTTGGAAGGGACCCATAAGGATCATGGAGTCCAACTCCTGCCCCTGCACAGCACTATTTCCAAGAGTCACACACCATGTGCCTGAGAGAATTTCACACCATTCTCTCCTGTAATGGAAACAAACATTTCTTTTCCACAATCAGTGTTTGACAGTCCTCCTCTGGCATGATAAAGTAACTCTGTGTTTCACACAAACAAGGCACCCCAGATTGGATTTACTGCCAGTTAAAAATGCCGCATACAAAAAAACTTAGATAACCTGAGAAATAGGAATTGGCTAAGTCTGTTGAAGACTGAGTTATGGCAGAACAAGCACATGGGCAGTGCACACGAGGTGAGTCAGTGGGACTTTGGTTTGAGTAACAGCTCTGCATGACACGCATAAAGTAAAGGCAGGCACAATTACAGCGTTTATGGTCATGGAAACACAATTCCTCAGCTAGTGCTCAAGAGACAAAGACCGCTGATCAGTGAAAATTATGTGGCACTCTCCCACAAAGGAAGATAAGGCCCATGCTGTGTTACATATTTAGATGCTAGCCAGCACCCTGCTATGTCCCGATCCCAGGCTCAGTCCCCAGGCCACAAAAACCAATTGTGCTGCCCAAAGCTGCCTTTGAAGCAACCCCGGTGAGAAACTGACTCTAACAAGGCAAAGACAAGGAGGCACTTCAGACGACATCAGATAATTTAAAACGGTGCACAGCTCCCTGCTAGAATAAATGGGCACATCATCGTCATCGTTGGTGAAATTTTATCTGTTCAGATAAGCAGAGAATTAGGCCAATAATGCCCTACCAGACTAAATTATGTAACTACTTATCTGTAAAGGTTACTTTTGTTATCTCTATAATGGAATTATCTCCACAAAACAGTTATTTAGCCACTTAGTTATAAAACCATGTAGGAACACCAGAATTTCTATCATCAGTTTATGACTGTCTTTCGTTATTAATTCCAATTGTTCTATACAGTGATAATGAATCACAACAGGGGCACTGCTTCAGATGTTGCAGCACAGTATAGCCACCAGACCAGAACAACTACCTGCGGCATTAGGATAATTCTGACACACTTTTCTCTTTTCTCCTGATTCTTTTTTGTTGTTTTGCTCTCTGTTTATCTGCTCTCAGCTTCCTAATCTAAGCAAAACCAATGATAATATTTTCCTCTTTGATAAAAGCCCTAGCGACATCTCAATTTATTTTTGAATCAGTCTGCCTGTCAACAGTCAGAGTCCACTGGACACACTAAGACCAGTGAATGAAAAGGCATACTTGATGAAATTTGAAAAGCGAACCCTAAACACACCACCCAACATCTAAAATATCGGGATCACTCCTTGAACAAATGACATGACATACTCGGTTGTTCAAAAATAATGGTATTACCTTTGTCTTAGACTTGGTCACAGTGATTTGCATTTGGCTGAATCGTTTACATCTGTGCTGAATTTGTATAGAGCCATGCCTTTAGAGTCTGGTAGCACTCTATATCATCTTTCACACACATTGACATGATTGAACAAGTCTTTTGCTGAACTAGAAAATCAGGTTCATGTTCATCCCTCGACCAATTCCCTAATAATGATTTTTCCATCTCGCAATCTGAAGTTCAATTTAAGGACCAAGGAGAAATGAGAAGTGTTTTTTCCCCCTCACTGTCATCACCGTTATTTTGTCGGCGCCTTATTATCCAAGAGATGGGACGATCATGATTATCACGATTTATTACCTAAAAATCAACAAGGCATCAGTCTCAAAGGCCATGATTTAGTAACACCTCGCCATAACTGCAGACAGTCACGAGTTTCAGAGTTACACGGCAATTTATAACTTTTTGGTCCAATAAGCAGTCAACATGAAACTTTGTTTTGACTTTGTAACCTATCACCTTTGGTACTTTTTACTGCATTGCGTCTGTTCCACAACCAATAACTTGCTAGCTCATGTACACACATCTACTTCTATTATAGCATCTAAATTCTTAACTTAAACTATAAAATCACATTACTATACTTAAAACCCCTTCACCATATCACCCAATACATTTTCTTACTTATAACTATAGAAACACAGGTTTATAATTTTTCTGCTTAAAGTCTGTATAGTTTTGCCACTACATTAATCCAAGTTCTTTCCAGGGCTGTAAGTCAAATTTACTAGTGCTTGTAGAAGTTTCTGCTTCTCTGTTTCCCACACCTCATGTCAATTAGTCTTGTTCAGATCTAAACATCAACATAAATACATGTTAGGAAGGTACTGTTTTCATTTATATGTGAGTAACTTTTTACTTGCTCCTTCTTTGTCACTTGAGCAGGATAGTCCACGTCCCCTTCCAGCATCTAAAACCCCTACCTTACCTTGTACCAGGGAAGTCATTTTACTGTTGAGACTTTAACCTCTTTTTTGCAATCTACTGCTCATGCATATTAAGCATGACAGACACTGCACACACTTTTCAGGCCCTTACAGCAACAAGTCCATAAGAGGGCTGCTTAGGTCTAAAGTCAGCAGTGTTTAGCAATATGATAGAACCCATGGATTTGTATCTCCTGCAATATGTAAGATATACTGCAAATGCACACTATGCATACATAGAGAAAGGCACTCTGCCTCTTTACTGTTGGAAAAAAAAATTAAAAAATGTTTTTAAAAATTTTATGGCACCATTTTTGTAAAAGAATCTGCTAATATATTGACTGGATTTTATACTGATGTAATTTTCTTGGCATGTCATTTTTCAGAACTAACGCTCATACAACTGTGATCATAAAATGCTAAATTAATATGTTCTACAAAATAGTTTAATTTATCTTTGAGACTTAAGTAAGTACTTAAGGATGCTGAAATTGAACTTCATCAAAATATTCAAAAGAGCCCTCGTCTTTAGCAGAAACAAACAAACCAAAATATTAGTCATTGTTTTCTATACTTCCACAATAGCCTGGTTACAGCAAAATGAGCATTTTTGTAACCATTTGAAATGCTTAAGTGGAGCAGAATATGACAGTTATTTTCAGAATGGTTAAAATGCTCCTTAGTTCATGAACATTATCAGTGGCAGAGCACATTAGTCTAAGGACTGTTGTTATCTCAGTTGTTCTGGTGCTCTGTGACCCTGCTCCTACCTTCAGCTATCTCCCATACAAAGGCTCAAGTTGTTGCCTTGCATTTAATAACATATTCTGCCCTCCCAGGTGGGCAGTCAAGGATCTGCTTGGCACAACAAGCAGAGCACCCTGAACAAAAATAATTTTCAGCTATTTCCTAATCTCCTTTCTCTTGGTCACATAGTGATACGAAATTCTTATTCTCTATACGTGGAGGTTAAGTAAAGATTGCAATAATTCTTAGAGAGAATGTCTTTCTCTTCTGTTGGAAATCTTACCCATTATAGAAAATAATGAGAAGAGTCCATTGTAGCTGTTGGCCATGCTCTTGATCCACGTTAGACCTGATGACCTGTGGATTTTGCCTTTTTCTGTTATGCTGTTGACTGTTTGTTTCTTATTTTTTTTCAAATTACTGGCACAAAGTTCCCAAGTTTTTCTTATATAGGATTGGAAAAGATGTTTTTCCCTAACTTCAAGATTCTTCTTTTGCAGTGTATGATTAGCTGGAACAATGCTCTGTTTAAACTGATGTTCAAAAGTTTCCTTGCAGGCTCATTTTGAGACTGATATGATTCCAAAGAGGGATTGCATATCTTTTAATATTGAACAAAAGCAAACACATAAATCCATACTGCCTTTTTTCACCCGGTTGATACTCATACTAGCACAGCAATATATACATGACATAGAAATCAGAATTTACTCACAGCTGGAGGCTAGTATTCACAACACTGCTGGTTTCCCATCATGAACTCTCTCTTTACACAGTGTGAGTTGGAACCTGATCCATGACCAAGACTACTGTGCACAAATAAACAATAACGTGAACACTGCACTGAAGGACATAGGCTAAACTGTCAGACTAATGTCAACTACTATCACATCGCAGGTTTTGGGTTTTTATATAAAGAAGACAAAATGTTTTTATTTCACACTTGAACAAGAGCATTTATTAGCAGCTCTCAGAGTTATGCTTAGCTTAACCCAAGTTAGGCATACAGTATCTGTATTTCAGACTGACCATAAATCACTTTTTGAGGATAAGAATCAGTTGGAGAAGGAGAACAGTCAAACACTATTTCAGCATTTTGGTATTAACACCCTTTATACAAACAAAATTATAAAAATATTGTCTGTGTAAGCCAAGAGAATGTCATGTAAGTGTATTAGATAAAGTAATGCACTTCTTTCACACATGCCATGAAAGCAGAATAAACATGATAGAGGTGCTTGTTACTGTTCCAATTCTGTGGTGGTACTGGACACTGGGGTATGTGAAACTAGCGTAGAAGGTGGACATAGAGTTCTTCAAAATAAAAGTTTTTTTATGCAAAAATGTTGTTTTCTTTCATCCACAAGGCAATTAATAAAGTGATAAAAAAGTATTCAGCCAAAATAACTGAAATGTGTATAAACTGGCATCATTATTGGGGAAGCCATAAAAAGGAGAAGAAGAGGAAAACGCGCAAAAAGTATTACAAAAATGGTTGCACAAGCTTCCATAAAACATGCAACTAGACAAAATAGATGGGAAAATGTTTGCTGTTCCTGGCAGTAGGTGACAGTATGCCAATAAATACCTGGAATCAGCCACAGTGCAAGCTTCTGCCAGATACTGTTGCTCAGAGAAGTAGCAGGTTCCCACCACAGCCTCTTACAGCCGGTATAACAATATACCGAGCCATGAAGCAGTTTGATGTTCCGCACCTCCGCCCTAACCCTGCTGCTGACCCACAAGAGACAACCACGTGGAACTACTCTTTGAATGCTGGATAACAGTACTGAATGATACCAAGTGCATGGGTACAGATGTGATTTTTGGTACTGTTCGCTTCCAACTCATAAGCCCCAAGTATCCATGAACATGTAACATAATTTGGATTTCTGAACGTTTCTATAAAGCACAATAGATAAATCTCACAGAAATTTTATTTTGCTCTGGAAATATAGTCACAGGCTTGATTTTTTAAATACTACTAGAACAGAAATTTCCAGTTGTTCAGTTTAAATACCATCAATACTTGACAAACTGAAAGATTGCCACTTAACAAAAAACTCTGCATCCACGCTTAATAATTTGATGTATACATACACTGATCCCATACAGATGCAAACGTCTTCTGGGATTGGCCACAGATGATGCAGAATGCTAATTTAATATTGTACAGGGGGAATGTTTGTTAATTTCTTCCAGGATGTCTTGGTTATAAGAACTACAAACTATTCTGATTTGGGAGCAGTGTGGGAATGAGAGAGGATGACACCTGTTCAGTAGCACTCCTGCAGGAGATTACTCCCACACAAGGGATTTGCAAGATATAGAAAAGCAGTATTTTCATGGTTTTATTTACTACAGAAATATCTGTACACTATAGATTACTGACCAAAGCACAGAGCCTAACAAACTGGAACCCACATCTCTGCTCACATTTTCATCTATCATAGCTATCACTGTTTTATGTTCCCTTCCATTATTGCTACAACAATAGCTATGCTGCTATATATATATTTTCCGAAAAGTCATACCTATTGCATGATTAATCATTTAAATAATGAAACATCAGCTTCACAATATTGTTCCTATTACTTGTGTGATGTATGTATTCTCAGGTACCTGTGACAAGACCAAAACACCATCCTGGCAGCAAAAGTTTCCTTAGATATATCTAGCATGATTCAGTGACATTTTAGGCAACTGAAAAGTTTGAAAAGTATTTTCTAGTCATTTCACAAAGTGTATGTGTGGCTGATGCCCCTCATCACTACTGGATGATTCACAGCTGCCTATCTCTGAGAAGCAGTTCAGCAGAAATTACTGTTGTGTTTCTATAGCAAACAGAAAGGAGTGAAGCTGATTTCTCCTGCAAAATGCAAACCAAATGTACACAATTTCAAAAAGTAGTGATGCTACCTACTCTTAAAATTATATAGTTATTT
Source organism: Struthidea cinerea (assembly GCA_013397865.1). Taxonomy (NCBI): domain Eukaryota; kingdom Metazoa; phylum Chordata; class Aves; order Passeriformes; family Corcoracidae; genus Struthidea; species Struthidea cinerea. Next base: position 242,843 of record VZTI01000329.1, read on the forward strand.
TAAACCTACACTAATGCTAAGGCAAAAGACTCCCTCCCCAAAAGAAATGGCCATCTTGCATACCCAGATCAATAGCAACTCCCAGCTATTGTCTTCCACACACACTTCCAGCTCAAACCAGCCATTGTCTTCAGTCAGGACTGTGGCTTTGCAGAATAAGAATGAACCAGAAAGCTAGAAAGCCATTCTGCAGTTTGGGGAGTGTGCGGATTGAACCCCCCAGGAAATCCACAGCTCAGCAACCTGGACTGCAAGGTCTTCTCTGCATGTCCTCTGGGAGGGAAAGGAGGCAAGGGCCTCAGGAACGTCATGCCATCCTTCTTGTTATTCATTTTCCTGTGGGCTTACAGAGCTCCCCTTACTGCCAGACTACAAATACATTCACTCTATGACTGCAACATTTTCTGTCCACAGCATGTGAACAGGCAGGCAGGGGACACCAGCTCTTTAGTTGTGTGGTGAGCATAATTTCTGTTCCATGATGGGAGAAAGATTGGAGAATTTAAGCCCTGGTGTGCTTGCATATCAGGTGAATAGCTCCTCATTGCTGCTTCAAATTATAGACTTCAAGCTCTTTGGAAGAGCTGTGAACATGTGAAAGCTGCAATGCAGTTATTTTTCAGTTTTCCAGCTATTTTTGTATTTCACTTTTTAAATTATCTTGTTACATAAAATGAGCTTATCCCCACCCACTACTCAGCATCCTTAATTTCACGTTGGTTCCCCGCCACTTATTACTAAATCTTCTCCCAACATAATTTTGCCCTTTTTTGTACCTTTGGGCTATTTTATTTAAGGGACCCTCAAATATATCATTAATCTCATTACCAATTCCATGTCTCTCTAAAGATTTCTCTGTATCATTCATTTTACTCAGCTTAAATATTTTGTCTGATTTCAAAGAGTTAACAGCTAACAACTCAGAATGATGTACAAAGATTCTCTTCCACACATGTACATCAGGTGACTCCATGTTCCCCATAACTAATAATATATCTCTAAAAATATATGGATTTGAGATTAATCTGATCAATCTATTTATGTAATCCAGTCAATCTGTTTGTCTTTAAATATGTTTGTATGTTGTTATTGGCATTTAGATACCTCCTAAGACTAAAATCTAGTGCTAAATTAATGATACCCACAGAGACTTTTCAGGCCCCAATTACTTGTGTGCTGCAGCTGCCACTAAACTGAGTAAATAGTTGTTGTTGCAGTACAGAGAATGGAGACAATGTATTGTATTGGATCCCAGTCCTGTGCATTAGCATAGCAGCCGAGAGTATGAAGTGTTTATACTGTGCTAACTTAAAAGAACCAGCTTCATTCCCATGTAATACACTACTAATAATTACACTGAAAAGGCTGCAATTAAAGCCCTATCAGAAAGCTTTTCAGACCTACAGAATCCCAAAGAAGGAATGGCCAATGTCAAATAAAAATTAAAGTAAAAAGAATTTGATAAAAACCTTAATTAAAAGTGTGCCAGAACAAATACATCTCACTTTATGTCCTGAAGCCTATTAAATTTTAATATGACAAAGTGCCACTGGGCATGAATGTCACAGCTTCAGTGCTGCTAGAGACTCAGAGCTGGTTTCCTCAAAGCCCTCCTTGGACCCATAACCTTCCCCTTTTGCATCCTGTCTCTGCAGCTGGCAGGGAAAGCGACAGCTTAGGAAGTGTACCTCCAAAGCACCCAAACCTACAGTGGGAGGTGGCAGCGAAGAGACTGGTGTTACTGGTGTTACATACAGAATGTGCCACCAGCACCATTTGCGTCACCTGAGAGCTGCTGTGCAGCTGGCAAAGATTAACAGGAATAGTAATCCTGGCCTTTGGTTTTCTGTGCGTTGAGATTCTGTGTGCACACGAGTGGCCGAGCAGGGCTGGCTAACCACGGCAACAGACCTTGTTCTGCTCCTGTTTGGCAGGAGAGCAACATTAAAGTGAACCAGCAACAACCAGGCTAAGTCCAAGCTGTCTTGAGAAGAGTGGACACTACACTCTCTCCTCCCAAAACTGAAACAAAGTCCCTGCAAAATTCTCTACAAGTTTCCCCTACCAAAAGCTTCTTATCTCACCCCGAGCTCATTCAGGACACACTTTTCCAGACTTACACTTTGGCCACTGAGGAAGAAGATAAGAGGACCATAGAACCTAATTGCAAAATATCTGCTGCAAAAAACTCCAGCCATGTTAACCAGAAAATACAAAAAAACCCAAACCAACCAAGCTGTCAAAGAAAAATAAAGCAGGTTTTATTCAGTTGTTATTTAAAATTATTAGACTAACACAATGGAAAACCATTGTCATTTCCATACCTTGGTATTTTTTGCAAACATAAGGGATATCTTGAAAATTTTTTGGTAACAAAATGTTGAATAATTCAGTTCCCTATTATAAAAATCTACCAGAAAGGGAATCTACAAATCAGTGGCAAAACCCACAGAGAAGAAACACAAAAAGTCATTACAGCACTTTATAATTACTTGATGATTTTATCACTGTGTGTGTCAGCAGGAGCAAGAAAGAGACTGCTCTTCAGAGACAATTCTATCACAACAAGGCTTACAAAGATATTAATGTAAAAGCTTCTCATTGTCTGAAAATCCTTTGCCATGGCAACTTAAAATCAGCTGCTTCCAAGTAATTTTAAAGCTTAACCATCCATCCTAACCCTTGTGTTTCAGACCTGGTATTTCAACCACAACTGTTACATCCTCCAGACAGGTGTATGCATTACTTCTACAAAGACCTGCATGATGAGCAGGTCCATTTACTCTACGGGGACAAGTAATCAATTTGGGTCTCACATGTGGTAGAAATTGCTGTATCAGGAATCCTGTATTCAAATCACTCAACTCCTGCACATGCACTACAGGAATGGCTGGGGTGCTGTTTTTTGCATTACAATGAAGCTGCTTTTCATCAAACTGTATTTTCATGCTGCTTTGAACTTGCTGACAGCATTGATCCTCTTATCATCTTCAAGGATATCTGATAAGAATTATCTGATTCAATGGAAATTTGAGACAGTTTCAGCTACAGATGTACTAAAGTTTTCTTTGAAATCTACAGATGCTCTTCCATTTAGTCAGTGAGACTGAGTATGAAGCTGAAAAAAAATTCTGTTTCAAATTTGAACTGGGAAATCGTGTACGTCAATTTCTGTGAATATAAAAACCTGAACAGCAGATTTTCAGCTGCGAGATGTTAAACTGTATTGGCTACTGGTTCTCAGGCTTGCATGCTGCTAGCAGTGAATGTAAACAACCTAACCTCCCTGAGAAAATACTTGCCTCTATGCATTTGATAAGGAGTACTTACCATTTCCTGTTTCCCCACTATATTCCTGATTCATGCTCAGGTGACGGCACGAAGAAAGAATATTTAAAATTCTGCTATGTTATTATTAAGTTTTTCAGGGCATGAGCATGATCAAACTAATTGGAGATCTTAAGTAGAGCCATGACAGGAATAATGCACAACAGTCCCAGGAAAGAAAGGGACCTGAGCACAGATGAAAGAAAGAGGTAAAAATAAGGAAATTCAAGATTTACTATTGTTATTACTGCTACAGGCGCTCACAAGAAGTCCCTCTCAGTTGGACACTGGCTCTATACAATAGGGGGCAGTCCTGTCCCACACTGGAAATAAGAGTGCAAATAAAGGCAGAAAAAATGCTCTCCAAGGTCAAACTTAGCCCAAGACCTTTATTTATGGCCAAACAACAAGGTACTAGTAAAATCTGTGAAGAGCCAGCTTTAAGGCTCAAAGCAGCATTCAGGTGCATACAGAACAACATTGGCAAACTCTGGGTACCAAAAAGAGTACATGTAAAAAGACCTTACATATACATGTGAGAGGACACAGCTGTTAGTGTTTCTGGAAAATATTTTCTGAAGTGTTCAATAACACACCACTGCATCTCCCACATATGTTTGCTCAGTCACCCTATGTGCAGAGGTGCCCTCGCTCTCCCAAACACTTCGGGATATGGAAAAGTGCACACTTTAGATCCCTCTGGGAAGCACACTGGTTGGCTCAGCTCATCCCCAGAGAGACAAACTGAGAGATGGTGACTGAGCTCTGCACAGAGAACAGCCTTTGCATGCTTGGTGAAAAAATGTAGCTGTCCCTGCAAACAGAGAAGGTTGTTCTGAAGACCAGGTTTCCATGAGGAGAACATGTACCAGGAAAGCAGTAATCCCAGTCCTATTTCTACTCAATATGAGGTAATTTAATCCTCCACCTTCTCTGAGCATTTACTATCTTACCAGGGCGTATCTTGGCTGGTGACCAGGAAATCAAACCCTCTTCTAAAATCTACACATGAAGAAATAAGAAGGTGCCTGGGACAAGGGCATCTGGCAGGATAAGCCTTGACTTTGCAAAGCCCTGGTTAGGACACTTATGTGCATGAGGACAGATAAAGGTCTTGAATCTACGAGATTTCACTCCTCTGGGATCATACAAGCATCTTATGTTAGGAAGTTGTGAGTTAAAGCCCACCCACAAAGCATACTCCAAAGTGGGAACCAGAAAGTAAGATTTCTTCAAAGGTTCAGAGCAGAAACTACTACTAAATTAGTCACATTTCCATGCCACCCCTATCTCCATTGCCTCATGCAACTGCATTTGCAGAGCCACTTGGAGCCATTTGGAATACTAATGTTTAGAGACTCCCTGAGAAATGCTAGAGGTACTTCTCAGACAAAAAGAGTTTCTCCTTTTGTTATTGTTTGTGATACCTTAGAAACCGAAGTGCACTTACCAGTCTAAACTCTCCTTACAATATTTTTATCATATGGTTCATTGACATCCCAGAATCAGCTTTTGGATGAAGGAGCTAAAGGGAATGAGCAATATGCACATTTTTCTTCTGAGTGCTCCTTTTCAAATTTGGGTATTCAAGTCACCTGATAGAGGGTTAAATTTCCATGCCCTCTCTCATCTTCCTATTAAGTGCATATCCAAGAGACTCAGGTAAGCATTAACTTAAGCCCTAAAATACCTATTAAGCCTTGAGTATTAGAAACTATTTTTTGAATTGAAGTCCTCTAATTCACTGAAAAAACATTAACAGCTTTTCTGTGCTGTCAGAGCTGTGTAAAAGAGTTTAGACGTAACTGAGACACCAATGTCCTGTTTTTCGGTTTATCAAAACTTGGCCCTGAACTGCTGATTCAGTGAAAATTTGGTCTTTTTGACTGGACTAGAAGAAGCTGATAGAAGTATAGTATAAAATGTATTTAAAAGCCTAAGTATGGATGGGATTTTCAAAAGTACACAGCTAAGCACTGAAGTTCTGTCACCCACGGGAGTTGAAATTCGTGAATTATTTGAAATAAAAATACTAGCAGAAATTCCTGCTCGTTTGGTAAGTCCTGTCTTGCCCTTCATTGCCTTTAATTGATTAGTACATTATCTGTTGAGCTTCATGGCTACAACGCTAGAACTGGAGGTCTGATACCAGCATGTGCTGTCTAATCTGTTGACGTAAAGTTTGAAAATATGCAGTTGAACCAACTTCCAGTTGCTCCAGTTACTGAAGGAGGACTTTGGAGCTGGAAAGGCAAGCTGTATGTGGATTTAGCGTGGCTATTGAAAATTGTGCTTTTCTATAGTGGTTTGCGTTTTATGTGACTTTGTCAAAACCGTGATGTGACTGTGTTAGTGTGCCCAGTCTTTGGCGATGGATAGATGGCAACTCTCTGCATCTTTTATGAACTCCAAATTTTTGCCTTCCTGGCAGCTCGCACGCAATTTCTCTAAATTATGTTGCAGTGTCATTATTCAGGGATTTTTCCCATCTTGCCCAGTATCTTTATCATGCAAACATGATCAAGTCATTAAGTGATATGTTTCTCCTATGCCTTATTTCTTCCGATTCGTTTGTGAGACACTAAATACTGCATTTTTTCTCTTTACTGTGGCTTGCAGATCACTTAGGAATATGTGCTATTCAAACAGTCTATTACAACCCATATAAAATTCACATAGAAACTGTTGACAAGAAATAAAACCCACAGACAGCAATAGGTAATGTGTCTTGTTTTCTAGGAGCAAAAAGGTGGCATTTATTTATGCACAAGCAGACCAAACATTCAGTCAACACACAGAACTCCAGAAATAGCTGAAGCCTTTACTAATATGAAATGCTTAAAAAAAAAAAAAACATCAGAACATCCAAAATCTGAGTTCTATCACCCTTTATATAATAAAACACCTAATGGAAATCCATAGGACAATCTGAAAATCTGCCTTATTGGAATGTTGTGAAATGGCAGAATCTAACTCCACGTGTTACAGCCAGTTTTCGGTTCTTCAGATATGTGTGCAATTTGAGAGACAAGGAGGAAAATAAACACTCAGTGTATGTGGAAAGACAAAACTGGCAGATGGAGAAGCTGGCCTTTGTGCTTCTGAGAATAAATAAAAATCAATAGAGAAAAACAAGGGTAAAAATACAAAACTGGGCACGAACATTTTGCATCTGACCAGAATGTTATCTTTCAATGAAACAACATGAGAATTAATAGAGAACACTATTGTACCATATGGATGCTTAGATCTCTGCCAGAAAAACTGCACCACCTTCCCTTTATTAAAAAAATGGACTGAAATGAGTTACCAGTCTTTTCAATATGCCAGACACAATCTTGATTAGCAAAATATACTTCTCAGTCCAGTAAGACCACCAGTAGTGCTGAGCACTTGTAACCAAGTCTACCCAAAGATACTGAAGGATTGTTTAATTACTGTGTCATACTTCACAAACCCTGGTGAGTAACATAAAATTTGGTCACTATTAATGAGGAGTTGTCATTAATCATATTCAGAAGCAGCTCAGAGCTCTTCTCTCTGGCCATAGTATAAATTTATTAACAGTATTTTAGACAAGAAGTCCAAGCTCCTCCACTTTCCTTATCAAGCTTAGCACAAGAACTTTATCTATAGATAGCAGTGCTATCAATTTACTTACTTCACTCCGTTATCAAATGCAACATAAACAGCCATATAAATCACACAGAACATGCACTTATGTAATGCATCTCATTTAGTATGCCTGATTGCTATAATAGAAGTCAAACAAACAAAAACCCCACATCATTCCCACAGGGTCCTTCAATTTTGAAGCCTCTTTCATGGAATTTTAACTCAATTTCAGGAATATAATTGAACTAACAATCTGTTCTCTCAGACAGGATGTTCTCTGCTTGGTATTATGCAGGGCTGGACAGATGCCAAGGCAGATCTGAATGCACCTCAAAGTACCAGTGAAAAATGACTGGGCTGTTCTGAAAGCAAGAGGAGTGTGCTGGATGGGTCAGGCACCAACTGTCTGATGCCTGTCTTCCCTTCCATTTAACCTATCAGGATTCAAGTCTGCTGGAATTGTAAACAAAGAGAAAACACAGCAAGCAGAATGTAAACAAGAAAAGCCAAAGTGCTTATCCTGCAAATGCTCTGCATAAAGCAAACCTTGCACAACAACAGAATGCTTGGGGACCACGCTCTTTGCTGAAGAAAGATGCTGGCAGCCAACACAGACAACAACTGGTTTCTAAAATCAGGGTATAGCTTAAGATACACAGATTCAGAAGGGGAGCAATCGAGTAATTTGGATCATTGGAATGATTGGAGCAGCTATCTAGATTAAAAAAAAATAATTTCCTTTATACAGAGATCAAAAAGAAAATAAAACCCCACCACATGGCAATAAAATGAGAATAGATTTAAATATGAACCTAAGCATGTTTGTCACTGGATTTGCAATAAAACACAATACATTTTTTTTCCTTAATTCCCAAGGAAACACAGTGTAGGTAATCATTTTGTCTTCTTTGTGTGCAATTACCAGCCTGGTTACTGACTGCCCCCTTTCCATACCTTTTTAGCATATTGACCAGGATCACATGCCTCTTAAAGACATCAAATTCCTACAAACTTTCTGAAAGCAGGCAGTCAGATGGAATACAGAAAGCCTACTAAGTATTCCTGTATGAGGTGAAAGCTCCAAGACGGTATCACCTCTTATTACACAACAGAAAATACACATGTAAAAGAGATACTATGGATGTTCAAACCGTGGAAGAAAGTGTCAATTGAAGCACATATTTTATTAGACATCAGAATACCCAGTCACACTCTGAAATTTAAAGAAATCATGCCTTATAACTCCAGTGCTCACAAAACTGTATTTGACACTACCAGAGGACTACTGCTGGCCTTGGGCTTTCACCAACTCTTAATGTAATAGAACATTCCACCAGTGCAAAACTTCCCTCAAGGCTGAAAAGCAATCAAGTCATATCCTCTGCTACCTCATGGAACCTGAAGATGAGGACCATAATACCTAGGCTCTACAGCAATGGGTATTTCATAATATCTCAGATGTATTAGTTACACAAAGGAAAGTGTGCGTTGGTATATGTGAAAGATGTGCTTGTCTGAATAATTTCATTTATAAATAAATGACTGTCAATGCTTTGATGTGGATTCTCTTTTATTACTTCATTTTGTTGTGTGTAGAACTCAAACCTTGATCAAAGAAATGCAATCAATCCCCAGATTAGACAAAAGCAACATCTATCTCATACTTGAGTCTATTTCTTGACTAATTCATGTAAAAGAACTCAATCAATGTAGGAAATCACTCCCTTGCTGTGCCACAGGGACTACCAGACACAAAAACTGAGCAGAGCAGCAGATGAAAAGATTATTTTCATCAAGTGCTGGTTTCCTGACCAGAATCCAGACAGTAACTTCCTGAAGTAGATGCTCCTCAGCAGGGGGGCAATACAAATAGTCTCCAGGAACATCTGAGCCAGACCCTGATTTCCACCACCATCCAGGAAGCAGCTTGGCCCAACACCCTTTGAGCTTGCTCAGTGAAAGCAACTTTGAATAACAACAGTGGAAACTTCTCTCAGAAACACCTTTGCTTCCACAGCTTTCCAGATCCAGATCCCAAACACCTTATTTCTAAAGTAATGTGCACTTGTTTTAAATTAAATATTTTGCCCCTCTATTTTTTTTATCCACGAGGGAGCAGCCTGAATTAACTTAGCTTCCAACCAGCTGAAACAATTTGCAGCACAAGACTTGCTGATGCTGTCACATCCTTACATAAGCATTTCTTCACATCCCACAGTCAGGGCTTCTGAACTTAAAAATCCCATTTTGTTGCAAGCTCTCATAATCGCTACTTTTAGCATCCCTCAGATGTTGATAAGCATGTGATGGTTTGCTGATGGGAAGCAACCAATACAGCTGAGTACTTCAGCTCGGCTTCCTGGAACTTACTGCAGGAATGCATCCCCTCACAACAGCCCTGGAATGAGACTGGCCCTGGAACCAGCTGTACCGCAAAGATTTCTGAAGAGGCTCAAAAAGAATTTAAGATGCTTTTTCTCACTAGGGCTCAGTCAGGACATTAACATATTCACTTCACTGGAAAGGCGGATTTAACCTGCAGACCTGTATATGTAAAGTGTTCTGTGATACCACTGGGAATCTGGAGAAAGAGATTCCAAGAATTGGGCTTGATAGCCGAGATTAATTAGAACCCCTTACTTCTCTGACCTGCAAAGATGCTGCTAAGCCTCAGAGATTACATTTGGATCCCCAAATGCTCATACTTACAGGACAGGAATTAAAATTTGGATCTGCCTACTATAAGATCATGCATAGCTTTTATTAGATCATGCATAGCTTTATAGCTCTATCTTTATTTGATTTTTGACAAACTCAAACATGAGAGATTATATTGTGACAAAGTTCACAAAATCAGATCTTATAAATTCTGTGTTATGCTTTCCCAAAAGAGGCAGAAATCAGAGGAGCTTTGCAGTGGATGGGATTCTTTATGACAGATTTGTTCTTAGGCGTATTTGGTAAGAAAACGTCTATATGTTATCCACTCCACATTGGTCAATTGTGTTACATAACATTTGAAGTTTGCAGCCAAATAAAGAAGTTTTTGTCTGTCAGTACATATGCTGGACAGATGTTATCTCAGCTTTATTTTTGTCTTTCCTTAGCTAGAGTTATATATTTTATTATTCAGTAATTATTTCATTAATATCTAATGTGACGGGATGCAGCAAGAAGCCCTTGCGCAGAAATTACTTTGATTTAAACAGAGTAAAAAATGTCGCTATTTGTAAATTTGAAGACAGCTCAGCAGAATTGAAAGGCATTCATGTGGGGAATAAGCAATAGCATATTCATCAAGAAGACAGAAAAAAGCAATAAACATGAGAGAACTAGAGTCACTGCACTAATAACCACAAAAACGTCAGGAGTTGTTCCCTCTATATTGCCGGTTTTACTATTTTATTATGTTGGTGATAAATGCATCAGTTGCGAGAAACACAGCCGGCTCCATCTTATCAACAAGGCTGGTATAACAGAGGAAAAAACCCCACAGTTTTGGCTTCAAAATTAGTCATATTAAAAAGACCATATTCTTCTCTTCAGCTTTGTAAAATAATTGTTTAGCACCTTAGATGTCTTAAATCAATATCTAAATAAAGGGGTTACTTGTGTAGATCCTTCACTCATACCCAGCCTTATCTTCCCATTCAACACATCTTCAAATTTCACAGACGTGACACATACATGTTAATGATACTAAAGACGACCCTCATGAAGAAGGGACTGTGTTGACTTTCACAGCTAATAAACAAACGGACAAAAACAGTAGCCAGGAACAAAATCCAGGTAATTCTCACCTTCACCCACGTAATTCCTTCTTTACTGGGGAAAAGTGGCATTTCTGGGCTTTGCTTTTTCACCTTGTTGGCAGGTAATCTCCAGTTAATCCAACTGACCCTCCCCCACCCCACGACTGTCTCAAATAGAACAAGGTGGCTCTAAAGCAGCGTGACCTGTGCTGGAAGGGAAAACACAGGGCTCACATGCCAGCTTTTCTACCTCATCAATTGCATCATGGAAGTGAGAGTGAAGAATAAAATATTTGGAAAGAGAACCTTATTGAGATTCATATCATTCTACTGAGACAGACAAAAGGCACAAAGAGAAAAACTGAATGTCGGCATCCCAGTCTCAGTAACAAGATTATATTTCTCTTCTGTTACGTCAAGGAGGGTAACGGGACCTTTTTGGGGAACTGCATCAATCAAAGAGAGGGCAGAACTTGACTTTCACCTTTAGTTAGAAAAGTTTTGGAAAATAAACTTTGGAATTGGAAAGGGAAAATTCCTTTTCATTTTTGCCAAATAGCATCTCGCAACTGCCATTGGAGAGCTTCACTTGCCAAATGTGTGAACAGATTTGAACAGCTATGACCCATAAAGGATTTATGTAATGATACCGACCAAGAACTATAAACACCTGTTTTCTTATCTCTCTTCTTACACTGAAGTACATGCTTCCTCTGTTGTCACAGACATTTTCAGCACACTGTACTAGAGGAAATGTGCAGTTCCCTTCTTAGCATACAACCCCTGCTTCTTCCAGGAGTAATCTGGGATCAAGGTTCTAATTCGTGAAATGTTTCTTTCCACTGGCATGTGCACATAAAGGAGTTACACACTGGAAGCAGAGTCAGGAGGTCTATAACAAGCAACCACAAAACTAATCACTTTTCTACCCACATGAGATTAAACAAACAAAAGATGCGTGTGGGATTTAAACTAATGTAAAATCTCTAAAACAGTTTCTATTTCTTCAGACAGTGCCACAAAGTTCATCAAATCTCAATTGTATCAACAGTGCTAACAAAAGGCTCATCATGCTATCTTAAAAACCTGTATGACTACTCTGTTGTGAAAAGGAAATAGCCTCATTTATACTTTCCTTGCTTTCTCTGCACATTTAAGCACTTATCTAAACTGTATTTATAAAGATGAAAAAGATACTTTCTTTTTTAGTTTGTATTTTTTTTCTTAAAACCCATTAAAAAAGAAAATATGTAGGCTGCAATTTTCAGAGAGTAAAAAGAAATTAAACTTACTTGTAATAGAACTGACTAATTTCCCTGAGGATTCTAGAATCTATCTACAGTATTTCTACATCCATTTTACAGCCACTCACATTGCTATGAAATTCTTGAGGAACTTGAAAACCTAAAGCATTAATTACTTATATGAAAATGAGACGATTAACACACACATCTTTACACTTGCTTTGGGACTGCACAACCTAATAGAAACTTACTATAATTTAATCAGGAAGAAACAGGCATAGAAACACAAAATGCATTGTTTAGATGTGGCTATTCAAATAAAAGAATAAAAAGTCTTCATATTCTTTGTTTTGAGGAAGGGAAGGAGGAGGAAATCAATAGAAATGCCAGAAAGTGATGACTACTTGTTGGAGTGAACTAGGTGGTGGTAGAGAGATAGGCCCTGAGGATCAGAGAGAGGGCCTCTGTCCTGGGCCCAGAGGTGACCCTGGGAGTGCATCCAGGTCGCTGGAGACAGACTGAGAGAAGATTGTGTGTTTATGGACCGACTCGGCCTATGAGAAGTGTTAATTGTAGTTTGCAGCCTTATAGGGTATTGGTTACCTGTTACCATAATAGGTAAAATCTGTGTAATACTCCAGGTGATTGGGAGACACTGTGGTGAACATCTTTCCTGTTTATATGATGTTATATCCTGTTGGGTGCTGGTATTTAAGGAATTCTAACTTCGCAATAAACGTCTTTGCATTTTCCATCTGATGAGCAAGGTCCTTGCCCATGCGTCATTACTGCAACTACCGGCTGGCAGAGTCCAGCCAGCTGGGTGCTGACCACCTGTACCTTTGGTCAGTGTCTACATGAAATAACCTTTCCTTTCTCAAATCAAGAAGCTATTCATACAGCTATTGAGCCAAGGCACTTTTTCAGCACAGTGAAAAAAACCCTAAGGTTTCTCACAGCAATGCTCACAGGTTTTGTAAAACTTCTCTGACAATCAGCAAGCATGGTCTTGTTTTCCTCATTTTAAGAAAAAAAAGAGCAGAACAATTTGACTCTCCTTCTTCGTATGAATCAACAAATTAGACTGTTCATCTAATACAATAAATTGTTGTGTGCAATAGCTGTAGCATATGATGCAGCAGAAATTCTGTACTCACTACAAAACGGACCAGTACCTGACAATTTCCTCTTAAATGAGAGTCTGTGTATCCTTTAACATAGCTTCTATGATGAATACATTGGACTTTGGAACATATGTTGATTTTGGAATTTCCTTCTTCAGCTTTTAAATTGAGGAAGATGATGGCTTGAAGTCAAAGGCTTGAGCTGGGATTAGAAGAAACAACTCCCTAATACCTTAACTAGCTGTTGAGAAAGGATCACTTCAGGCAACCCCCCAACTACTGCCCAGTGTTACAGAAGAGGCCACCAACAAGAATGTTCTTTCAGGCAGGAGAGAAAGGTTTTAATGCGATGGAGATTTGCTGACTGATGCCACCACCACTGTAGGAGCCCGCAGAGAACTTAGTACAATGCTGGGCGACTGCTTTGCGAGTGTTAGAGATGCATTGCTGCAGCCATCTGCTGTTGGAAGTTCTGCTGGTGTAGTAGAGAGACTGAGATGTTAGATGATGCAGAAATCCTCTACACTAAGTAGAGATCTTAAAATATTTGTTGGTACTGATCTCTGTTGGATTCCTTAGGATGAGGCTAGTTGAAAATACAGCTGTGGTGGTGGTGTTTGTTGTTTATTTTTACTTTCATCTTCTAATAATGCTGTTTTCCCTTAATACTTGCTGAGTTTGTTTACAATAGGGCTTACAGCAAGATCATGGCATTAATGGTGTATTTCTCTTCCCATAATATTGCACTCATGTTAGCCAGCTTTCAAGGTTTCTTATGTTTTAATTAAGTTATTAAAGTGAATGCTCTGACTGCATAATTTATGTGCATCCACTTGGTCTTCAGAGAGCTGGTCTCTAAATAATTTTTAATTTCTCAATTCTTTTCTAAGACATTGAACCAAGCCTTTTGAATTTGAGTGCAATCTTTCAAACTGTAGAAAACTAGCCGTATTTCTGCTACAGAACCATTTGGTCCCCAGAGATGGTTCAGACAGAGTATTTACTTGGCAGATACAAAGGGGTGCTGTGCATTTTCTATTTATAACTCATAAATATTGAGATTGGCTTCCACACATAATGGGCCAGATTATGGGCTGTTTTCTTTTCACAACTGTATCTGCAGCTTTCTGCAGAAGGAAGAGAACATGGATCCAATGACAATCCTCTTCTCCTTGCAGTTCTTTCTAATCATTAATTTGCACTAAATAGTACAATTCAGAGTGTGCTATAGTATCTGTTACTTGGCAACAGTTCCTAAGGCAATAACTGAGCCCATGCCAGCTAGGGCATCTACTCCCCACTGAAACTGGGGAGTGGTGAAAGGCAGCAGTGCTGAGGACATAAGGCAAGGGTGTACTGCTTGCTTCTAGGATGCATTCCTGGTAAATAGACTCACTAAAAGCTAACTGTACTAAAATAATACAAAGAGAACAAAAGCACATTAGCTTTCAAAGATTTTTAGAAGGAATAAACCATACTGAAATGAATCCTGAAAAGATGACAAAATGTGTTAAGGCTTACACTTATTATCAGCTACTAAAAGGTGACTTCTCAATATAGAGGAAAAAAAACAAAAAAACAAACCAGTATTTCACCGTAATACACAGAATCACTAAAGTTCTAAAAAAACCCAAATCAAAACCAAAATAAGGCACTTAAGCCGAAGGGCCTGAGTGGCCAAACACCTTATAACAACAGTCTGTTTAGGAGCCAGTCACTCCTGAAGGTTTAGAGGGAAAATGCATTTCAATGTATCCAGGTAATTTATTTCAACGATAGGCATAGTCAAAGCAGGAAAAGCTGATGGAAGTTGAAAGGGAAGTTTTTATTTTATGTTAGGGACAAAACTGAATACAAATGGAGGGTATGACTAAACACACAGAAATCTATAGAACTGCCTGCACAAATGTGTGTATGCATTTGAAATTTTCCTATGTAGTAAAAAGAAGCACCATATTTATCACACAGACCACATTTAGCTACTACTCAAGTGCACCGAGGGTTACACAACCAATTTTGCTTTAAAAAGTAAGTTACAATTACAACTACAAATAAGATTAAAATGAATTTAGAATAAAGTTTCATACTTATTTAAATCTGTATCAGAATTCAGTATTATTTTGATTTAAATTAATATCTCATAGGGGAGCTGCAGATAATAATTCCTGTTCTTTTCTGGAGCAGAAGGGATTGTAAACCTAATGAATTACCATAACCAACAGACAACCATTGTGAACTGAATGGCATTGGTGAGCTGCACTGTGCCCTTATCAAGGAATTAGCTGGATTACGTCTCTGAGGACTGTTCGGAGAGATTAAACCATAAACTGGTTTTGAAATCCTCCAATTCTGCAAATCAGCTAAATGAAATCAAAACAAAACAAAACCAACAGAGTAACTTGGGAGTCTAAGTTCCCTGTAAGACCTAAGCTTCTAAGTCTCATAGACTTTTTGGGTGAAGAATGCTTATAAAGCCACCCAAGACCACCAAGTTCAGATAAACAAAAATAATTGCTTTATATCCTAAATTCCTACACATCACCTTCCAGATGTCAGATTCATTAACAATGCATTTGAATATAATTTAAATAATTACAATCCCATTTTAGAATATGCATAATTGCTTGCCAGAGGCCCTTGCTCACCAGAAGCAATAATTTCCACTTGTTGCAGTGACTTGATAAACTCAGGCTAAATAGTTTCAGTGTTTGAGCCAAGGTTTGCTCTAGTCACAGCCTGATGTTGAAATTAAGTTTAAGACCCAGGAGTTTATTGCTCAGATGGGTGATATGGTTTTGTTACAAGAAGTCTAATGAATTTGATGATTAGTTTGTTGTCTCTTATTGTCTGTTTCCAAAGTAATTTACGTTCAGCTTTTGACTGCTAATGAAATTTATGAAAAATGCTGGAAATAAATGCTTTTATAAAGGTTGTTTTTTTTTTTTTAACAGCTGTAGTAACCATTAAGTATGATATAAATGCTGACTAGGAGGATTAAGGTTTACCAGCTGAGCAATCTACTTCGATCTCTCTTGCTTTGGCTACTTTTGTAACAGGGCTCCTCTACCTATCTGCATAACATAAATATACATGTTAAAAGAAAATCAAGCATGTATTTGAGCCTGATTGACCACAATTACGGATTTAATAAATTTATACAGAATAGTAGAAGTTCAGATGACTACTGAGCCACAGTCACTGGTTCTTTGTATTGGGATTAAAGGTAACATAAATGCTGAAACCTCCCACATCACTGAGATGCAAATTACAGCAGATATTTACTAGTAGCAGTAACACTCAAGATGTGGAGAGAAGCAGCCAGAAGGAAGCCACAAGGCTGCCCGCCACTGTGCTGTGAATGCTGGTCAGTGCTCCCTGCAGGAGCCACGGCCTTGCTCCTGCTCTCTGTGAGGCAGGTGAACTTTGCAGAGGCATAAAGGATGGGTGCAAGAGAAAAGCAGAACCCTTTCCAAACGTCTGCATTCTGCTTTTCCAGTATCTCCTCAAAAATAGGAAAGAATAACTAAAAGGCATATCCCAAACTCCAAACAACAACAAAAAAAGATATTTTTTGCCTATTTTTGACAAACTGCTAAGATTTTTTCTTCAGTCTGTGTCAACTACAGCATTTTTACCTCTTGTTAATGCTGCTGTTGAACATATAGGTAACATTCAGTTTGAGTTCACATTTGATTGTTAGCCTTTTCCCACCTCCGCTGTCATGCAAAATTTTCAGTTTTACAATCTGAAAAGCCATTTTAGTATCTAGAGAAAGGAACAAAACTAGGGGAAAATATTTGCTAATCGAGATTAAATCCCGACACCTTCATTAGCACTTAGAGAGTAGGTATTACTTAGTGTGAATAATGACAACAGAATCTCAGCTTGATTTCTGAAGTTGTTTCTGCATAATTTATTCAAAAGATAAATTCCCTAATGAAGGATACTGGATCTACTTTAAACCAACATTATTTCATCTATAATTACTGCCTCAGGAATACTGTACTAACTGCCACTTATCATTGTCAGTGACTTTTCAATTTCTGCTACAACTGCAGTATCCCATTGGGTTTGTTTGTCTCCAAGAGAACATGATGTTTCAGGTTTGGCATGGCCCTAAAAAAGGAGAACAAAACCTCTCTTTCCCTAGAAATTTATATGACCTCTGTGTGCCTCAGAACACAGAGAAGAGTAAGCCCATTCATCTTCTCTTAGTTATTTCAAACACAATGTACAATATTTGCCATCTGAAGTTCGTAGAAGCTTTTCAGTTCATTAGTGCTTCCCCTGCCCCTCTCTTTCATTTCTTATGAGCTGAGTACCCATTATCCATCACATCTCTCACAAAGTTTGGAAAAGAATATAGATGCTCTGGCTGTTAGAGCGTACCCTCAGTCAAAAATCCCCACGCTTTGTCATTATGAGAATCTAATCTTTCATTAGGAAATCATTAGGAGTAAATGTGCTTAAGAACATTAATTTGCAATTTGCTCATTATGAGCGTTAGGGAAACTATTAGTGGTGTGCCCTAATCAAGTGTCCACTGTGGACAAGAAAAGGCTAGACTTTATTGAGTAACGACTACAACAACACTCGTACGTCCTTTACTTTCATGTGTGTTGCTGTGCAATGGATACTTCAGATGCAAGCAAAACAAAAACCAAAAAATAACTGGTTATTGATAGAAGACTTTGTTTCCTTCACTATGTGAAGGTCCTTCAGTGGAGAGAGTGGTAAATAAAACCTTCATGGTTGCTTTTAGTAAGTTCTCATTTCTGTTTACTTTGCATATAACCATTACCTTGTGCTAAGACTATAAAAAAAATAAAAGCAAAACTTTTTCTTGTCACTTGGTAAATCGAAATGAGCAATTGTATCATCTGCAGGTTAGTGGCAGCTGTAAAAGTTTTTGGTGCTAGAACTGTGCTGGAAATAGCCTCATTCTGAATGATGGGCAGCAACTGGTTTCTTCTGAACAGAAGGCATACAAAACAAAATTCTCCTGGAAAGACCTCACCTTATAAAGCATCTTATTATTTAATTTGGTCTCAACTACTTGGCAATTTAGACAATAATTTGTGTCCAAATTCCAGATGCAGCAGAGAACAGACACCTACAGGGAGCTGCACCAGGTCGCTGGGACACAGCCCAGCTGCCACACGAGCAGACTGCAGCATCCCTCAGAGGTGGCACACACCCTGTCACGCACGGTGTGCATGGCCTCACCCCATGGAAAGGCTGCCAGGACTGTTTGCAGGTACTGAGCATGTTGGATGTATCAGCCTTGCTGCCCACCACACGTGCAACACTGCCATTTGACTTCTGGTGTGCATGCAAATGCAGAGCACCTCTAACTCTGCACGTGTAAGCAATCACAGCTGAGCCCTTCAAATGCAGAAACAATCTTCCCAGCACCTCAAACAGCAGGCAGCATGCCAACCTGTGGTGAGTTCCTCTATTATCTGCAACACTGCAGTGAAATGCTCACATTCTGTGAGATTAAACAGACAATAGGAATTGTAGTCAGATTTTTTTTCTCTTGCCTGAATAGTCTGTATTTATCTCTAGGCAACAGGAGAGAAGGAAAGTACAGAGAGCTTGCACTGTCATCTGATTGTGTAACACTTCAGAGCTTGTATTGGAGTGGAATGTAATGTCTTGTGATTTTTTTTCTTAAGCTAGAATTAGTTCTGATATACTCACTCATGCCCTAACTTTCAAGAAAACACAAACCACATCTTTCAGACAGGGAGCAAGAGCCCTTACCTTCTCAGCCAAGAGATCTCCAACAGAAAACCAGTTGATTTTCTGCCTTTACAAGCCCGCAAAACCTTCAAGCAGATTTTCACACACATACCTGATAGGCCACCGACATCCATCTTCTTCAGGTTCTTTGCCTCCAGAATGACGACAGTCAGTTTGCCAGCAGTAGGCACATAACGGAGGGAGAAGCAGATATCACCCAGTTTTTCTTGCTGTGAAAGCAGACAAGACATGATGTTTTACTTCAAATTTTTTTTTTCCCTTTTAAAAATTCAACTTTGAAAGCCCTGCAGAAAATTAGCAGGATTATGTCTCTGACTTGTACTGCTAAAGAAAACATTCAAATGAACAATATTGAGAAAACTATCACAAATTGTCCAGATTAAATCCTTGATAACCTCAAGTCTGTTGCAGCAACTATCCTGTGTGGAACCAAATGACAAGATATGTGCTGGCCACAAATTAAGTTATACTTCTCATGATTTCACCCCTGACAACAGGGGTCCCACAAATACTGTTCGCTCTTTAAACCAAGCCAGGATTTTTCTGTTTTCTCCAGGCTGTGTTTCAGTGGAAATCAACGAACAAACATGCATACACAGCTACCAGGCTGTTTCCTGTGAAACAGTAGCATGAATCTTTCTCATCACACTTTGTCACAAAAGCAAAAAGTATAAAAAACTCACAAAGTACAAAATGTTCAGTATAAAAAAAGACTTGTCTCCTATCTCTCAGAAGAGGAAAAAAAAGGCAGATACAGACCATGAAAGGACACAGAACATCCCTCCTCACATAAGGAATAGATGGAAGGATTTGGTTTTGGATTTGGATCCTGCCAAATGCAGCCTTTTGCTATTCATCACTTAATATTTTCCTAACAGTCCTGGCAAAGAGGGATAGGCTGAATGATGTTCAGAATTACAGGAACTTTGTTTTAAAAGGATGAATAGGAGATAGGAACTTGCAGATGAGAGAGAGAGATTGCTCAGAAATGATGAGTAGGATCATCCAAGCTGCTTTCCTCCTTTCCTTCAAGGCCCACGGTATCTCTAGGGGGGCTAACAAGGATGCTTTTGAGGCTAGAAGGATGAGCTTACACTGAACAGACCAACAAAATTTCAGACAGCCATGTTTCTCTTTCAAAGGCATTAGTTCTGATTGCATATGTCTACTTCCACAATTTATTCTGACAGAAGAGTATAAAGTACACTTCTATGATCATATCTCTTTGGTTCCAGTGTTTCCTTAGACACTACTGAGAGCAACTCGCTCACATGCTCATGGACGTAGTGGTATTTCCTACAGAATAGACAGTCCATGTGAAAAGGACTTTACCTATAAAGCAACAGATTCTAAACTGATTATGTCAAGTTGGGACTGAAATCCAGAGATTGTAATAGATAGTTCCCTGCCAGACATCATCTCAGCGACCACCAGTGGTCAGAAGCATACAGAACAAACACAGTTACATGTAGTTAAGAAATGCGCAGACAGAACAAACAAAATAGCTCGTAATGTTAAATGTGTGTATTGTATAAAAATGCTGTCAGAATGCACTTGTGCCAGTATCTTGAAAACTCATGGTGTCCTCCTCACCTCAAAAAGGATATGGTAGAATTGAATAGGGACAGTTTCCAAGAAAAGCAGCAGGAATAAGCAAGGATATGACACAGTTTCTGCAGAAGGAACATGTAAGCAGATTAGGACTCTTCAGGTTGTAAAGTGAGTAGCTGGGGAAGAGACCTCTATCTGACCCAGAAGGGCTAGAGTGATGTTATTACCTTGTTCAAAAGGACTGACACAAATATAAAAAAATTTACATTTTTAACTCCTATCTAGAACAACCCAAGATGACTTTCATAACATGGACTGCACTGCCATGAAAGAATTTACTATTCCTCCCTGACTGCATACACTGTCGTAAATCCCAGCAGAGATTCAGATCATGAAAATACGGATTTCAGCCATGCAATCTGCATAGCTCATGCCTGGCTTTAGCTGAGCTTCAAACGGCACAGTGACAGCGAAACATGCTCCTGTTCACCTGACATTTGGTTTTGGAAGTCCATATTGGATAGGGTAACAGCGAAGTTGATCTATCACTTGCAGGTTATTCAGAACGAAAGAAATCAATAGCTTATTGATTTGCATTATCATGATCACAGCTCACCCAACCACCTGGTGTTCTCCACAGTCACTGCTCTATTACATTGTAAAGTTGGCTTAAATTTGCCTGTGGATTCATGGGGCTCTGAGAAGACTGAAACAAGGTATATATGAAAGCTTATTTTAGTCCCTCCATCTTAGAGATCTTTGTGCCCACTTACTACCCAATATGCAAGGGCTCTGCCTCACCTCCACATTCATTAGGCAGAGCTTTAGTTGCAGCAACATAGGAACTTTTATCCCCTTTTAAATCAATACCATGCTTCTAATTGTTCCTTTCAGTGGGCATTTTAAAGGTTTTTTTTTTAGCTTTTGTTTGTTTCAATTTTTGATTTTTTAAAAAATTTGTTTGGTGGCTTTTTTTTCTTTTGTAATCTTGTGTTGAGACAAGAGTGCGTTTAGTAAGCATAAAATAGTGTTAAGATTGTTGTTTCTGATCTGAGTGCTTCAGCAGTAGCTGAAGGAAGTACTTTACACTCACAGTTATTGCCACAGAGATCATCACCTCTCACCAGCATTTCTCCATTTGTAATCATGTTATGCTTCTGTGCAAATCCTGAAATTGTCTATACAGGATTAATTTTAAGAGGGCGTTTAATGCCTTTTTAGCCTCTTTTAATGTAATTTGAGCTGCAGGAAACACAAAGAAGGCAGCATCACACAAACAACCAGTTTTCCATAGACCACCAGGAAGCCATGGGAAATGGCAGCAGATGATGGGCTCATTCCAGTGAACAACCTGAAGAAAAAGCATAGGCACCTCATTAAATGCCTCCAGAATCAAGTTTAGTACTTTTTCTGTTGGTATGAAAATCTATATCAACTGCATTTCTACAATACTTCTTGTACTTGTAACCTTTTCTCTTGGCATGACTGCCATGCTTTTTTTTTTTTTTAATTCAAAAAGTATTTGTCAGGCAAAATACTGAAAATGGCAACACTGCAATGAAGCAAAAAAAAGCAATCACTAGAGGTGTGGTTTGCAGGAGATAATTACAAACCCCTGCAGGGCTACACGGTACAGATGAGTGCTGCTGGTATGGTGATTATCCCATGGAGATGCCTTATTGTTATTATTAATTTCTTTCAGCCCTGTGTATAAATAATTTATGTTAGTAAATTACTTTGATCTCTGATGGAAACTGTAAGTTAGTGTTAGAAACTTCCAGCTGGGAGGTTCATAGTCATTAACCTATTCATGTATAATGCCTGAACACCAATCAAAAGATTCTCTCCATCTAAGCAACTTCATAACATTTAAAGAGGATGCAATGAAGCAGAACATAAATGACAGAGACAGTGCTGCTAACACTTCTTCAATTTAGGAAAGGCTATTTGAAGTCCTGTTGAGAACCCGGACTTTTTAGAGATGACTCTTAAGTGGCTCCTGCCTGTTTTGTGCTTCTTCTCCTATTTGTCAGTAATCATGTTTGCCTTGACAGTACACTCTCCTAATGAGCTACAGAGAAAAATGCTATTTATGCAGATTACTCTCATTTGTACTGCAGAATCTGTAACAGACACATCTATGTTATTAATATAAACATTCTCTACATTTTTTTGTGGAAGATATTACGAGAAAGTTGATGCTTGCAGTTCTCTTAGTAAAACAATACCAAAATAACAAGCCACAGCACCATATGCTTTTCCCTAACTGGATGTAAGACTCAAAAACAATCAGTACAGGAAGAATATAAACACAGTGAGGTGGGTTTCCAGCTTTGGTACCTGGTTTTGATTGTGAATATTTGCATAAGCCTGAGAGAAACACAATATGGTGCAATTTATGGGCAAAGACCCACAATAACACCATCTTACCCTAATCAATATTACAATGAAAGCTTGTAATGTTCACTACAGTTTTCACAGCAACCAAAATGCTTTAAAACTCTGTGGAGAAAACAGGGACTGCATAAAGGTGGGTTATAAGATAAATTAGTGTCTTTCAAATCCAGAAAGCCCAGGCAAACTGTAATGACAGAATCTCTAATCCCAATTCCCACACTGATGGGCTTCAGACAGTTCTAAGGCCATGCTGTCTGCACATGAAGATCTCAAATCAAACAAATTCCTTTTCTTGGCATGTAAGGCATGAATGCACTGAGCCTCAAAAAGTGCCACAATAACACTAGTGACAGAATCACATGGATGCAGAAATTGATGACATAGACTGGTTCCAACTTCCATTAAGCCATGGTAGCAAGTGGGTAGAATTAGCAACCCATATACATAGCTGAGATCTAGAATTATGAAAGCATTGCTCCTCCACACCCCATAGAGCAAATAGGGATCACACTGGGGAAGAACAATACTGGTTTGTTGAGCACCCTTTTGTTTTTCTTTAAACATGGAACTTTATTGCTACCACAGCTGTCTAACATTACCAGCTGCAAAGGCATTGCATTTTTGATAAATACATGGTTAAAGAACAAAGCAGAAAATTTCAAACCTGCAATAGGTATCATCACGAAAGAAAGAATCTTTTACTCTTATATTTGCAAATCAGGGCCCAGATGACCCCACAATATGAAGATGATTCAGTCACAATTAGGCAAAGGAGTGGGAAGTGAGCAAGAAGCTCTTAGAACTCGGTTTGCAGAAGTAGGCCAGAAATAGATGGTGCAGCAGGGAAAGATAAGGAAAAGGAAGAAAAGCTGGAGCTAATATGTCAGCCCTTATGGCACTTTTGGAGACTGTTACATGAATATGTATACACACCAAGTACCACTGTACCCCAAAGTCTGTGCACTACTTTTGGGATAAAACACCAAGAGCAAATAGGAGAGGCAGAGCTCTCCCAACCCTTTCAGTCAAAAGGCTCATTGCAGACTTGCAATGCAGACATTGCAGACCTGTTTCAGACTCGCAAAATATTATCTATACATCCAGTCAATATAAACCTAAGGGCTTTAACAACTATACCATTAATCTGACGAGCAGAGTAATTCCTTTGCTGTCTAAAAGAATTTCATGCCCATGAACATGGCAGCCAAGCAGGAAGTAAATAGGTGCTAAAAGCCCCTGGAGAGAAGGCAGAACCATCTTCATCATTGTACCGACAGCAACTTAAAAGAAAATATTTTAAAACAGTAAAACATGAACAGACAAGTGCCCTAGTGCATGGTTCCTTACTCAAGGATCAGTCTGTATTTTGTCTTACAAAATGGAAGTACAGAATGTCTGATCAAAAACCCTGTTTGCTTTTACTAACTTTTTCTTTTAGAAGAGTCTTCATAGTTACACCCTCTTCAAATGTGCACACTTGGCCATAAAAGGCAGCCCCTGATAATGTATGTGCAGTTACAAGCCATGTAACAAGTAAATTAAGCAGCCAAGTGAAATAGGTTATAGCACAAGACCCTGGAAGAAACAGAATTCTCGAGGCAAAGATCCAGAGGGCTCACTTTGGAACCTGTAGAAAAGGGCCTAGCAGCGACAACAGGCTAAAGAAGATATTAGGTGAAAACAGAAATAAAAGCAAAGGTCCATGAGGCAAGTTTTAAAAGGGAGAAGTTCTACGGCAGACAGGGAATAATCTTCCAAATGAAGTGAATTTATTAAAGGTATTGGGAGGTGGTATCTGTAGGCATACAGTCATGCTATAAAGTGTAAGTGAGGAAAAGCCAAAAGAAGGGGTTTAATTGCATATTCCTTTTGACTGATTTCCCTACCACAGTCCTACTCTGACTCTTTGTGATACAACTTTTTTATGCCAGCACTACTTTTTACCTTTGCTTAAAGGGAACAGACTTATCAAGATCTTTCTTTGGAAAGAAAAATCTACTTCTTTTTCCTTCTTTCCCCCCAGCCCCCTCTGAAGAGCACTAATAGAAACAGAAATTCATGATACATCTCTGTCCTCTTATTGCAATATATATATATAAAAGAAAGGCATTGCATTTCTTTTAACTGCCATAACTATGAAATATTCCCCAACACAACGGTAAATTGGACTTGAAAGCAATTTGGGCAATAAATTTGAAGCAGCCAATGTTATTAAAAAATTAACAAACTAGGTTTTGTCAGCTTCCTCCTTTTAGTCCTTATTACATTTTTAACTATTTTGAGAGAGTATTTCAATTACTGCTTTCTAAAAAGCAGAGAAAATGGAAAGAGCAAACACTGTTGTTATTATTAGTAGAAAATGACACTTCACAGTCATCAGTTTAAAAGCATCACAATCAAATGCCTCTTGCAAAATGAGAATTGCTGTGGCCGAAGGCAGCTGAAATCAAAGATTAGCAAAACCGCACTCTTCGATTTCCAGACAAGAGACCATGCTACCAAACATACCAAGTTCTTAATTATACAAGAAAAAAAAAGAATTTCTTAAATAAATGAAAAAAGGGAGGAATGAATGAAAAGAACCATATATGCCTGAACATCATGGCCTGGTTTTCTATAACTCTCTGCCTACTCAAAAATGCTTACAGCTGGCTGCTCTGCTTTAATGATTGCATGTCCCTCTGTTTTGCCACTTGGCTTCTCCTCAGCTCCTGCCTGATCATATTTCTAAATGTCACTCATTTCTATGCAGGCCAGCGCACAAAACAAAATTAATTTAACTGAATGGCACACTAATATTATTACTTTTGACAGCATGGAAAACTTATTAACTACAGTATATCACAAGGCTAGTCTTCTAGTGAGTAGTTTAAGTACAACATTGAAAGTAAATGTAATACATTTGGAAGATTTTTCTCTTGGCTTATCAGACACTGTGAGAAGTCAAATCACAAAGCTTTTCTCTAATTATTAGAATATTATATATGCACTGCAGTCACTCTACAGAAAGTCATTGTCCTCCTGTGATAGGGTAATAGGAAACCACACTAAAGTACCCTTGCTTGATTTGAAAATTCCTGTAGTAAGTATGAGCATCTTAATGCTCAGTTAATGTAGTGTCTGCTACCAAGAGGGTTTTTAGTTTCCAAAGGAGAGTGAATTAAAAGCTTTAGACTACGAATTGGAATTACAGCATACATCCAAAAAAAATACAGGATCAGTAGACAGTAGAGAACTGCAATTAAGAATCAAAATAATTAGCAGTTTCTTACTTTTAAGATATACAACTGCATGTAGTACTGTACTAAAAACCTGGCATGAAGAGAGTCCTTGCTACAACAGCCATACGTTATTTATTACCTCAAGACAGAACAAACAGATTTGAACAAACCAGTAAAAGTGGGAATGATTGGTATGATGAAATGAGTGATCTTCTATGGCTGCTGGTAACTACTGCTGAAATTCATCAGCATCAGGGAAAGATTATCAGGCAGAACCAGTGCCTCCATTACTGAAGCCACACAGTATATTTCTATTTGTTTTGCAAAAAACCATGAAGAGAAATTCAGTGGAATTCATGGATTACTTTCACAGGCAGCCATCTTCTTCCCTTTCCTGAAACTGTTAACAAACTACTAAGACATAAAGACCTTGCCACTCATACCAGTTTCAGCTACATCATAAGTAAATGTTGACTGATGTCCTCCTTTCTCTCCTCATTTGCTGCAGAGCAAGGAACGGCACACCAAGATGAAAAGGAACTGGATTTGCTAATGGGAAAACCACAGACAGCTGATCTAAGTTGATGGCTGACAGGTGAAGACTTAAGACAGTTCTCCACCTGTAATTTATCAAGGTGAATAAGCTTTCATGTAAAATTTCACCCAAGCTAATGTGATCTTTTTTTTCCACTCACTGCTTCTGTGTTACCAGCACAGATAGGATTAGAAGTCCCTTTCTGTATTAATACTTTCCATTTGGAATGTTTTCTCATGTTGTCCTCTTTTACTGATTTTTGTACTGGAGAGATTTCCAGAGCATCAGAACTGTCTAAACATGAGGTGGGGTATGCAGCTGGAAAAGAGGCAAGCTGAAAACCCTCAGAAAAGCTTTTGTTCTAGTGCTCCCTAGTTTGAGGGAAGTCAGAAATATGTAAAATACTCTCTCAGGAAATTTCAGTATTTTTGTCTTTGGTTCTACTTGAAATGAAGAAACTAATGCATGTCTCCTACTACAAGGCCTCGCATTACAGGTCTTAAGTTCAGCACGTTAAGTATTTGTGTTCAGTTCAAGAATGAGGCCCTTCAAACTAGTCCTACATATTCAAATCTATTGATTTACCCTTACCAGGCTTATATCCACTTCTAAACTAAGCATTCAAACATTTATTTTTATCAAACTACTGAAAGATATTAGCATTATTGAATAAATACATAGTGGAAAACTCCTCTTTTGTTACTCTACTTCTCCTGACTATTTCACTTTAAAAAAGTCTCTTAACACATTCTGTAGGAAGACAAGGCAGCTCATCAAATGTCATCGTAGCAATCAGTACCACACACTCGATTTTATTAATCTCTTCAGTAAAAAGAAAGAGTTCATTGCAGCTATCTAAAAATCTAGGAAAGAAGACTGCACTTATCATAAGAACTCTGGCTCAATGATGTTCATTTTTAATAAATCTTAGACCACAAGGGAAATAAGGCTGAAACAGTGCTAATCTTATGCTCATCTTACTCAAAAAAGGCCAAATAGGATGAAGGTGTTACCTATCAGTTATTTGTCTTCTATCAAACCCAGAAGAAAAAAAAGAAGAATTCATAAAAGTTTTTATTAATGTTGATTTAAAGGTTATAAAATATAATGAATGTGAAGTCACATTGTTTTATGGAAAAAAAAGTCTTTTCAACTAAAAGCAGACTTCCTCTTTGGTAAGATTGGAAATTTGCTTGATGAAGGAAGCATGCAAATTTTTTTCTTTTTTCTGTTCAAGGTCTAATGCTGTTTTTACAGATGGGGAAGACATTTTACTGACAAAGGAAGCAAGTGATATAAAAACTATCATAACAATAAATAGTAATGCAACAGGTAGGTCAGAAAGAAAGTGCTTAGTCAATTACCTGTAACCAGTCACAAGGAGGACGTTTTCATACAGACAAAATCAAATTTTCTACCTTCTAAGGCATAGAACTCAAGACATTTGTAAGTATCGTCTGAATCAGGAAATCTATCTTACAAGGCAGCACCTCCTGCTGATGAGGATTCAGGGTCATAAGCTACAGACCATGAACTGCTAGTGTAATGCTGCGCAAAACAATCAACAGTAGACATGATCAGAAGAGGTGGGTGACTTTGTCTGCCTGGAAAAGAAATAAAGTATACTGCACACAGTTCTTGTGTGCACATTAATTTTCTTTTTAGATGCTGAAAACTACAAAGAAGGTAAAAAGTCACTACTCTTACTGAAAAAATGAAAACCTGATTTTGAAAAACATAAAAGATTCATTTCTGCAGCTTTCTGACAAGAGGATTGGATGTGACTTGATTGCAGTGCATAAGTACTGTAGAGAAGAGGAAGCACCATGTATTAAATGGCTTGAAACTACTGAAGAAGGGCATAACAAGAATCAGCAACAGAGGAGTATCCAGTTCTATCCAAGCAACAAACAAAGTACACATTTTTAACAGAGATAGAGTATCGCTGAAGCTATAAGGGATGTGCTATTTTCTTCATCTACTTAAAATCAGAAACTTTCAAACTCTTTGGGTTTAAAGACCCTCTAAGAGTTTTCCAGTGGAGGTGCAAAGCTGCCTGTAACAAACACTGGTCTACTCTCAGCAACCTCCTCTTTGTACCCTTTGCCAGTAAGGTCTCACATAGATTTCTTTTTTTTTTTTTTTCTCCCTGAAAATCAGGATGCCATGAGGAAATCTGAGCTTCCGGAGTTTTCACTATCATGCAGCCAGGACAAAACGCCAAGGGCTGAGAATCAGCCAGTTTCTAGCTCCTTGCTCCAAAACCAAGCAAGGCCTAACTTTCAAGCTTGTTAAGGGTGTTCCCTTGTGCCACCTTCCTCCCAACTTGGTACTGGGAGAACACCACTAGCTCCAGGATGCTGCCTGTTTCCTAGACTGAGTTTGATTACAGGAAGTTCTTTGAAATGCTCCTTGAAGATCTAGGAGCCCTCCAGATTTAGGGCAAACAACAACACCTAATTTAGGGAAATGCCCAAATGAACTGATAGGAAATAGCACTATTTCTAAACAAAACAAAGTTTTTTTGAAATGGGAGACTTTTTTCAGAAAGAAAATTTTACTGTTAGCTAATACACATGTCATAGAAAACTCGTCTGTTCTAAAACATCACAGAAAATGAATGTTTGTCCTGATAATTAATGTGAAAATCTGAGTAAAACCACTTTCAGCATAATATACTTCTAAATCTGGGCTGGGCATTAACAGACAGGGGATGTTAGCTGCAGACACTCCCACAAAAATGAGCTGCTGCCAGTTTTGAAGCCCAGGCTCCACTCATCAACAAGAAATCCTCCTGTTAATTTTCATAGTTACTGAAGAAGATACAGAAAAACAGAGGTAAAATAACTGGATTCCAGACAATATTTCTGGAATATTTCCAGAAATAATTTAAGTAGCACCTAATATTAAGGATGAAATGGGAAGCTCAGGCACTGTCTGCCCATTGCCAGCCACGGCACTGAGAAGCTGCAGTGCCATGTTCTATACCAGTGGCATCAAAAGCAAGTTATAAACCCCACACAATGGTAATCATACGAGGAATGACGTGAGTCAGAATTTTATGACAAGCTCTTTGGCTAAGAAGAAGAGATTTGAACTCAAGGTCAGCCACAAGTAGAGAAAGGCACAGAGAAGGGTTCCCAAATTTAGCTGCCTTTATCAGTGTTAGTGGAAGTTGCAGTACCTCCTGATTCCGTTCTGTTGTAGGCGAATGCATGCAGCCGATCAAGCAGCAGTAATACCGCTTTCAACCCTCTCACTGCTAGTCAGGAACCTTCTATCTGACATTATTTCTGTAACTGTGATTGCAGACATAATTGTAAAGAAAAACATCTCGACCTCCATGTCACTGGATTCAGTTTCAGGTACATCTTTTACTCTACCTTTAGGCCAGCAAGAAGCACATACAGAACATATCTGGGTCCAAAAAGAGACCGGAAATGGATTTCATCTGCTCACTGATGACTGTAGCTCAAAATGAGTTGCGTTCTGCTCTAATGACACAGCAGTAGTAATTCTGTTGCAGTGATCATACTACAGCCCTCTACAGAAAAAAAACTGTACTCTGAAAAGTCTGCTAATGGAAGGGACAAAACAACTACAGTACCTCTCCATCCCTTCAGTGAGTGAGCCAGCCAGGCAGCCCCTGAGTGTTTCCCTAGTTATGATGGTGACAATCACAAAGTAAGCTGCAGAAGGCCACAAAAAAGGAAGAGGAGAGAAGTACAGGTGCACTGAACTTGCCCTGCTGCATTACTTGTAGCACACTAACAACACATCAGCCACTGTGAGGGATTTCTTTGGCCTTTGGTAGAAGGCTGGCTTATATGACACAACTGAACAGGAAACTGTAGGACTGAGTTATCGCTGTCTGTCGTACATTTAGCCTAAAAATAAGATCTGGTAATACTTCCTAAATTCATGTACTCTACCTCTGGAAACATTAGCATAAACTAAATAAAAGTCTAATACCACTGAACTGAAAATACAGTCTTATGTTCTGGATTCTGACTGTGATTAGGGCATTTGGTGCTAATTCCTCTCACAGGTACAATGCAAAGTGCTTCAGATTCCAGTTAAGCTCATTGTTGAACTAAAAGAAAACAGGCTCTGAAAAGAGGTTAAATGGTTACTGTGGTAATCTCTGACATGGTCTAAATCAGTGTTTAAAAGGTGATAGAGGAAAAAAATAAAGAAAATGGCTAATCCCTTTCTTTCTCGGACCACTATTCCTAAACCTTTGTCTCCCCTTTTCAAAAATACATCTTTCTGTGATGCTTCTGGAAGCCAAAGGCTCCTAGTTCTACATGGAGTGGGCACAACAAAGCAAAGAGACTGGAGTGGCATACAACTCCTCCTCAAGATTCTAGTGAAAATGCTATTGTCTTTGTGAGACCTGCTCTTCCCACACGACTGTAAAAATGCTGCTCTTTGTTCTGAAGGTCCTTCTAATGACACTGTGTCATCGATACAGCTGTTTTACAGCTTCCCTTAGCTCCTGATCCTGGTTTATAACAGCAATTAGATAACGATTTTTGTCACTGTTGATTTGCAGAAGTAGGGCGAAAAAGGGAAATAAGGTATTAGGCTGGGTTACTGCAAAGCTTCTGCCTAGAATCCCAGTGAGGCCATTTCTGCCTCTGGATTATGCCTTCACTGATGCTGGTAGTCAGAAAAATAAGTAAGTACGTAGAAGTCCAGTTGGAGCACAATGCTGAACAATTCCGTGAATAGCACATTCTGTGGCCCTTTCACACTCGTCAGCTGATCCTACAGATCCATTTGCAATCTCTCCCAGAGTACAGAGCTTTATACTTAGGAGTACTCCACAATTATATCTGTATTTCCTGGAATTCCTTCTGCAGTTTCCATCCAAAATATCTCTTAATACTGTAGCTTCAGATGAGTTTGATCCCTCTCAGTAGCTTTCTCAAAACTCTACAAAACACTATTCATAATACTGCTTTCCAATTGCCATTGTATTTGGCTGTGTCTTTGAACTTTAAAATATCCTATGCTTGAGCAATAAAACCCCACACAATAACATTAAGATGTGGAGGCTGGGAATTGCCCACTGTTCCTTCCTTTGGCCTTGTAATTTTCTAGAGAGTTCTTAGCAATATACTTTGTCTGAAACAAATATTATTATTCTATTGTGTATTATGGGTCATTAGATGCTTAGCACCAAGTGTAGGATCTACTATTTCAGCACAGTTTAACCTCAAGATGCCCTTCCACACCTGGAAGAAAAATGGTAATAAGAATGTTTTTGACAAATAAGCAATACATGTTTTTCTGATCTCAGAATGAATACTGTCCAGGAACAGAAAGGCCCAAAAGAGCCTGAATTTATCACTGAGCTTCTCCTTCTTTTATACTGTCCGCTGTATTTGAATTTAATATCTATAAAGCCAGACAGTCTGAGACGAATCAAGACAAGTTCCCTTTTGATTTCAAGTAAGCCAATTACATTCTTTTTATTATAACACAAGAATGTCTCTGACCTCCTAAGGTGTCTCTTCCAGAGAGGGAGTTTAGAAATGAATACTCAGCAAAGGTATATAGTGGGATTGCCGGCACTTTGAGTATGAAAGGCAAGAAAAGAAATGCATAATTCTAATGAACTGAAACAGTACCCTAACAGCTCTACTTGAATTATATTGTTTTATCTTTAAAATTATTTTAGCATCTTCAATTTCAAGATGAAAAACAACTAATTAACTGCTGAAGAATTTTAAAGCAGCTTGCTTATTCTCCAACTTGAGAACCTCTGTTTTGCTCCCTGTCTCAGTAAGAAACTCAGTTCCTTGGCAGGACAGATGCTGCACTTACAATGCTGAACAGGCATTCAACACTCTCTGCTTACTGTATAAACTCTTCACAAAACCTGAAAATTAAAACGTCCTTAGGTTTAACATTTTAAAGTTTGAATTTGGTGTAAGAAGAAGTGAACTGAAGAAAATGTAAACACCACGAAGAAAACATAGTGTTCCAATATAGCATGCGGCTAAATAAAGGAGACCTCACATTACAAAATGTCTGACACTCTGACAGCATCTCCATAGGGATAATGATACTTTCTTTTGCAAAGCACTGTGCTATCTGCAAAGCTGTAAAAGAACTAAGTGTTATTACCAGAGATGGGAAAGGCCTATTAGATCATCTGTCCATCTCTCATATAACTACAACAGAAAATAACAGTGATTTGCTGCTGTAATTTGACAGTGACTTTTGTAAAAATGTTCTTTCCCCTTAGAACTCTGCAAGTTTCAGTTCTAAAGAGGCAATAAGCCACGTGGCTTACTAACTTTGTCAGTCTCCAACTTCTATGAAGTACACCAAGGTGTGAAATAAACCCATTTCAGGCCACTTTTCCACCTCCTTCCTTCACCTTTTATTTTTTGATAAGGAAGGAAAGAACAATCCTCATGAACAGCAGTCAAGCTTCACAGAACTGCTCTTTCACTCTCCAGCTGCAGAATGCTTGCCTCTCACCCCTTTCCAAGGCAGCACCGAAGCATCTCTCGCGCTGGGGGTTGTGCATCATGTAGGAGTGACGCTGATGTTTTCCAGCAGACTTCCCACTCAGAAGCCTTGTATAAAACATACCCATCGTCACCCACTGTGGTAGGAGCATGCATCCATCATGTAACCTAACCATGGCAGATGCCTGATCAGATAATGCATAGAGTCTCATGTGATGGCAGTTGTGAAAGATCTGCAGGACTCTTGGTGGTGGATACTATCAGGTCAACAAAGATCCTTCTCCTTATCATGTAACACTCTGCTTCTCCACTGCTTTCAAGGGAAAGAATTGTTTCTGCTCTTCCTTATATTCCCTAAAATTTCTTGGCATGTTTGCTACAACAGGTTTTCAATTTAAGTGCCAATATAACAAAATGTCTGGAGGGAAATCAGATGAAGTATTCAGAAGATGACTCTCAGTATGATTCACACTGCTGTGAGCAAAGAAGAGGTCTGTCTGGCCTTCTGTACGGGAGTGATAACAGATATTGGATGCAGTGTGTACTCAGATAAAGCTAATGGCAATGACATCTGGTAGATGACAGAGAGGAGCAAACTCCTGTGATCTGCTTTTTAACACTCTGTGCCCAAACCATTATATGTCAGACTTGGTAAAAGTGAATAACCTTTCAATATCTACCACTCCTCCCTCCCACACTCTCAGTCAAATGAGACTGAAGGACTACTAGGCACAAGGACAGCACAGAGCTAAAAGAAGCCAAGGAAAAAGGATTCAAGGTATGCAGCTCATTAGTAGTGGCCTCCTCAATATTTAGCAGTCATTGCACATTCCCAAAGCCCTCTCACAGTCATAACAAATGCTCACATAAAGGCTTGTACCTTCAAAGTACTTCACCAACATAAATATATTAATAAGACCTTTCCCAGAAGAGAATGCAGTGTCAGAGAGATGCCATTCAAATGGCTAGGCTGTGAGAGGTAGAGCTTAACATTATTTCATTAAATCTTCATCCTCCGTCTTCAATTTCAAACCCGTTTAGCAAAAAGGACAGAACGTACAGTGGAGCTTTATGAGCAAAAAAGAAGAGTAGCTGCTTGTAAAATTATTTTGCCCCCTATGATTGAAGTGTTAATTAAACTGTAATTCTGTCATGTGCATCAACTGAATTTGACATAAACTAAAAATGAGATTTTTATATTCACTTGGATGCCACCTAGATGGTTCTTTTAAAGTGACTGGTAACAACTGCCACTGATTCACTTTGGTATACATCTTGTCTAGGGGTCATAATTAAAATATTAAGGATACTTTGGCAACTTACACTTAACTTCAAACATATTTAGAATTATAATTAGCACTAGGTTGCTGAGAACTGACAAACTTGCCTAAGTGTTGTAAGGGCAAGAAAGGAAATAAAGCCTGTTATTCTTCAAATATTGCAAATCTCACACAGATGTGCTTTTTAAGGACAAATTCATTACACAATTATAACATGTGTAATGTCTACAAAAGATTTTTTGTTAGCAATAGAATTACATCTGTCATAAATTTTCAGATGAAATCCAGTCGCTGAGATTTTAATTTGTTATTTTAGTAAGGCAGACCACCATATCATGTTCATGATCACTACACCAAGAGACGAACATGTGTCTGCTGCTACACATCTGGTATAGGTAAATCACGTTAGCCTTCATACGCACAGTGCTGTATTTGCTAATTCTGAAACCAGGGTACTTCTTGATTGCAGCTATATCTGCCGTGAATTCTGCAACATCTGCTGTGTCAGATGATAATCCCTTAATGCAGGCTCTTTCCCATCCCTACTTATTATCACTTAAAATATACTAGAGCTTGCTTGGAATCTTTGCTGTGGAGCAGGGACTGGAACATCAAAGACGGTAAGGTAGTTGAATCAAATATGGAATACGAATGGCATTTCATGTGAAACACAACTCCCAAACTGCTGACAGGTGCACCTCTCCTGGTTCTTGGTAGAGATTTCTCTTCCAAATTGGGCTGAGCAATTATTTGAATCTGGCTCATACATATGACAGAAGTAGAGGCTCCATTATGGAGCAGAAATAAGTGAAGACTGTTTGGATTAAATACACTTGGCTAGGGAGTAAGTGGTTTTTGTAGGATCACTTTTTATTTGTACAGTGAGCTAATGAGCTGTTACAGACCAGCTACACATAGTATATAGAAAACTAAGATTAAACAGTCTCCATATAACACAAGTTATGGTATTTCTCCATATTGACTGGATACCTTGCATGCTTGAGCATCGAAATGCAAAAATAAAGCAGGAGATCTCCTGTAGTATGAAAAACTATTTAAGGAGTTGGTGTAAGCAGAGTTTTTCATGATGTTTTCATAGGATCATATTGCCTAGCTCCTTATAAATAAAATAGCCACGCTTTGGTAGCAACTTCAAAAAGGTTCCATCAAAAAAGTATAAAAATAACAATGCTTTTCCTGCATACACAGTACCTGAAATTTGAAGAAAGATGACAGCAACCTAGATTTTGTCTCTACAGTAAACTATTCAAAGCTCCTGCAATACTCTTTTAATATCCAAATGCTTCCAGAATTATTTATTTGAATTACCTCCTTCCGTTTTAACAAATGGTATTTTCCAAGTCAGAATACATTTCTGGAAGTAGCTCACATGCTCAAAATCTGTTTCAAGCAATGTTTTTATCATGTTGTATAAGCAGGGTATGAACTTTATGAAAAGAACCAAGAGAATGAGTCAGGTCTTACTGTGGATGTCAGCTAGAACACTGAAGAAGCAACTTTCCATGCAGTAAGGCAGATGAAACTCCACACTTACAGATAATTACAGATGTTATCTGTAAGCTGCATATAGGGGTATCATTGTTTATGTTCTAAAAGCTTAAAGTTGTACTACCAAGGGAAAGTGTCAATTCTTTTTTGCATAGTGTTTGTCTTATTTGATGTGTTTTGAAACAGAAAAGCATGAAACACTTTGGAATCACACACAGTAGTGTAATAAAAGACCAATTTGTTAATTAATAAATTTTGGAAGGATTAATACACTCCAATTTCACATTTCCAGTTTTCTGATATGCTGAGCACCTAAAAGAACAGGGCCCTTGAACTACAAATTTCCTTTTTCTCTTTTTTTCATGTTCATATTTAGCCCTAAGAGTGGAAGAAAAATGCCCCATATAGCAAGGGTACTGATGTCACCTGCAGAAAGAGAGCCCTGCAAATATTGCCACTATGAAACAATGCCATGAAGAACAGTCTCAGTGTAGCAGTGGCTTTCAAATCAATAAGCAGTTGAAAAAAGCCATCTGAAAATACAGACTTTAAAAACAAACATTCAAAAATGCAAGACTGAAATCCACCATTTTTGAAAATCTAAGAAGGCTGCATGGCTCTGCATCTGCTGCTGTTTTCACCACTTTTAGTCTAAATCAATACTCAGGTTTTCATCACTTGTGAGAAGGAAAGATTTCATTCAGAGATTGTCTCTTTAATTACAGAAACTAAGGTTTGAATCCAAAGCAGTTTATTAATTGAATTAGACAATGAGAAACTCAGACTCACGATTCCTTCTCCTCCCACCAGAGAATTAAAGCATGCTATGCACTCTGAGTGGGCAAGTACTGTCTATCAATCAAAAGAAAAAATAATGTAAAAATGAATACAAAATTGTCTTATAACAAGAAAAAGTTGGATGTATCAGTATGAAAAATCTCACACAATGCACAATCTGGTGATGAAATATTTCCAATGGCTTGTGTACATGTAAGCACTATACCTAATAAATAATAAATCCAAGGGATGTTGACAATGAGAGGAAAATAAAAAAGGTGATAAATATTTGAGTAAGATGCCATTCCAAGCTTTTTGTAAAATCCATAATTCTAATCAAAGGATATTACTGCATAGCAGTTCAATAAAACTGTAAGGTATTTCAGTGAAATCCTACCATTATCATCATGCACAATAAGATGTCTTGAGATGCAAACCCCGAGAATCACCAAGAATCCTAAATGCACACCACTTACAATGCAAATGAAAATTCTATGTACCCAAAATGCACCAATTCAAGAAAAAGTCACACTCATGAAAACATTTTTAATATATTGCATGAAGTATCAAAAAGATTGATTGAATTAGCAGAGGAGAGTGTTGCATTCAATGAGTATTGGAAAAGATGCTGATCAAAAATTTATCAGGCGAAGTAATTCTGAGAAATGCTGGTAACAGATGAGAGCTGTCTCGGCAAAAAAAAATGTTGCTAGTTTGTCTGTTTCTCTAGGTGAGGAAAAAAGTGTTCTGGGAGGAAAAAAAGTCTGATTTTTCTTACCTCTTCTTTCTCCGCACTTTGCAAGTCCCTCCACTCCTCAGTGACATGACCGAAGTCCACTGTGTTCATTGCAACTTTATATTCCCCAATGATATCATGTTTGGAGAAACGATCAAAGTCATAAACTGCCATCACTAAAGTTTTTCCACCCAGCTCAGAGTATGGCACCTGCAAAGACAAGAAAATGATAAACTCCGCATCTGAGCCAGTAAAGATTGGCCAACTACAATGCAAATCTATTTCTTTGGTTTATCAGCTGTCATCTCAGGTAAATTGAACTGCAGAGAAAATTATGAGGTGTATTTGTTTCAGAGTCACCAGATGCAGTATTTCTTGAGACAAGGCTCTGGCACTCGATAGAACAATGTGGCAGCTCACTCATCACTCCTGGGTTTTTCTCATTCTACTTCAAATCATTTTGTGGGCGACGAAACTGAAACAAGAAGCCCAATTACTTGCACTGAAGACACATGAACTTTTCACACAATGGTGTCTTTTCCTCAGTAAATCACCTGTCATCACTCAGAGATGGCTAGCTCCCAGACTGATGAAAAAAACAGAACTGGCTTACTATATGTGACACGAAGTAATTAGACACTGGATAGTTCTCTTACAGTACCAATACCTATGACTTACCAAGGCATATTTTTCAGTATTACACCTTTCACACGTTAGACACTAAGGTGCTTTCTACGTCACAGTGCATAACTAGAAATTGTGGTGGCAGAAGGCCAAGTTCTGACTAATTCTCCAGCTGCTCTCATGTGGTTCAGACAGATGCTGTCGGTTAGGATGTTTATGAGTCATGTTTTTAATATTCAGATGGAGACATGCAGTTCAGGTAAGCTACACCTGAGTGGCTGTCTGAAAAGGTCTGATATAGGAATTGTCAATCTGAATATATTCTGCAAGTATAAATGGTTTCCATGGAATTTAGTAAATATTACTTCATGAACTATCTATATAAAAAGAGAAGTGAAAGCATTACCATTGGCCTTGTTAATCTCTATGTTCTGGTCTGTTTAAACCCTAGGACTCTTGTCTTTTGTTAATGTTTGGTCTTCACTTGCTTATTAAAATACTTACTAATAAGTAGTACTTTTCCCTTTACATAACATCTTATATAACATTTAAAATAGGCTTATCCAGTTGAGATCCAGATCGAGCTTCCATTATTGAGTAGAATAGTGTCAGTGATACATGGCTGTGTATTTTAGTGAATACTACAGCAAAATCTATTTTCATTCTGTACATTATCTGTAGCTTCTAAAAAGCTAGAAAGGGCAAATGTATGTGAAAGGAAAAATTCTAAATAATGTTAGTTTTATTTTTACACAGCCTCAAAAACAGGAGAAGAGAAATGTTCTGAAGTTTATTTCTCTGTTAGTTTACAATATCACTTAATGGACACTGGTCATTTGGAATGCATACAAAGACTATATTTGTCATTATTTAGTTTTTTGTACTTGACCTCAGTAAAGCTCATTTTAGCTACCTTCCTTTCTGAATGTTTCCTTCATTTATTACTTCTAAAGTAGCCTCAGTCTCCAGCTTTGTTCTGGACTGTCAAGGATGGCCTCAGCTCTTGTGAAGGGTTGCTCCCTCTCCCTGCTTTCTGCTCAGACATAAGCAGTCTCTTGACCTAAAGCAAGACCTTGGTAGAAGGACACGTATATAGGAGTGTTTTTCTGGCACAGACATGTCATTCCTCTAGACAGGAACCCTGTTCCCACTTTGGATCTGAGGAGGAACACCTCCCTCTGCCAGGCTGGTGTAGTCCAGCTAGGATTTCTTGGTTTCCTTTTGGCAGTGCAGTGTGGGTATATAATTCAGACAGCTGCAGTCTGACAAACACTTGCACCGTGGGACAACACCATAAAGGGAAAGAATAAAGTTCAGGGCTCAAGATGCAATCCAGCAGAAACACAAATCAACTCATTCCCATTAGCCGTACTTTGGGAGGAAGGCAGGCAGCTCACAGCTGGGCCCCTTGAGAAGGCAACAGCACAGGCCTGGGCTGCCTGGTGGGCAGCACTGCCGGAGAGATGGGAAGGATGCCAACAGAAGCTGTGCACCACCTGAAGTGGGTCACGGGAGTAAAGCTCTGCACAAGTAAATGAGATACTGTCAATAGGTCCCACGGAAGTTGTTATTACAGTTGCAGTTCCAGTTAAATGGCCACCGTAGTCCTCAGAACAATGACAGTACTTGGCATGCTCTGCTGGTTTTCTCTCAAGTGCAGACCACAGGCCACAGGGGATGATCAGTACCATATTGAGATGCACCTAAACACTCTGTCAGGTCTGGCAAGGAAAACAAACTATTTTCTGAAGCATAAAATTTAAATTTTAAAGATGTGACTTACAACAAGTGGACATTATAGTCCAGAAGTGGCTGATCTGATTTATAACTTGTGTCTTCATCTTAGATGACAGCATTATTGGTTCTTTGTTTTTGTGAGCTGCACAGGAATATGTAATTTAGAACACTGTTTTCTTTTAAATACTCTCCTAGGAAAGCTCGAGAAAGAAAGAACTTCCCACAAAAGATTACTTTTATGAACATCTTCAAGGAAAAAAATAAGCTTATATATGCAGTAGTAGTTCTGGCCTACAGGGATATCTTTCTCATTGAATGATTTCATAGCCTGAGTCTTTCACTGTTCCTGTTTCTAGTCTGTAGCTGTCATTATAAGATTGGGCACAGAGAGAAAGGCCTAAAGTAACAGCAGAGGAATGTATATTAGGAGAAGCCCTGTGAAACATGCTGTACAGTGTTCCTGTATTTAACTGGGGTTCAAATATGGCCACAGTTTTAGAAAAACACTATTAATAGATACTATTGGAACAATGTAAATACTGCAATGTAAGTCTTACCTACACTTATTTTATTCATGTTTTATTAAAACCAAGACAGGATTTCTTTTCATACATAAAGTAGCATGGCAGAGAACCGCTATGACGAAGTCTAGCAAGATTAATCTGCCATATTGTCCTTCACCCATTTACTTCCCTTGAGTTTTAATTTATATTTGCGGAAATGTTATCCTGAATTTCGTAAATCAGACTACAAAGGTATTTAAAGAAAATGTTGGTCTAGTAAAATTTACATGACATTTGTCAAAGTGTCACTGTTTTCTGAATTTCTTGTATATTTTATCCAGCCATAAGATATGGATCAGATTGTAATCTATCAGGATAACCAAAGTACCT
Organism: Struthidea cinerea; assembly: GCA_013397865.1. Lineage (NCBI taxonomy): Eukaryota > Metazoa > Chordata > Aves > Passeriformes > Corcoracidae > Struthidea > Struthidea cinerea. The sequence goes on from VZTI01000329.1 coordinate 283,416, forward strand.
AAAATCAAACTGTGCCTTTCAAAACCATCTAACCCTACATTAGATTGAGTATCATGGCTTTCTGCAACATGAAAAATCATTTTGCTGCAGGTATCAATTAACTAAGACATCTAAGTTCATAGCCAAGCATGAGATACGTAGTGGTTAAATTAAAAAGTATCAATATTTATCAAAAAACTACCTTGAATGTAAATTGCTCATTGAAAACAGGGTTAAGGGTCTTTCTGTGGACTTTTGTCTCATACTTCTTCTTCTTATCAGGCAGCAGGAAGACTTTCACATAGGGATCAGATGTACCACCCATATCTAATGCAGGCAGCTCAGCTGCTTGAATAATCCCAACCAGAAGCTGAAAAGAGAGAAAAACAGCAGAATGAAATTTCAAATAGATATTTATAAAAATACTGTAACAGAGGAATGCATATGCAGACTCTATTTCTGGTCTAGGAGAAACTATCCTTCCCCCGCTTCCCCCCCGCTTAAGGAAGGCAAATGAAGCAACACTATTGACTTTAGAAAACCAATTATGGCAGATGCAGACTGTACAAAGGCTGTTTTAAAGCAGAAAAGAGGTTTTCAAAGGGCAGCTGATTACAGCTAAATACAGACTTCATCCTTTTAAAGACTGCAATCAAATAACTTTCAATTGCTCTCTCCTCTTGTGCATTATTTTTCTATGCTGAGCACCATGAATAGAAATCACATTATTAAACAATCAAGAATGTCTAATTTTGACTACAAAATTTGTATTCTAAACCTCCAACACATAACTTTCCCCCAACCAAAAACAAAAGGTGATGAAATAAAATGCAAATAATCAGGCAGAGCTTTATTGAAAACAAATGAATCTTGCAGTCTTCCTTATATTTATGGATAATATAAAGAGAATATAAAATATATTTATATTCTCTTGCTATGTATATGAATGGGCGCTGGCAGTAAACTAAGGACAGCATATAAAAAAAAAAAAAACCATGAGAATGAACCTTTGGTAACAAAATCCTAGTAACAATTTGTAAAACATTGAAAACCAGAAAAATTAGATTTTTAAATCTCTTATGCACTTTAAAAATAAGACTGAAGCACAGATGAAACTTGTAAATGTCTTGGCTGCTTTTTATGTGATATAAATGAAGGCTTATGATGTGTTATGTTGTGTCATGTTATGTCATGTAACATCATGTAATCTAGACACCCCAGACTGTGTTAGGCCTCATCAGCATAATGAAGCTGAGAAAAAGGAAATACTTTTAATCTTCTTTCCCAGATACAAAACTAAAGTAAACATTGAAGTGATTCTTCAAGGTCATTCTGAAGATATTAAGAACTGAGAATGAAATCTGAGAGTATTTTCTTCTAAATCAGTGCTTCAATCACAATGTATTTGCTTCTCTCATGGATGAATAATTAAAAATTGGAAACAGGAACTCTAATAATTGGAATACAGAACAATACAGTCAATCTGTGAAAGAAACTTCTGGCTTCTGAGAGATTTCTCTAAGTTGGACTTACTTTTACCAGTTTTAAATTCACAGTATGGCCTGCATGCTTTCCCACTGATAGGACTCTTAAGTTCCGTGAAACATTTTCCTTTTGCTGTACGAAACACTTCTCCTTTTGTGTCTCATTTTTATTCTAGATGCATAACAGTTAATAAATACATGAAGAGGCTCAGAATCTACATCAAGTTTTTCACATCAAAGAGTGAAAAACAAGTCTATGATTTTTAGTTAACAGCGTGGAAAAGCAATTCTATTTCCCTTTACAACTTCTCTCTCTAAAACTGAAGCACAGTGCTCTGGAGAGTTCATCGGTCATCTTGTATTCTTAACATTATGCAATATATTAGCCAAATTTTGGCACTGTAGTTTCCTGCCACTGCACTATACTAACCTAACTGAATCCCCTCTCCTATTCTTTTACATCACCTATCCTCTGACAAATTACAAGCTGCAACACAGTCTAGAGCAGCAAAATAAAATAGAAATCCACAACTCAAATAATTTATTATCTTAATTAAACACAGCACAGACTTACAGATTTGTGGCTCTTCCATCCAATTTTCATTTGTAAAATATGGTTCATAAAATCAACATTCCCTTTAATACAATTCACACAGAAAATTTGTTTTCATAGTCTAAGAAAACTGAAAACCATTTGTCAGAACACATTTGCAGCTTTTCCTTTCCCCCTCTTTAAATCTTCTGCTTCTGAAGGGTCTACACTTCATTCTGATTTCATACTGATTTCGAGGGGGATCAGTGTGACTCATCACAAGGCCAGGAAATTTGCTCTGGGAGTTGAGGAAAAGCTCCTTTAACCACAGTTTCTTGAAAGGCTTCAGAACTGTTTTTAGCTCTCACATTGTAGAACAAGCATCGGTAGTCAGAAGATTGTTGAAAATATAGGCAAATACTATTTATTATGCCAGGTCATAGCTCTGTATAAATACCTTCCTGCTAACACAGAAATTTTTCTTAATTTCTCTTATTTTCTTTGTCTTGCAACAAGTAAGAGTACCACATTCCGTGAACAGCATCAAATAAAGAATAAGAATGTGGAATTAATCACAAGTACATGTGAAAGGCAGCTCAGGTGATGAATAGGAATTAACTAGGATTTACCTTCAGTAGTAATTTCTTTCCCTAAACAGGAAAGAATGATGTGATATTGACTGAAATTGTCAAAAAATTAAATGCAGGATATGTGTTCTCAAGTTTACTGAAAGATACAAAGTAGGAGTGAAGAACTCAGATGTGGTTGTTTACTTTGGGCCAAAATTAAGCGCAGTGAATTTTAATGTGAGGCTGTGAATTGGTTTTATAGACAAAACTGATCCCTGGCAAAGAGGCCAGGGAGGGGAATAAAATACGAGCTAGTTCAGCATGTGACCAGACCTGTTAAGTTGGTCAGTTCTAGGTCTACACCACATTATAGTGTCTATTAATTCTTGGTAAAGAAAACTTGGTAAGTATGCCAAAGTTTAGTCTTACCAGCTTCAGAGTAGAGTACTGAAGGAGTATCACTCCTTAAATTCTTGTCCAACTTTCCTGGTTTTTTGCAGTACAGACCTTTTTATTTGAACTTTTATTCCAGACTAGAATTTTAGGAAGTGTACTTTCATGGAGAGCAACAGAACCCGATGAAGCTAGTTATTACAGCAAAGCGCACGCTTGATGAAGTGAGAGAAAGTCGCTCCTGGCAATCTTACCAACCTTTTAAAAGACCCAGTGAATCCACTTACCTTTATGTCCCTCTATTTTTCCTCCCATTTGTGTTTGCTTACATTTTAAATGTAAGCTTAAGCTTACAAGCTTAACTTGAAGGCTGAAGCTACATTTTAATGCCTGCATGCAAACTCCGTAATATTAGGTGGGTTGACATTGGTTGGTGATACTTCAAGTTATTAATAACCATTAGATGAAACTGCATCTTCAGTTTTTGATTAAATGTGTAATATAAAGTCCAAGTGCATTCAATACCAATTTAGTAGTACCTCTGTAATGAATTTTGTCTTGTTTTCTCCCCTTACTCCACGCAAGTAGTAAGGATTTCAGAAATATCTACTTTAACTAAAGGTATTACTTCATTCTCCACGTGCACATACAGAAATGAAATGTTACAGGTTGATTGTTTCAAACCTGATTGTTCTGGAAGTCATAATCCAAAGAATACTGGATTTTCCCTAGCTTCTCAACTTCTTTGGCTTCTTCCTTCTCTTCCCCATCAGTCAGCCCAGTCTCAGCATCATCATCCTTAAGAGCCTAGAAAGAAGAAATGTAATATTCATAAATGAGGCAAACCATTAAGTAGTAGTTTAAAATAGACATGATCCTCAAATCTATTTTAGAGCCATTAAAAGCAAGCATAACAGGAGAAATTCAAATATGCAGTTTTCATATATATCTCTACTTTCTGAGTTGCTCAGTAAGATGTTATAAATCAGCAAGCAAGCAATGGAAGTAGGAAGAAAGCTCCTTGGACTATAACAAGCAAGGATTGTTATAAAACCTGGAAGTAGAAACAGAGTATCATCTTGATGTAAAAAAATAGATCTTCTGGGCTCAGACTGGCTCTCAAAGAGGCACAAGGAGGCAAACATGCTATTAAATAAGCAAAGTCACGCATTCATTCAACTTAAGAATCTTGGCAATGTCAAACCTGGTTGTACATGCTGTGCATTGTTTGCATTTTGCAACACGTTTCTGTAGGACTACCGTGATAAAGAGCATGTGCTGTGGATGAGCTCTTTCTACAATCATATGCCAAACATTTTTCATGTTTTTTAGAATGAATATGGAAGCAAAGTTTCCACCATGCCACTAGCAAATGCATGTTCCTCCTTTTCCCTCCCTCCCGAGACCAATTTCCTTTTTATTCATTCTCGCAACAAAGCTTGGCTGAACCAAATTGATTGCAAGTTGATTTTAGTTTGCTCAGAAAGAAACACAAAAATAAAGAAATACAGAACTGCTTGCAGCTTTGTCTATTGCATAAAACCTGTTTTTTAAAGGACACAGCAGTTATCTTAGTTTTTATACATAATTAAAATACAAAATGATGTGGTTTTTTTTTTTTTTTTTCTGTACCAGAAAGCAGCAGTATTTTCACTGTGGGAAACCATATGAACCATAATTAACTATGACTATGTAGATCTTATTCCAGCAGATTCTTACCTGGATAAGAAGTGAAAAATAGACAAAAGTGATGAGACAAATAGTGAAAAATTGTGGAAAATGTGAAAGTAAAGTTGAGAGTGTGAAAATAAAGAATCAATACTGAGCATTCATCCAGAATTGTTATTTGCATGTTATAGTAAACAGTATAATTGTCTGTAAGAGCCCTATCTGGATGAAGGTTCTTTCTATATGGAGCTTCTGCTTGCACAGACAGACAAAGTGCCAGAATAAGATTTATTTTCTTTTGCAATGTGATTTTTTACAACTGTGATTTTTTGTGCTGTAGGAAACCTACAGCATTTGTTAACAATAGGTTGTTACTGGAGCTCTCTGTCTGAAGAGGCAGCAAGGCTGGAAAGCAGCTATATACACAGCTGATAGCAGTTGGGGAAAGAAGAAACATGAAAGCATTAACATTCTCACTCAGCCTTGAACACAGTGAGGGCCACGCAACAGTTGTGTGGGTTTGGAAAGAAGGAAGATTCATCTCTGAAGTAGAAAATGTTCTTCTCCAGAAGCCAGATATAAATTCAAAAGGTCACACTCAAAACTGCATGATACTAAGCAATTATTTCTCTACTTTTTGAAATAAGCTAGAAATTCTGCTGGCGTAGCTCAACTGAAACCAATCCAACAACTTTGATTTATGCGAGCTGAGGAGCTGGGTCTCATGTAAATATCTGAATGTTATTGAAGGATGGACTCTCTACTAGAAACATAAATCACAGTGTACTTGGATGAGATTGGTGGTCAGTAGTGGACAGAATCACCTGTGAGACTGGAAGAGTAGTACTTTTTGAACTAAACCATTTCTATTCAGAAGGGCTGAACTGCTTGAAATGAAATTTGATTTGAGACATTTTATCACTGAGCTCTTAGTAAGTTCTGTGACTGTAGCACAACATTTTTGTTAGTACAACAAGAAGTGTGTGACACTTTAAAACTGATAGGCTCTCTGGCAGACAATACATGGGATTTTCAGGATATGGAGTGATGTGATTATGCCAAACACTCTTGTTTTTGGTAATAAAAATAAGCTTAAGGTTTTGTGATCATAAAAAAAGAAGATGTGATTCAATCCATCTGAAGCAAAGAGGTTTATCCAAGCCTGGAGACAACAGGAAACAGTAAGTCAGAGTGGGATGCTAACTCCAAGATCCACTGCTCTGAATCATCCCAGTGTGGTCCTAAAAGAGGACTCCATGATAAAAGAATAATATACAGCTCCAGTATATTATTGTTTCTGGGACAAGTACTGGACTTTCTGCTTTTCCATCTACTTTTGACCTGGATTTTCCTTCAGAGGAAATATCCTATGGGATTATTCCCCAGGGATAAAAGTGAGAATGCAAAAAGAACCGTACATGCTAATTTCCAAGTAAGAGGAGTTTGTAAACAGTCCACCAAGGCAATAGTTACATATCCATACTTTCTCTGGGAAAACTACATTACTCTTCTGCAAAGCTGATCAGTCCAGATGACAGAACCATGGGTAACTCAATGTGAAAAAAGTTCTAATTTTTACTACAGAAAATATAATGGAAAGCTAACATCCCACTTGCAAGGGATTTTTGAAGTGCAGGCAGAAAACACTGTGTGGTTAAGAAACTTGTCTCCACAGGTTATGAGAAGTCTTCTGGAAGGTGAAAGCTATTTCCATGAGAGATGGAAAACACTGTACATTACTGACATCAGCTGAGGAGCTACATGATTCTTCTTGACCTTGACTCAGAAACACTGAACCACTAAGAAAAAACATTAAGAAAGAAACAGTGTTTGGATATGGACAAGTTTGTGGCACTGGGGAGAGGGAAAAAAAAAGACAAATTATTATCTCTACAACAGTCTGCAAATAATAGTTTTTACTGTTAAGAGAGGAATTTGCTTTCAAACTAGAGGCTAATGCTTCAGGAAGAAGCTGAGCCAAAAGAAGCACCAGTTCCTCATGTTTGATTTAACTGCTGAGTTCCAAAGAGGAAGAGGAATTGGATTGCTTCAAAGTACTTGAAACACCCCACAGGGATTTTAATTTTGTATTGAGATTCTCTGAAAGATCAATATTTAATGTAATACTACTACAACCCTCAATTTATAGCATACTGTATCACACTGTATTGAATCTCACTGTTGCATTGCTACAATCAATTCAAATAAGCAGCTATATTTTATTTGTTTTAGAAACAATAAAATATTTTTAATTATAAGCCAGCTTTTTCCTCAAGCCTCTTAACTGATAAACCGTACCCAAAAAGACTGGATTTAGATGCAGAGGAATGGAAGTCTTGCATTCTCTAACATTTTATTTAACTTCATGACATTTTAAATGCTTTTTCTGTGAAATATGCAACACAGAAAAGCATAATTGCATTGTGCTGGAGACTGGATTTATCTCTTCTAATTTGAGATGACCGTGAATTTTACTCAAGCAGTTTCCTCATTGTTATGCATGTTATGCAGAAACACACAACAGTGAAACATCCATGTCCTCTCAAATGTATTTAAGTATCTGAAAAATGTAGACTTATATGTAAGCAGGTGTAGGAATGTACCAAGAAAGTGTTAATCCAGTACAAACATTACAAGGTGATATATCTGTGTCTACTGAAATCAGAACCACTACTCCGCAGTGCTTCTTACAACAAAAAGGGCTAAATTACAGCAATCTGGGATCCACTGTTCAATCTGCTGGTTGCATCTTCACTTCTATAACGTTATCATGAGCGGTTTTGCAGGCTCCTCTTTTCTTTTGAGTTGTTAAAGAAAATGCTTAATTTTCAATTCTTTTGAAACTCCACACCTTGGAGTGGGTTTTTACACTTCCTGGGTTTTTTTCTCCCTCTCATTCCCCTAGCTGACAAAAGCCTCTCTCCGGTGACACTGCGTCCTGACACTGCAAACAACCCTTGCTTTCAGCTCAGTTCCACCAAAACCCCTGCACCTTGTCACCAGGTTTACCCCACTGCTATAACCACAAACCAGAAAACAGATTCTGGGGCTTAAAACAACTTGACTGTAATCCCTCCCCAAACTCTGTGTAGAAGATGGGAGGGTCTGCAAGGGCAGTTGCTCTGCTGGTTGCCTCCAGATTCCACGAGGGCAGAAGCTTCAGGAAAGCAAAGTGGTAGGAGACTCATAGAACAAAGCTGCTGGGGGAACAAGTGTACTTGCTTGCCTCCTTTACAGAGAGGCAGAGGCCACAATCACGTCTGAGTCACGTCTTGTGAATGACTAGTTTATGTCACAAAACATTTAAAATGCAAAATGTCTTTCACTGTTGTATGTAAAGAAATCCTTTCATTAACAGAGTTTTTAGGGTTCCTTCTGTTCATGGGGTGGCCTACAGCCTCACTTTTAAGGAAACAAGTTACCAGTAAGCAAGAAGGAGAGACATTGGGAAGCAAAACAAAACACTGACTGCAGCCTGTAAGTTTGTTTGCTGCATGGTGCATGCTGCTGTCCTGATTTCCATCTCCACCTGCCCCTCCATCATTCCTTTTGGAATCGTGACGAAATATTATTTTAATGTTTGAATGATGCCCAGGCCTCAGGCTTGTGCAATGCCTGGTGAGCTGAAAGAAGAAAACAACAAGATTTTGTAGCAAGAATGTTCTGTGTCATGTCCAACAATGAATTTACTGGAAAAGCAATTTTTCCTCCACAACTAGAAATGACTGCTTTTCCACTAATGGTGGTGCACCTCTTATCAATTTCTTCCACATTTGAGAACACCATAATTCTGATCTGGCCAATTTTTATCCCAAGGGAAAACAAAAGCCTTTAAAAATTCCTGTCTGGTTCCCTATCACAAAGCAGACAAGCCTGCAATTGTAACATGTTCTCTATCAGAGTCCCTCAGAAGGAAAGACAACATTTCATTCATTCAGCATCTGCTTTCTCTCCATGAATTAATTTAAAGAGCATGTTGCGCCTGGGTTTCCAGTGGCTGCGCCAGGCTTTGGTCATTGTGAAATCTACTTTGCCATTACTGCTGTAAGAATGTTGGCCTCACACGCCAGCAGTGGGCCACACTGATGCACACAATGAGAAAAAACCTGCTGGGTTCAGCATGCGATGCCTTGACATTACTTTCTTGCTTTTTACCCAGCTTTTAAATGGTCTTGGTTGGGTTATTCAAAAGGTTTTCTTTCTTTAGGAGCTCTATGACATGAGGTCATCATGTTCAGCTTAAGAGCTTGCTGAATTGTTTGGGTACTAAAGTACCAACTTAATGTGGTGCAATAGAAGCATACAGAAAATGCTGCAGGTGTTCAGTGTAAAATAAGAACATTCATTTCAGTTGGAGCTATTAGGCTCACAAATCAACCTGTTTTCGATGTTTTATAAACACCTGTAGCCAGTGTTTACAGGCTGAAAAAAGATGAAGCTGATCTCAACCTGGGAGCCTATTTTGGAAGCTCACTGTGTGGGTCAGGGCTCTGCATTGAATGCAGGGCCCATGTGTGTGAACTAAAAGTAGCAGGCACTCCTGCAAGTGTGCTGCCGTGCTCTGCCCCCACCTGCCATATGGCAGGCAGCGCTTGCCTGCACTGAGCAGCAGGCTGTGAGTAGGAGGCAGCTTTAGGCTGCTGGGCCAGTGCATGCTGCTCCATCAATTGTTCTTCATCCTCCCCAAATTAATGGCAGTGGGCCAGATGGAAGCATGCTTTGGGACAGAGCCGGCTCCTTGACCTGGGAGGACCACTCAGAGTACTACATTTATTTCTGTTTGAAAAATCTGTCATACTGTATAATTAGGACTACATGTATTTGATAGTGAAAATTAACCTAAATATAGCCAGACATGATTTACTGAGTGCCGCTTTGATCAATGGAGAAAAAATTGGCACAGACCTGTTCTACTGGCTTAGCTCCTTAAAAACAGAGAAGATAATCCTCTGACCATCCTCTAAATAGGACTTTATGAAATACCTGGTATTCTCATGTTTGAAGGCTGTTAGACATTCATATTTATTATTTATTAATTTTTTTAAGAGTAAATACCCTTGCTTAAAGAGTAAACAATTACATATTCCCAAATATTTAGTCTTTATTTTAATTTAAAAAAAATGTATACCTCATTAAAATGTATACATATACATTTGAAATGTATACCTCATTAATATGAAGCGTGCTGTTCCTCTTCTGGTTATGCATACCCACTAACTTCAGACAGAGTGTAGGAGTTTAGCTCTCCATACAGTCTCTGGATATAGGTAAATGTCTTGAGAGTCTGATTCAAGTAACTTAATTTAGGGACTAATTGCATAATTCCTAAATGCCACTCATTAGGAACTTGAAGACTCTGATCTTGAATAAAGAACTCAAAATTTGGTCTGTTAACCAAGAAAATGCAAAATCGTCCTTGAAAATGGAAGCTTCCAGGGGTAAGACCTTCAATACAGAAAACAAGATATGTAAAAGAATGAGTGGGATCTGCATCTTCATATCATCCTAACAGTAGGTTACAACAGAAGTGTAGATGCTGAAAAGCTTTGGTAGAGAAGTTTTTCAGCTTTCTGCAGTGTTCTGTGAGAACTCTGTGGTTGTCATGAAAGCGATGATAAATGCTGCTATGGGTTCTTTGGAAACTGGGTCTTTATCTGTGCATCTGAGATCTATTTTTCAGAGTTGTTATGGTACACAGTGAAATAATATTTTGAAGGATGTGTTGTGAGCTTTAGCCAATGGGACAGGGGGTGGCTGGTCCAAGATCCAATGACCTCCTGTCATCTTTGGGAACCATGTTATATAAACCAAATTACAATTAATTAAATAACCACTTTCTTCCTGAACTTAGATCGTGTCGTTACTCGCCGTTCTCGGTACTTAACAGCGACACAGAAGTAACAAATTAATTACTTTACAGAAAAAAATAGTTTAATAAAGGAGGAAAACAAACTCAGGAAGCATGCAAAGCAAGCTCCTATGTTTTCTTGGGAGTGACAGAGAGGAAGAGACAGGAATGCAAATAAGCTCACTCTTCTGTCTCGCAGCTATTGCTCCCATATTTTCAGGCTTCTGAAGTCTAATATAAATCTAAATTTCAGAAGAGTTTTACAGAAAACCTATTTGCAGAACACAAACACTCATCTATAACATTTTATCTTCATAAACATGTTGTTCACATTTTTCAGGAAGTTTTATGCACACTGCACAGTTGTCTTTGAGGCAGGTGAAAAAGCAGGACAGTTGGTCAAGGCTGAAATTGAATTAGTGTACAAACAGGATTCAGCCAATCCATTTTGACTGCCACAGTAAACTTACTGGGCTTGTTTTCTAAGAAAACTCGTCCCCATTGTTTGTGACTAACCTTCTCCACGTCATCTTTCTGAGTGTGAATTAGGACGTCTCACTGCATTGTGGATAAGCCACAGTGAGCTGTGCCACCACGGGCTGAAGATGACAACAAATGGGAAGTGGCACGCTGACACCAAGACAGGCAGCACTGTGGAATAAATACACTCACTACTCTCCAGGCATTCAACTGGGAAAACAAACCAGCACGTGACCAAACATTGCAGAAGAAAAGACCACTGCCAGCAACAGGAGCTCAGAAATATCCTCTTGGATTTTTTTCTGGCAATAAAGGCTTGAGTTGCTTCAAATGAAATCCAGCCTCTCTAGATGTCAGTGTGGATTATCCTGACTTCATTTGGGCTATTGTCTTCATACTGCCAGGTCAATGCACTCTACTTTGAAATATTTCAGGGCACCTAACACTAAAAATCTTGTTCCTTCAGTATTTTGTCTGCATAAGGGCAAGGGTGTTTGCTGATCAACAGGTAGAATCATAAGGTGAATTAGTCTAAGAAAACCATTACATGTTGGAGTTCAGCTGGGTGCAATTGCAGCTCTCACTGTCACGTCACTTTATAACACTCACTATTCAGAGAGGAACATCAGTCAGAATATTCTGATTAAGTTAGTACATTACCCCAATGTAAACGGAAGATCTATGTAAAGGAAAAATAAACATACAGAGAAGTCAGGTGGCTGACTGAAGGACACAGTAATTCAGTAGCAGAGCCAAGAATAAACTGCTCATACTCCAGGCTGTACATATACCTAATACCAAATCTCCTGTTTCACCTAACACACTCATTGTAAGCCAAACATTCTTCACTAGTTACAGTGTTTTAGCCTGATGCAATGAGAAAGGGTTGAACTATTAAATCTCCCTTTCTACAAATGCTTTGTGACCTAACAAAATGTTCAGACCACAACAATTATTCTCCCAGCAATAGGGCTAAATTTTAGTAAGTTCTCAGTGCTGCTGTTCATGACTGAAATGATTATGCATATTGCTTTTCTTAGCCCACAGGCTGAGCTTAATCAAGAATTTTACTGTACCAATGCATTAAACTCAGATGCAATAAATCTGAAGCTATTACAGCATCTCTGAAACCGAGTTTTCGGGGCCTTTTTTTCCCCCCCCGCAATGAAAAAAAGTAGTGGGAGCCACCAGGGCCATTAGTAGAGATTGAAAGTTATAAAGATGAAAACCATCATGGGAAGATCTCACAAAAACATTAGTGCCAGTTGTCACTAGGTTGCATCAACAGAAATGTGTACTAAGACCATTTAAAATTCTTAATGTTCCATACCAAAGTCTTTTATGCCTGAGCACTGTACTGAGATGATGTGAGAGCCCACAGCAAGTTTCTTGAGGTATCAGTCATTTTAGCAACACTTACAAAACTAAGACATTAAAAATACACATTGCTTCTGTCTACTTTTGATATGGTGACATTTATACAAAAAGGAAGTAAAATTAGCAAGTTATTTTTATGTGCAAATCAATTTTAAACTTGAGCTTTCTGGTACAGTTTGACTTAATATTTTAACTATAGAAAGAATGATAACCTCTTCTCTTCCACCCTCCTCCAGCCTCCCCCCAAATATATACCGAACAAAAAAATACCCAATCAATTTAGTTCAGCCTCTTGATGTGTGTATCAAAGCTACTACGTGTCCATCTCTGCTAAGGAGACAGAGCTGTCAGAAGACTACGCATGAGAGCTTAAGTCTAGGTGCGTCCAAATAGCAAAATAAACCTACCGCAAGTGACAATCCAGAACAGTCATGAGACAAAACATAGACAAGGAGGACATAGGAGGAAGAAATAAAAATTAAAACATCCACACACAAACATTAGTAAAAAACATGGAGAAATGACCTTTTTTACGTCTTACATTCATTAACAATTTTGCCTTCCCTAGAAGGAATCTAATCCTCCCAGTGGCCCTTGCTGGAGCTGTATACTCAACTCAAAAAAGTAAGCCTTGCCTGCAATGGAAATGGGTCTCAAGACTGAAAATCTAACTTTTTTTTCAACTCATCTCCCATTCTACCTCAGCTACATTTTTTGATAATCTTCATATAAAGACAGTTTCTCATTTGACATTGTGTTCAGGGAAGTGGACATTTTGAAGCACAAATATTCTAACAGAGACAAAAATTTTATTCCCCTTTCTGTAATATCTAGCTATCATGTATGACTTTTGACCTGACTGTGTCTCTAGGACTAAAGGATCTTCAACTATGCCAAGTTACATGGCTCTACAATGATTTGGCATGGATGGGCAGGTCAGCATGAATAAAAGTAGGTCAGAAGTTCTCTTCAACAAAAAAATCCAGACTAAGGTAAAAATTATATTTCCAGGAGATGATGCTTTCAATTTACCAAGTGGCACTCCCTTTCAACTTCATGTGCCTAGGGAACTAGGATCCTGCAAGATGCCACGTGATAGCAACTGCTGTTACGCACTCTTAGCTGAAGGCAGAAGTAATTAGCACTTGCAGGTTCAGGCCTAACAATGACTGAAGTAGGTTTTCCAGTTTTTGACAACATTAGTACTATAAGTTGCCCTTTATAACGGCATTACATTTACATCTTACTCTTCAATTACTTTTTTAACAATTTGCTTCTTTGAAGAGCTAAAAGGCATTCTTATTATTCCCCTTTCTATTTTATGCTAGAGCCTCTAAAGTGCTGCAATTCTCTTAACTGAAATACCCTACATTTAGCATTGCCCTGAGTTCAGCTAGGTATATTAAAACCTGCACTGCTAAGTCACGATTAACTGTTAGAATAAAAAACACGTCATACAGAAAAAAATGACAGCCAAAATGTTGCATTAGGAATAAAGCTGTCAGAAGTTCCTGAATGCCAAGGACTTAAAATCTGTACACTGTCAGACTGCTAGGAATGAATTTACTGTGCTAATTTAAGAACCTTTTAGCCTGGGTTTGAAATCCCAGACAATGAGGAGAGGTGGCTGGAGAGTTGGTGATTTACTTATTAAAGGTCTGACATTTACATCAACTGTGACTCTACCCTCCTTAGGTTTAACTGTGCAAAACAAAACGTGCTAGGTAAATCTCAAAATATCTGGGCAAAAGTAGGTTTAAACAATTATATCAAGTATTTTGAATGGAGTCATCTTAAAATACCTATCTGTGCAACATTTCAAAGTCTGAGCTCTTTTTGCAGACAAAAGTTGCAGGATTCTGCTTTTTATCAAATTTTCCCATTAAAAAGATACAAATGGAACTCAATAATAATAAAATAATGTAATTTTACATTTAAAATACTTATTTTTCAAGAATCCGTGGTCATTTATCCAGGTCCTAATGAATATAATTAAAAACACTTAATAATTTATTGTAAATACAACAAAGGCCTTACACGATATGGAACAAATTCCACATGAATATCGATCAACAAATTGCACATTATTTATCCTATGACAAAGCATTAGGTTTGGTATCATTAGCAGAACATAACAAAGTTCTCAAGAAATTTTTCCATCAGCATAATCGAAGCAGTTCTTTCAAATTATTCTTGGTTCGATGGGAGGAGTTAGCTAACAGTAGCCTAAGATAACCCAACAACTGATGACTCGATTTTCCATACATTGAGGGGGAAATATCTCACAATTTCTTAATATTAATACCTCAGAACAAAGCCTATAAATCAAATACAGGGATGAATGCTAAATCAAAGTGCTTTAAGAGAAGGAGTTGGTTTCACATTTATCACATAGAGACGCCCCCCTCACCCCCCCGCATAATATCTTCTTCAATTCTTCAAAGAACTCAAAATTTCTGCTCTGATGTTTTTTGAGCTCGGTCTCACTAATCTTTCTAACCTTGGAATACCTCCATCTACATTAGTGCTTTTGTGTAGAGAGGATGTTTTTTTCAGGTGTGAATTTGTCTTGTGTTGGTGTCACACATTCCAGTACACCAGTGTGGCACATGAAGCATCTTATCTCCAGAAGGAACCAAGGCTGAAACTGTACACCAGTGCAGTATCTAAAGTACTCCACTTGCAATGGGGATATAAAGGTCTCCAGCATTTGCTCTTTGTCCTCGTCTCTGAAATTGAAACTCGAAATAGCTCGGATTGCTCTACACCTTTGAAACTTATCCATTATTTTCCTTCCCTTATCTGAGGTCCTTTCTGACTCCACTCATGTGATCTATTGCAGCTGGTCATCAGACTTGTAAGGCTTCCTCACCTACTCTCCTGATTTTGCTCTTCCCCTACTACATCCTCCATGCCTGGAGAAGCACACTAACCTGTTCTGGGAGTCTTAAGACTGGCTGATGAGCCACACTGGTGGCTGTTCCATCACTGAGCAGTGGCATTTCACCACTTGTTCTGGACTGGTCCATGGGCCTCTTTAGCTACCATGCTCTAAGATTCTCTTTTTGGATCTTGTCCCAGACCAGCTGGCCGCAGTCCTCAGGTTCCCAGCTTTGACTTGTATTTCTAATCAATTGCCTTCTGCTTAGCTTTCTTCTATGCTAGATCCCAACTTGTGGAATCATCTCCTTATTCCTGACCATCCTCTCCTTTTGGCTGGGTCATTGCTCCTGTACTGCTCTAGCTCAACTTCCCCAGGAGTCTTTGGAACACAGACTTGGCTATGCAGTATCTTTACAGTTATTTGCGCCTATTTACGAGGGTTTGAAAGCAATTCTCTAAATTTCTTCAGCCCTTCCTGTTTGAGAAATATAGCCCTTTGTCTTCTTATCTTAGGAAATCTCTGAGCTGTGAGGACAAATGGATACTTCATGTTTATTTCCTCATTCTACTGCTTATTCCAGTTTGCTCCAGGAAGGGCAATACTAAAACCCTGTCAATAAAAAGCTTTATTTTCTCTCAGGAATGTATTAGTCAAGTCTGTGGCCCTTAGTATTAAGTCCTGCAACCTCTGCTTCTCTTCCACCAAGCAGATCTGAAGGACAAGTTTTTCTGCCCTGATGAAAATCATGCTGCTCTCAAAGGGCATTATATTAATCTTCTCCTCCAAGTTACTCAGTTGACTTACAGCTCCAAGTATGGCCTGTTATCTTCAATCATCTCGTCTCTAATACAAAATGAATTCTCCAAACATCACTGTGTTGAATGTCCCTCTGGTTTTCCTTTTTCATTATTTTCCCTTGTTTCCGACTCTCAATTTTGCCTCTACACTATTCTTTCCTTCTCAGCTGAAGTTTTGTGTGAAAAGAAATTTAGAGCTCCAAACTATTTTTCTTTATCATGTAATCTCAGAAATACTGTTAGTGAGATATACAAACACTGTACGAGGTCTTGAAAAAAGTACGGTGAAAATTGCACATATTTGCTCCATTTTTGAAGCAAGCAGGATACCCTTGATAAACTTGCCCCTTAAGGATGAGTCATTATATGCCTGCTCATGTTTTTTTTTTTTTTAGCAGAGCAGGGAAATTAGCTGACTGCTTCATCAGTGATGCCACACCCACGTTCCTCCCTTGTGATACCACTGAGAAGATGCTGTCAATCAGTTCACTCTTCACAGAGCCACTACTGAGACAACAAGCACAACTTTTTCTAGACACATCAAACAGAAACCTTCAAATGCAACCCAAAAGTTCAAGAAAAGAAGTACTTTACCTGATCTTTCATGCTTTTCCCTAAATCTTTAACATCTTTCATGTTAATAGCATTCTTCCCTCCCTTCTCCTTTCCCTTCTTCTTGTTCTTCTTTTTGAACAAGCATTTCTTGCAGAGACAAAAGCAGCAGGTGAGGATTAATAGGACTGCAACTATGGCTATGGCTATTAAGGCCCAAGGTGGCACTGGAAGAGAAAAAGACACACACACAAAAAGAAGGTGGTAAACTGTTAGTAGGGTTAAATTTAGAAACAAGCACATTTCTCTCACAGATAAGCCTTTTTCAATGAAAATGCCTCGCAGAAGTACCTGAGATTCTTTCTAAAATATCCTGCCATCATTTATATATTTCTCCCAACTGAGCATTTGCCCATACAATGCCAATTTAACACATCTATCTATATACAAGCCTGGTGACACATATCAAACTCACTTGCAGCTGTTTTGATTCATCAACCATTTGAAAACAGTATATCCAAAATATTTACGCTGTGCAGTCTGTGAAATGCTCGGCACATTTAAGCAATTACTAGTTTCTTTCTTTAATCATCTCCCCAACCCACCTGACATTGTGGCTGAATCGGGTGGAACTGACTGGAAATTTCCCTTTTCTGGAATGGTATCTGATCAGAGCCGTCAGTTCTAATGAACAACCCTTTCCTCTGCCCACTGCTGCACTTGACAGATTCGCAGACTCCTCGCAATAGCTGCAGGTCAAGGTCACCAGTGAAGACTGACAAAGGAGAAAGGGCTGTCCAACCCATGGGCATTTGCCCTATTTGGCATCATGCCCTTAACACAAGCAAAGTTTCAGCACACACCTATAATCTCACCTATACTTTCCTATAAACAAAAGCTTGTGTAACATTTTTTCATTCAGTTCAGGATGCGGGATATGGCTGAAGCATGCATAAATAAGAGAGGACACTTAATAGAATAAAATGTTCTTGTTAAAGACCAGAATTTTTGGAAAAAAAGCAATTAAGATGACACTTAAGTACTCCAGAAGGCAATTATCTTCACACAAATCAGTTTTAATGACCACTGATTCCCACATTTAAGCAGAACACCTGACAAAATTTTAAATCTTGTAAACTGTCATTTTCTAGAAATCTTGAAATGCACTCAGTTGGTCTGCAAGATACTCAGTGCATTACCTAAAGGTCTCTAATATGATACAGAGCTACAGAGCAAAGCCAAAAAGCGAATCAAATTTGACATGTTGACGTCAGTGAATCACAAAAGGGAATGGACAGTATAAATAGAGAAAATTAATTGCCTAAAGGAGCTAAGCAGAGTGCAAAGCACAGTCACTGGAACTTCCACTACAAATTACCAGTTCAGGAAGGTGACAGAGCATCTACACCTTCCCTACTCTATATTTAATGAACTTCTTTTCTAACTTTTATTCAAATGACCCTAATGACAGATAAAAATGCAGGAGAATCGTTAAACAATAATTTCTGAAATATTTTTGTGCCTCCAATTGTTCATTAAATGCAGCTGCTATAAAAGGAAAGCTGTACCATATGCAGAACAAATGAGAACTGATTACTAAACAAACGAATAGTAAGAGACAAATGGTGAACAGTTCAACAGCTGTTTATGGGATGTATTTTATGAAGTCAGAAGCAGCAATTCTGCAGTTGAAGTTGCACTAGATTTTCACATATCACAACTTAAAATCTGTATATCATGCATTAATTTTGTCTTCAAATCTGGTGTAGTAACATTTTGTAGTACAACTGATTCTTCTACATTTTTGTTTCACCCAGCACTCACAAATATAAAACCATCATCTTTCACAAGAACGATGTGCTCTACTCAAATTCTAAACTTCACATGTGTACTTATTCTGTTAGACACTTAGCACCTGAAACAGCATTTACATAACATTGTATCTAAAATAATCCACAGGAGCTATGTCAAAAGGAAATGAATGATGTGCTCAAATTCATCAGCTTTTTGTTTCACTGATTTGTCAGCAGTGCCTGAAGCATGAATATGGGGAGCAGCAAGAATATGGGATGGGGTTCTGCCAGCAGGATGCCTCTGTGTGAGGTAAGAGAAGAGGAACACATCAAGTGCAGGTAAACTGTGAGGACCAATGGGTTGAGGAGACAGGAAATGCAGGCATTAATAGGATAAACACGTATGCATTCTGCAGATGAAAAAGCTTGTGTAGGTAGTGAATTCAGGTGCCTTTGTGCTGAAAGGGCTGTATCGAGTGGTATTCCAGCACTGCTACCTTGGTTCTCCGGAGCATGAACAATGTAGGATACCTTGGGGAACATTTGAAACACTTGCAGATACCACAGCTTTTTTTTAATCATGTGTTGTCTGCTCTCATCTGTTTGTAATTTAATTTAACCCAATAGCTCTTGTGATGCAATTAAATAATCATCAAATTAATATCTGGGACACCAAGAATTATGCAGAATTCCTTATTTATCTCTTCAGAGAAAATATGCTTCCTTTTTTTATTGAACAAAGCATAAGCACTA
Source organism: Struthidea cinerea (assembly GCA_013397865.1). Taxonomy (NCBI): domain Eukaryota; kingdom Metazoa; phylum Chordata; class Aves; order Passeriformes; family Corcoracidae; genus Struthidea; species Struthidea cinerea. The sequence continues at coordinate 302,525 of VZTI01000329.1, forward strand.
AAGTAAAGAAACGGGGGTGGCACAAAATCTGGATATTTACAAAACCACTTCAAAATTCAAGTCTGAAAGAACAAAAAGGAATGGATTATTTTTCCCAATAAAAGTGTACTATCTCTGTCAAGGAAATAGCTCATTTGAACATTGCCATCAACAGAGATTGCCCAATCAATGGATGCAAATAATAGATTCAAGACAAATGAAACATACAGTTATCATTGGCTTTGAAGGGATGTTTGTTTCCTTTCAAAAGCATGATATAAATATTTAAAAAATCATTTTACATAATATCAACAAGATTTTCCAGAATTACTAAAGACTTGGAGAGTTTTTCTACCTGTGCTCCCCAATTCATGATGCTGCCAGAGGAGCTTTAACTTCGGAAAAAGATAAGGTTCTAAAAGCTACTTTTCTATAAAGTCACCTCCAGGTGGACAGACCAGAATCAAGTGACTGAAGTCACTAGCCAATTTGGAAGACTCAAGTCTGCAGCCTTTAATTTTTCAGGCTGCTGTTTACCAACTGTGACTAGTATGTATAAAAATCTTATCAACAGTGTAAGAAATTTCTGTTTATGCAGTGGCTCATTTTGAAGATCCATATTGATTAATTTCAGCTGGACTTTACCCACGCTTATACCAGATTTTCAAAAAATTATAATTTACCAGTGGAGAAGAGTGGGAACCTACAGTTTGAAGATTACCTCCATCCATATTATACCAGTTTGATCAGGTTCAGCAGTTTGAAACCTCAGGAGATCTTTGCACATGAACCACCGAACAGAAGACCTCTGTGGTTGATGGAGCAGGGTGGGTGACTTGGAAAACGCAGATCTTGACCCAGGGATCAAGGCGTCAGGGAGCCATTAGCTTCCTGTACAACTTGTCTTACCGACTGCCTGCACAAGGGGGTGCTTTGAAACAAGCAATACTTACCCACCCAACGAAGCAAAAGCTATTGGTTTAAGGATAATTAATATGTGTGTAAACTTTCTGGTGTTTCAGTGCTATTTTCTTTGTTCTGATCCTCTGGGAAAATACAAAATACTTATTTTGAAGAAGCTGTCATGAATGTCTACGTGATTTGGTGATTCTACAAAGCTCTTAAAGACAAATCTATAAGAGGGGATTTGCTGGGTAGCAGTTAGTAAATAAGGTCTTGAATTAGTGTTATTGATCCAGTCGAGAGTATGCTCTAGGACTTTACTCAGAAATGCAGGAATGAAGCCTATTTGTAGAAGGAGAGTGTAGAGAAAAAGAAACACATGGCTTACTCCTGGGCAATAGCAGGACACTGAAAGGAGTAAGCTCTAGCAATGTGTCAAATCAAGGCATTTTGGTTACCAATTTTGCATACTTCATTCATGCTGAACAACAGTCAGACATGGATGCAGCTAAATGTGAGCGCTCCTATCCCTCTCTGTTGCTTCCTTCCACTAATGCCAGCCAGAGTTGTGTGCGTATTGTGGGTCATTTGATGCACTCGATAAATTTCACAAAAAAAGCAGCTGTGATGCTCCTAGATTATCATTTTAGTTTGGAGGAGTGTGTCTACAAGGCTTATCTCCAGACCATACCCATAGATCATGCTTGTACTCGTGTTCTGCAGCAATCTGCGAGTGCACAATGGACTGAGTGGGAATACGTATTCCCAGAGGTCACCTAGTGGTGCCAACTGCAAAAGGCAATTGCCCATGGGAGCAAACCTAATCCAAAGCACTGCCCCCACAAACCTTGAGTCCTCAGGACTGACTGCTTCATTTCACTGACTTGCTGCTACTGAGCTGCACCAGGTACAGTGTGTGTCCCAGCCTGTCATTAAATCTTGGTCCTCTGAGCGGCTAGATTCAAAGGAAAGGATGCATTACTGAGTTATTAAATTTAAGAGCTACAAATTTTGTCCTTTATATAAAGACATCCTTACTTGGCCTTACACAAAATACTTGGAAAGGTACAGGCCTTGGGTCTAAAACTGACATTTCCGTTAGATGATCTAAAATTATCAAATGCTTTGGAGGACATTTGACTGTAGAGGAAAGACTTTAAGGGGGAAGTCACAAAATGTGTAACAGCACCAAAGTGCTACAGTCTGTGAAAGAGAACAAAAACCTTAATCCTAATGATTTTCTTCCCTTTCTGTGTGCAGTATCAGAGGAAACTCTGCTAACTTAGAACCCAAATAGAGGGAAGGTCAACAAAGTACTGAAGAGAAGAGCTGAATTAAAAAGTGAAGACTTCCATACCAAGAACACCGTTCACCAAAAGTTCCCAATTAATCAGTTAAGCAGCCCCACTTAAACTGTGACTTTGTGGTAGTTCTTTGTGATAGCAAAGGACTATCAGATGATGGCAGCTTCCATATTATTCTGTAAAAGAGGTCCATAGCATGTTGGAATTGATAAATACTAATAATCTATGTTTCAGAGGGGGCATGATGCTTAACAGGAGGCTGCAACTGCCAAACAGCTGTATGTGAAGCACGCTGCTATAATCTAAAGCTCTGGTAGCCTGACATGGGAGCACTCACAGTTTTAATTTATTAAACCATAGTTTTACCTTAGCTCTTTGCACTTACAGCTTCTAATCAGTGAGAAAATTCCATATACAGCAATATTCAGACTTTCTGTAGAGAAATTCCCCAAAGACCATGTTCTGGAAATCAATTTGACATTCATTAGAAATTACTTATAGAAAATGTCCTGAAAGCAAGGACCCAGGTAAAAGATACCACTACCACAGCAGAAGGAATACAAAGGTGATCAATGCAAAGAGAAGAAAATGCTGATCCATGGTAAAATGACTCATGAAAGACAAAAACTGACAATACATTCTTGCCTATACTGATTATTTAAATACTATCATTCAGGCTTATATAGCTACATTTCCACCCCAGAAACTCTTATGTGTGACCTCTTGTTTTAATAGCAGGTTGGCAAAATATTACTTTTACTTTCTTACATTTACTGCAACTTTTTTTTTTTTTGTGGTTAAAGTTCATGATGCTACCTTTGACCCATCACTAGAAAGAACTATTACTAAATAACTTAATGAATGCGCTCATGCTTGTATTTCTCCCCTTTATTTTTTGAGCATGTGCAGTTGCATAAGACTCTCCCTATGAATAGTTTATGGAAGTTACTGAAGCCTTAACTCCACTAAAAGAGATATGTTCTAACAGTGAAAGCTCCCCACATGCAAAACAGTCCATGAAAATACACTGATCAGATGGGTTCACTGACTGAATATACCCCTGCCTATAGCTTTTTAGACATTACCATGCAAAATTATGCAAAATTTCTATGGCTGAACATAACATTTTTGCAAATAAACGCACACAGAATTTAGCAGTAATCCTTGATACAGCTACAAATGTAGCCAAGGTGCTTGGGCTGTTTGAGAATATGATGTGCCTACTGTATGCTCACAAATCTGGAAGTCAAAATGCATAAAAGAACTAAGATATTTACCTGAGGGCAAAACCACACCTACTATTGTAATTTGCAGGTCATTTATGTTTATTACTGCTGGTATTAATTCGCCTTTTACGGCACATGATATGTTCTCTGTCAAGGTAAAACACAATTACCCAACACTGTATCTTCTTTCTGCAGAGCACAACTATTTGTCTGTGTTCCTCCCTCCCTCTTCACAATGTGTTTTGCTCCCTCTCTCCTCCAGTTCCTCGCTGCTCAGTCTCATCAGCTCCTCTGCCCCTTGTCTCTTGAGACACATGGGGGAGAAAGCAAGAGAAAGCAAGACGGGAGTTTCCAGATGAGACAGGATGGTGAAGCAGCCAGAGAGAGGAAGTGAAGCTGCTGAGATGTCTCCTTCTTGAAAGAAGTACCTCAGAGAGATTGCAAAGGCCTTCAAGCTTAAATGTCAGGTTTCATCTGTATAAATACTACAATGAAAACAGTTCCTCTGTTAACCTCCACAACCCCCTCCAGCCCCAATCAAAATGAGACAGAAGAGCAGAAGAGTGTTAGCATAGCCCTGTGCTCTGCTGGTCTGTCACTGTCGCTCGGGGCTGCTCTCTTGGGCTCACTTTCAGCTCAACCAAGGCACCACCTCTTTGGTGGCCACATGGCTCCTCAGGAAGGTCCTTCCTGTGGTCTCTGGCACCTGGCTGCCCTTCCCAGCAGTGCCATGCCTCTGTGGGGATGTCAGCTCTCCTCTTACCCTTTCACAGCTCTCAGCCCTCCTGCCTGCTCCTGCTTCCCACTTCCTCCAGCAAACACAGCCATTTCTTCCAGTGCCCTCTATGAAAGATGATACACCCCACCCAGCACACAATGACCCAGAGGAGGAACCAGCAGCCCAGCTTCCTCCTGCACAGCATGTCCTTGGGAATGACTGCGACGCTGGCCAGTGTGACAAATAAAATAGCCCCTCCTTTCCAGCAAAACCTCTAGGTCACTTAATACAGAAAACAGTGTAGGGAAAGGAATGACTTAGTGAAAGATGTTTTCTAATCCAGTACAGTGGTTGTAGCCAGGAGAGGGTTGGTCTCTTCTCCCAGGTGACCAGTGACAGGACGAGAGGACACAGCCTCAAACTGTGCCAGGGGAAGTTTAGGCTAGATATTAGAAAAAAATTCTTCACAGAAAGAGTGGTTCGGCATTGGAATGGGCTGCCCAGGGAGGTGGTTGAGTCACCAGCCCTGGAGGTGTTTTAAAAAGCCTTGATGAGGCACTCAGTGCCATGGTTTAGCTGATAAGGTAATGTTAGGTCACAGGTTGGACTTGATCATCTCAAAGCTCTTTTTCAACCTAGTTTATTCTGTGATTCTGTGAGATAATGTTTTTAGAATGATGATTCTTATCGGTTCATATATCTGTTGCCATAAAACTTTCAAAATAAAAAAATGAGTTCAGGATCTAGAAAATTGCCAGAGACAGTGCTAGGGCACACTGAGCAGCTGGGAAAGATGAAGAAGGCTGGAGCCTCCGACCAGACCTGAAAGCCAGACAGGTTTGCTGAAGATTTTCCAAAACCTCTATATACTAACACCAGTTGAGGCCAAATACTTCCTTGAGAAGGGACAAAATAGTCCATGAGGCTAATATTCAACTATGACAGACAAATATGTAGAAGTCTGAGATGACTGCTTTCCATCATGTGGACAATTCTATTTTGCGGTTAAAACACCTTTCACTTTTCTTGTGACATCCACAATATATTGCACTTCCAACTTCAATTGATAGACTGTAGGAAAAAAAGAACAGTAAAAAAAAAAATCTGACTTGGAACTGAAAGTTTCAAAGGGAAAAATACTCCAGTCATATCAATCCCAGGACTCAAAAATCAAGAGAATAAGCCTCAAAAATAATGAAACTGATGGGAAAAATGGATTATGCCTATGTATGTTTGATTTTCTTGTTTATTCTTTCTTGCCTATACATCTTTGATTTCACTGTACACAATGAACACTGGTCTTATACTCCTTTTCAGTTTTTGAACATTTGGACATATTATTTGTATCACATTTTCCAGGTTTGCCCCGTGAATGTGAGAGTCAGTCTTGTATTTCAATGTTTGAAAGTGGAATCACATTTCTTGCATTGTAGGATTAGTCATGCATACTACATATGAATATTATAAATTCCCACATCAGGTATGAACTCCACTGCCTAGGAAGAAAAAACCTAATTTGCACACCTTTTTTATAAAATACGATGCAGGGGTAAAGTCCTCTAAAAGATGAACAGATTTACAAATTGTGACAAGATGAACTTATAGAAACTCAGTGTGTTTGCCAATGTTCTGTTTGCATACACCATCTTAACACAGGATGCTATTACACAATGACTTAGGATTTAAAGGAGAACAGCCACTATTAAAAGATAACAATCACTGGAGTAGTACATTAATTTCCCAGTGAAAGTAAGAACCAGTTTTATTTCTTTCTGGTATTTAATATTAACATAAAAGTTCTCAAATAGAAATGGCTCATATATAGCAATTTTCTCTAGCAGATCATGAAGTGTCTTATAAAGGAGGTAGGTAATAATATCTGAACTTCACAGGTGGAGACACTCATACATACAAAATAAAATTACTTTGGTTAGAACACAGAAAACACTGTGGGAGCATTGGAGCAGCAAAGTTCATGTCACCTGCAGGTCCTAGGCATGCACCCACCAGTATAGGGAGCTAAGGGCTGGAGGATGTCATGCACATGGTGCAAGCAAGGCCCTGGGGTGCAGTGGCAACCTTGGATCCAGCAGAGGAGGCACCTGCAGGGCCACCCTGGGGTGCACGCACACTGCGTGGGCCCCTGGCAGCAGAGAGGCAACACAAACTCACACCCAGAATGAACCCCTTCAGCACACCGAATCATCAGCGTTGTGTGCCATGTAAGACAGCAGAACACACGTACATCAGAGGTGCCCTGCATCCTAGCATCAGGCCCCTCAAGGTTGTGATCCTTCCAACACATCTCACTGGCACCTCAAGCTACTGCAGTGCCAGGAGCCTTGCTCAGCCCTTAGGGCACCTGCTTCTCTCTGCTTCTTCCCAAGCAGCAAGTCAGAGGACCACTTTCAGATTTTCTGCATGGATGTTTCATACAGAAGAGTGATGCTGCTGAGAAGGACCAAAACATGGCACTTCCTACCCTGGTGTGAAACAGTTACTATCTGCAGAGTAGTTACTGTGCCACAGAGAATGTAATGACATGCCATGAGCTGAAAATGTTCCATCATTGCAGAAGCCTTTGGGACCTTAAAACTGAATTTTACCATTATAGATCTGTAGCAGAAGCAAAGAGACCTGAGTTTCATTTGTCATGCTCTGCTACTGTGGTGCATTAACCCTGGACAGATTCTAGGTGCCCACCAAAGCTGCTCTACCCCTCCTCTTCTCAGCTGAGCAGGGGAAAGTAAGTAACACCAAAGGTCCTGGGTCAAGATAAGGACATGGAAAGATCACTCACCCATTACCACTGTAAAACAGACTCAGCTTGGGGAAATTAGCTTAATTTATGACCAATCGAGTAAAGTAATGAGAAATAAAACCAAATACTAAAACACCTTCCCTCCACCCCTCCCTTCTTCCTGGGATCAACACCTCTCCTACCATTCTCTACCTCCTCCTCCTCAATGGTGCAGGGAGACAGAGAACAGGTTTGTGGTCAGTTCATCACACATCTCTACCACTCCTTTCCACTCCTGGAGGAGGGGGCCCGCCACACTTTTCCCTTGCTTCAGTGTGGGGTCCCTGCCATGGGACACAGTCCCACAAACTTCTCCAATATGAGTTCTTCCCACTGGCTGCAGTTCTTCACAAACTGTTCCAGCGTGGGTCCCCCCCCTCAGAGTGCAGTCCTTCAGGAACACACTGCTCTGGTGTGGGTCCTCCATGGGTCACCAGTCCCGCCAGCAAAACTGCCTCCAGTATGGGCTTCGTTCCTCATGGGGCCACAGCTCCTGCCAGGACCCTGCTGAAGCCCAGGCTTCCCATGGGGTTACAACCTCCTTCAGGTCTCCACCTGCTCCAGCGTGGGGTTCTTCATGGGCTGCAGGTGGATCTCTGCATTCCTGTGGGCCTTCAGGGGGTGCAGGGTCACATCCTGCCTCACCATGGGCTGCACCACGGGCTGCAAGGGAATCTCAGATCCAGTGCCTGGAACACTCCTCCCCTTCTGCCCTGACCTCAGGGTCTGCTTCTTACTTAAGGCTTTAGAAAAAATCTTTTTTCTTCCCTGATTCCTGATTGCCATTTTATTATCCAGACAGCAACACTGCAACCAGAATCCACACACTCAGATGAAGCACTGAATTATGGGATACCACAGAGTAAACAGAATTCCCTTCTCATACATACCAAACTGATGAACCTGCCCACTGAACAGGTCTGCTGTTCCTTCGCTTTGTTGCCAGCTCAGATTTTAATTTCCCACCTCATTAAAAAATTTGGTGAAATTCTCAGTGAAATTTACTGCCTCTCCATGTGAAATCTGGTCAAAGGTAAAAATGGAAAGTACTTCTATTTTGTAAGCTATCAAATTCTCTTCGTAAAGGTATGACAGCCTTTCCTTTAGGACTTGATCTTTTGCCTCTATCCATTACACAGCCCAGGAGAGCTATAGAATTGCCTTCGAACAGACACTAAGCAGGTTCTTATGTCTGTTTTTATCCAGCCCTTGAAAAGGCCTGTGATGAACCTAGTTTTTTTCCTCCCTCTGAAAGGTAAGATGAAGACAGATTAAGACGACTCTTCTACAGCCTAGAATGCAATATATATACGCATTGCATGTGCCCTCCACTCATAAAAGAAACAGATGCATTCTGCAGTTAAGGATTTGGGGAACAGTTAATTTCAAAAATTTATTAATACTTTCAGACATAAAAGCCTTTGTTGGTGTTTTTCATTTTTTCAAATTGGTTCAACAGGAAGCATTCACATACTTAAGTATAGTCAACAGTGGGAAAAGCCAATTTTTAATAGGCTGGGGACCTTTTTCATATCTTCAATGTCCAGAATTATTTAAAAATAATTAATTGCATAGTTGTAGTACTGATAAATCAATTATAAAAACAATCAAGGAGCAAAGCATAACCAATCTCATTCTTCCAGACAGAATTATGTTAGTACAATTGCAGTATGTAGGCAGCAATTGACCATATAAGAAGCCATATTTCTTTCTGTGACAGGAATGTATCTGTAAAAGCATATTTCTTCTGCTGGGCAATATCACTAAAATCAACCAAATATCTGCATTTCTCGATCTGTTACTTTAAATGTGCAGCTAAAACTTTGAACAAGATTCTTTCATTAAATATTATCATTATTAATAGACCTTCATTTGTGTGTGGGTAGTGCCTACAGGCACTGACTCAGAAGAAATGCCTCACCAGATCAGACACTGCACACAGATTTTGATGAGAGGCTTTTCAGTTAAAGGGCCCAAGCCTGTGTGGTGGGCACGTGCCCTTCTTGGTCTGACTGGTCACAAGAGCTGTGCCCTTGCCCAACCATCAGCATACAAGAATGCACCGGACAGGCCCACTGCCAGATCGAGTGTGTCCACGATCACAGCGTTCCCCTGTGCATGGCCCTTGCTAAATAGCCCTTCTGTCTTCTCAACAAGATCCTCCTAGGATCCTGCCCACCTAGGATACGAATGCTCTCTTTCTGGAGGGAACCCACACAGACAGCCTGGCAGCTCTGTATCTCACTGGTGGCCAAGGTTATGGCTACAACAGGGCCCTGAAACAAAGGCCACAGAAAACAAAGCAGCTCTCTTTGCCAGGACCCCCCAAAAGAAGTGTCTAAGCTGACTGTGCTATTGAAGAACTTGCAGTTTGACCCAGGTAAGACTATATAGTCTTGTCTAATTTTTTGCACAAATGGTTGTATGGCAAGCACTTTCATACTGAACCTTCAGTGTGAGATTAAATTCCCTGTCCTCAGTCACCATGACTGAAACATCACGCATGGTTCATCATTTTTGTTTACAGGGTGTCTGTAACACCAACATTGGTCCTATAATATTTAGGTGCCACTGTTGCAGGTACAATTAGCATAAGCCACACACATGTTCATGTGGATCACCAGTAAGATGGACTTTCTTGGTTCAGCGTCCTCTCAAATCTGAACCAAGTGGGTGCAAAGATTGCCCGGTAATTGTGATGTTGGTGCATGGCCAGCAATGCCTGAGGTGCACCACAAACAGGCAAGAGCTCAGACCGTGTATCAGTCACAGGAAGAGGCAGAGCAGGGTGCTGGAGTTGCGACTGAGCTATTCCACCTCAGGCTGTCTCTGCTCACCGCAGTAGGACTAAGCGAGGCTGGTCGTGGTTGTATGTATGCATCTTTCCAAGGGACCTCAGACCGTGTATCAGTAGTATCAATCATGCAGAGTTATGAAGGAGTGAATTCCTGGCAGGCACTCTGCTCAGCTCAGGAAAGGGCATGGCACTGGTTCGTGAGATGCTGTGGGCTCTGCTGCACTGGTTCATAGTGTGTGCCTGGCTGGTCAAGGCAGCTGGGCCATCTCTTCTGCAGTGTGGTCTGCCAGACTGCCTGGGGGTGTGCTGAAGGACACAATGGCCCCAGGCTGGCCCCAGGCATTCAAACGAAAATCTTTTCATGACCTCTATCTATTAAGCAGAGGTGCTGCTCAGGATATTTATACCAGTTTTGCAAATTTTGAGAAAACAGCCCAGCTATCCTAAGCCTCATCACAGTGCTGGGATGGTCAGACAAACCCATTCCAATGTCACACCTTACCTCTGCCTCAAAAAAAAGCACCACAAAAGACAAATCCCTTTGCTCCTTCCCTGCCAAGACAAACTTGCCAAGAAAGTGCCACTGGTACGAATGTGCACAACAGCTGTCTGCTCTGCTCCCCCAGCACACAGCTATCACCATCATGTGTATAAAAATACATATTATAAACATACAGTTTCATGGAATCTGCATGTTATTAGACACTTATAGTGCTAATACAGAAAAATGAAATTTAATTTGGTTATTCACAGACTGTATACAACTCAGTCCCTCAGACAAAATGTTTTCATCTGCTATTTAATAAAAGAGCAGGCTTTGACCTTTCTTTCTTTTTTTTAAGTGCTCAGTTTCATTTTAAAAGACTGAAGCAAAGAATCTAAACATGGGTTGGGCCCTTGCCTACTATCTTGACCTCCTTTATTTTGCAAGAGGCTATCAAGGTTGCAAGCTTAAATCAGCAGTGGCCTTTGTCAGAAAAAATCTATTTTCAAGGTATGGCTAAGGTTAATAGCCATGTTCCCTTTCTTTTTCAGAAGCTCATTTAGCAGCACAATTATGATGAGGATGATGATGATTGATTACTAACTTCTGTCTTTTTGCACAAAAAGCACCATTCCTGACTGGATAACCATAAATGCTGTAATGATCATTAACATCGTTGCATGAACCACTGCCAAAGTGATAAATAGATTTGGTTTACATTAGCTACCAGTCTAAAAGCATCATTTGACCTCATTAATCGATCTAATAAAATCTGGAGTCATGCTCCCTAAGAAGAAGAACTGTCCTTTTTAGAACAAGAACTCCATGGCTTTTTTCTGATCTCCATAAATATAAAAGCTGAAATTTTGTACCACTGTAAGGTCACAATTCTCTGCAAAACACTTAGTGCAATCACTAGGCATTCAAGTTTGTCTTACTTTTTGTTCAGTCTGGAAGAAATTTAAACTGTTCCTGGGAGGCACTAAAAGATAACTGTACACAACCAGCGAAGCTGCGTTTCTTGGAAAAGTGGTCAGCTTGCTGAAGGAACCAAGGACACATTTATGCATACAGGTCTGTAATTTCACCTTAGTACATTGAAATTACCTCAGTATTATATGGGTGATGTATAGATACAGCATTTTAGATCTGTGAAGAGACAAAGCCGCAAATTGCATGCAATGCCTTAATCCACATTTCCTACATACTACTGTTTCTCGTTTCATTCATCTTTACTCCTGTAAGGTACACGTATAACACACTCCTCACTGCTGCTGTGCTTCTCACTTTGCCTACCTAGAAATGTCAGAAGTTCACAATTCAGCATGCCTGGAATACGTTTTCTCTCATACTGTGCTTTAGCCTTCTTCTAATTAGCCTAAATAATTTGTTCACTTGAGCTCTAGTCAGGCCTTATATTCAGCTAGGCCATGAGAGTGTGTTATAGCTGTAACAATAAAGTGATAGTTTCAGTTTCACATTCAGATGATGTGGATCTGAAAGAAGCCTGGAAAAGACTGTTTTATAGCTCACATATCATCCTGAAGGACAGCACAACACGTTCTTGTACAGTGTGGATTAACACAGCTGGTTTATACCAATGCTTTTTTGGTGGACTTGTCAAGTGAAAGCAACTACTATCAGTGTGTCTCTTAAGAGAGCAACTCTCCCTAAAAATCTCAGCTACTATTTTCATCACCCTTTTGTAAAAAATGACATAAGGTAGAGGGTGAAGTATGACTAAGCAAGAGACAATGGAAGAACCATGAAAAAGAAGACTTTTCATCAACTTTGCATTTTATTTGATGATTGCTGCTGATTCTAAAATTCAGCAATGTTGATAATGGGAACCAGAAATCTGTTCTCCCCTCTCATTTTGGCCTACAGTTTGAATTATTTCCTACACAATGCCATGACTTACAGCATGAGTTAGAAGGGCTGTCACAAATTAAAGCTTCTGGCTGGATGAAGGAATTTAATCTAAGTCTCTCCATTTCCTAGAGGAACACTCCAACTGTGAGAATAATATATAAAGTTTATATATATTAAGAGTGGTGAGCTGTGCTACCAGTTTAGTTTCAGAAGACCCAGCCTTGTTTGACTCCTACCCTCATTCATCCAAAACAAGGACTGTAGGCATCTGTCCTTCAAAGGGATATTTTCATTCCCCAGTGTTAGGTGGACAGGTGAACTGGTCTGCTGCTCTGAGATGTGTTAGTGGTTTAAGATGAAAAACCTCCATTTTAAATCCCTGTATCTGGCTTGCTGCTGGACAGCCACCCTGGGAGGCTTTTCATCATTCTGAGACCCCATGACTCCATCTGTGCTGAGTCTGAAGGCCAGCCATGTAATACTAAATGCAGGATGCAAGGTTTTCCCAAATTATGTCAGTCATTCTTCCTGGATACGACAGAAATAAGTAAATCCCCTCTCTCAGTACCAGACTCCACCTTTGATTATCTGCAGTAGATGTCAGTTTTGCCTTATGCTGCCCAAATGAAAAGCAGACACATTCTGGGCACTTACATCCCTTATGGGATCTAGTTTTACAAGCTCAGTTCACAGAAAGAGCATCCTTTCCTCCATCCTATCGACACCAACTGTGCTCAGCACAGATTGATCCTACAGGTACGTCCAGACCAGACTTTTTGCACTAAGTGAAGCATTCCTGTGAGGGTGCACTGAAAACTCAATGCTGAAATGTCACGGCTGCTTCTTCTAATTGCAAGAGAATAGGAAATGGAACCATGTGCCAGGTCTGAAAATCAATTATTAGAGATTCTTGTTTGACTTTGCTGCAGTAAACAGTCATCAGGATCTGACTCTGAAGTCCTACACTAGACTTGAATCTACAGTCCTCTGGCTGACACCACTCCATGTTCACTGCTTCTTATCTTCAAATTGCTTTCTGAATGATTTGTTAGTTGCATAGTTAGGGAATAGTGTTATGTTGCTTTTAAAAATAGGAAGCCAGCAGGCTTAAGAATCACAAAGAATGCTATTAAACCTTGAGAGTAATGAATTTAACACCACACCCTGTGTACACTCCTCTCCTGAGGCTGGCATACATTTTATTACAAAATAAATTTTTCAATCTAGCAATATTTTGCTCCAGTATTTACAGATAACCTTAGCAGCTGCTCTTGATGAACACGTTTTCTTACTGCTATTTAAAAGCCACTGCATCTCCTCATTGTCAAGAGTTCATCCCACTTACTGAAATCATTTAATTAAACCCTATTCTTCTTATTGGAATAATTTCATTGCTGCTAATCAAAGAGGCTGAAAAAAATCATCAAATCTTAACATTAGAAGCACACAGCAGAGTTCTTGCTTCTGTCTCTATATAAATACATTTTTAATGGATTTGAAGTGATTAACCTCCAGTTTGGCCAGAAAGAGAAATAAAAATTAGAAGGGAATACCATAACTAAGCCTAGGAAAAATAATCACTCCTGAAATTAAGTCAGTCTGCTGAAATCAAGGGTCGTGTTTCTGATGACTTTTGTGCACTAAGTTTTCTGTCTGTCCCAGGTTTCCAATTCCTCTTGCAAGTACTCTGCCATTAACTAAAGAAGCTCTCTTTAATAAGAACTTTGCAATAGCTGATCAACCATTCTTTCAAACCTACAGCATTACCAGTAATGAACAATTAATCCTCCGCCTCCTCAGAACTGAGTTAAGCTTGGAACAGAAAGGGAGAAGCAGCAAAAGAAAATGGGCTCTGTGAAGCATGAAAAAAATAAAACAAAAAGATGATAAAGAAAATAAACATTAATGGTAGATGAGCAATCAATAATGTCCAAAGCTTGCAAAGATTGCTTTGGAAACTAAGTGCTGTAAAGGAATTTAAATAAGTATAAATGGAATCTCAGAAAGATTTATTTAACAGTGAATTAATTCTTCAGCGTATTTTCCTTTTTTTCCTTCCTTGCATGATTGTCTCTTCGGCTACTTCATTTTCTGCATATGTTGCCACAGGACAATAACACATTAATCTCTAAGCTATATGTGTTCTTCCATAGTGATTATTCCAGCAAGCAAAATGTTAACACATTTAAATTAATGCAAATGAGATGGTGGTTTGTTATTGGCTGAAAGTGTTTCAAAAAAGACTAATAGTGATACACAGATGCAACTTTGCATCTGCAGTCTAATTAAAACTAATCTAATCAAATATGGTGCATCTGCAAAGCTGCTTGAGCACTGCAGAGAACACACAGAATTCCTTTTAGAGTTGGACAGATCTTCCAAGTGCCAGTTTGTCTGCCATTTCACTTCATTTGGAACCACTTTAATAGCAGGTGAGTAATCAGCAAATAAATTCTCCATGGCTGCTTTGGAATTGTTCATTCAGAGAAGCAGTGATAATGTATCCATAGATACAACACAACAGCAATGGAGGTCACATGGAGGCAATGTCCTTTCATTATGCAAAATGATACAGCTGAAAAAAGAAAAGAGCTTGAAGCCGTAAGTCATCCTTTAGCCTCACTTATTAAGAAAGAATTCTACAAAAACATGCTTTTGTGAATGTGTTACATTACTGACGTGAGCTGTTCACAGCAAAATCAGGCATCATCAAAACTTTGTCTTGTCTAGCAATTCCTTTTAAAATATTTTTTTCCCCCTCACAAATAAACATTCCACAGACACTGTATTCAGTAAGAAAACTTACTGCTCTTAACTGAAATTCTGCCATAAGCTATTCTAGCACTGAGAACTAAAATGGCAACAAGGTAATAAAATAATGTCTTCCCCTCTCAAAAAATTCAGGTAAGAAATCTCATATTGGAAAACTGTCTTAAAATGTGTAAACCAGCTATAGTCACATGCAAGAAGGTCAAAGGAGGACAAATCTTGATGAAAAGAAATTGTCTTCACAACAGACTTCTGTAAGGTATTCCAGTAGAAAAAAATACTCTTTGCATTCCCACCTTAGAGAAACAGTCTGAACTGTCCTGATCTATTACAACCTAAAGTAACTATGTTTGTTGAAAGCCAAAGAGATAAATATATGGTGCTTGGCAGGAGCCTGAATCCATGCAGAGTAAAGAGGCTCACCAGATCTCAAATTTTTTCCTCTTTAATCCCTTCTCAAGGCTCATCAGATTACCAAAATGTTTAATATCCATATTAACAGCCATAAAATGTTGAATTCCAGTATGTCCTTGACTCTGTGGGACAGGCATGGCTCTATATTCCTGGGCAATTCTCCATATCAGGCCACACTTTTTGTTAGAACAGATTAATGGAATGAGAGCATGCAAGAACTATACTATAGATTTGACACTCTCCTAGAAGGCCAGCAAATCGAGTCTTCCAACCATTTTAGATGAAATATTCGCTGTGTGAAAAATGAAAATAGGCTCGAGAGCAGAGCTCTGAAGACTTCTCCTTCCTCGGCTGGAACCCTAACCAGTGAGCTGTTTACCCCCTATAAGCCAGAGGCTACGCCACGTCTCCCACAGAACAATATCTTGAGTCCCTGGCTCTCCCACAGAGGATTTCTGTGCCACCCTCAGTGAGACAGATGAGTAACGCATTCTCCATGCAGTCTAACCTTTAGGCTATAGGCTCTCTCTTCACTGTGGGGTGAGATACATGGGTTTAAACTTTTTTAGGCTGACTAAGATGCAAGCCATGTTCTTTCTCATCTCCTGGCAGTGCCTTAGCAACTATTTCCATTACAAAATAAAATTGGTGACAACACTATTCGCATTTCCCTTTCCTTCTTCAGTCCCCCTGTAGTCCCACTAGCTCCAAGGACGAAAATACAACCTCCAAGTAAAAGAGCAATAGATAAGACAAGTAAATCCCACAGTGAAAATTGAGTTTTCTGTTTGAAAAAACATACATAGAGGGCTCTGTTATGAAAAAGAAATAATAAATGATGAAAAAACTCCAAAATGGCCCATTAAAGTAATTTTCTTTGCTACCTGATAAGTAGAGCTCCAATTTGAGTCCTTTCAGTTATACATAGTTACATAAATTTCAACAAAACTATGCTGAACCACGTTTGTAGGATTATGTCTTGAGGTGAACTTACTATCACCAGGGAAAAAACACTGCATGTTTGTGACAGCATTCCTTTAACTTAGGAACGATAAGTCTGGTGATTTATAGAAAAGGGATACTTTGCTAAGTCGTAACTAATTTTCAGACTGAAATTGCTAATCAAAGAGTAATTTTCATGGTATTTTTCTATATCCCAGTGTGAAATTTACTCCATTTTAGAAGCTTGCAAAAGGCATTTTTCACAATACAAAACCTGCATTAAGGTGAGGTTTGTGTTGCACAGGCTGTCACAGAGAACCACACAACACAATGAATATTCCCCTCTGTGAATACGTGCACTGATGGTTAACAGCACCTTGCACTACACTAAAAAGCCTCGGGGTAACAGAGACTTCTAAAATAGTTTTTTTTCTCCTAAGTATGTAACATGAAGAAAAGTTGAAAATAAAAGGCATTTAACTTTATACAATAGGAAATTTCATTCAGATCTAGATTTTCTTGATGTGTTTCATGATATATCTTGATGTATTGCACCAGTGAGGCCATACCTAGAGAACTGTGTTCTTTTTTGAGTCCCTCGCTTCAAGTAAGACATTGAGATGCTGGAAAGAAGAGCAACAAGGTGGTGAAGGGTCTGGAGCACAAATCCCATGAGGAGCTGGGTGGGGGTGCTTAGCCTGGAGGAAAGGAGGCTCAGAGGAGACCCCATCACTCTCTACAACTGCCTTAAAGAAGGCTGCAGCCAGGTGGGGGTCAGCTTCTTCTCCCAGGTTACCAGCAACAGGACAAGAGGAAATGGCCTCAAGCTGAGCCAGGGGAGGTTCAGGACATCAGGAAGAATTTCTTCACTGAAAGGGTTGTCAAGCATTGGAACAGGCTGCCCAGGGAGGTGGTAGAGTCACCATCCCTGCAAGCCCTCAAGAAACGACCTGGCATTTAGTGCTATGGTTTAGCTGACAAGATGGAGGTTGGTCAAAGGTCGGACTTGATGATCTTGGAGGTCTTTTCCAACCTAAATGATTCTGTGATTTGGTGATTTTATTGTGGTATCATACACTACCTAAGGAATGGAAAGTGAACTGTCAAATATATTATTATTTTAAAATACATTATTATTTCTATATATATATATTTATATTATTTTTATATATGCTTTTATATATTTTGATTTCAGTACAAGCTGGAGCTTTTAGAGCGTGGTACATACATGTGGCTGTACATACATCACATTAAGGACATTTTACTTACTTTTTTTACTCTTTTTATGTATTATTTAGTTTATTAATTAGTTATTATTTGCTATTTCTATTTATTATCTTCCCTTTTACTCTTGTATTACTTTGATCTCACATTTCTCCTCTGTTCACTCAATGTACAGTATGTGTAAGACAACCTGCTTTTATAATATATGACGGCTTTATCATGGCTCAGCCACCTGTGAATTGTCTTTAAATCAGAACAGAGTTTTAAGCCACCACAAATACAGAAAGGTAATTTACATACGATAAAAAACAGGTAAGACACAAGATACAGCAAGATGGAAGTTATTTTTAAAATCAACATAGCACATCTGATGTAAAGTTTCTAACTTCTTCCTGAGTTCCAAGTCAACTATACAGGTGAGCACAACACTTAATAAAATTTGAATCTTAACCTTGTGCTGCCTTTTCAATAATTATTATTTTCAATAATTTCATTAAGGAATGAAGCAAAATAATATTGTCTTGCCAAAATTATCTCAGAAAGAAATCTGCCAAAATTTGCCTTACTTTCTGATTGCTGACATTAGCATATTACTCTGCAGTACAGCAGAATTAGGGTTTGCTGGGTGCAATCTCAAAAAGGGTTTCCAGAAACCAGAAGACAACTTCTGCTTATTTTGAAATGACTGTTCCTAATCTGAGTTGTCACAAACTCCTGGATCAGCTAGGTGATGAGGCACCTGTCCTTGAGCTAAGGAAAAGGAAGTCCTCATCAGGATTCCTTTTCAATGGAGCTTCAGAGCCAAAGTTGTGGCTACATACAGGAACACTGTACTATATGAGAAGTGCGGTCAGTAGAGGTAAAAAAAGGCCAATAGGTTTTATTGTTATGGTGAACTAGTCCTTTAATAAAGATGAAGTTTTTGTCTCTGTCACCTGCAATATGCAGTGAGCTTGGAAGGTAGTATTTTTTTGTGCTGTGACTAGTATTAAAGCCATCTCAAATCATAAATAATTAATGTTGGCAGTGTTGTCCCAGGAGAGACCACTAATATAAGTGAAGCTAGTTATATTTATTCAGGCACATCATGGTAGAGGTGACACTTGATAAAGAATAAATCCTTCCCTGGAGCAAAACTAAATGCCATTTACCTCACAGCCAATGGCTTAGAGATCTAGTACCTCTGCAGGTGGCTTCCAAAAATTCAACCACTGAAGAGATCAAAATACCACCCCAAAGTAAACATTAAATAACTCTCTAGTCATAGTATTTTAACTATGGCAAACATGAAGACTGTATTTTTGGATCAATAGCCCTTTTATCCCTTCATGAAAGCAGGTTCTGATAGGTGCACCCCTTGCAAGTGGCTAGGAGTTGTTTAATTTGCCTCGTGTGCCTTCAAGTTGAGCCAGCTCCTGCCCAGGAACAACCTCCTGTAAGCCAGCCCTGCAACCAATTTTCCTTTGGCTTCTCTCTAAACTTGGCAATGCTGCGATTTATCCTGGCTTGTCTCAGTTGTTGATCCTTATCTGAGGTCACACACAATTTTGCTGACTGCCACTGACATTGCAGGGTCATACATAACACACTTCCTGTCTCTCCTTCCCAAAATGTTTCTTGTCCAACTAGTAGCACAACTAGCAGCAGTTAGAAAACACTGGAGCAGGGATATGAGATTTCTAGACCATGGTTCAGTGCAGGAACATTCAGCATATTCAAAGAATAAAGAACTACCCCTTACAGGAGCCCTGTTAGTCTTAAACAAAAAAACAAAAACAAAAAACCCCAAACAAACAAAAACCCAAACAAACAACAAAAAAAAGGCAAAAAAGGCAAAAAAAGGAAAAAAAAAAAAAGCTAGTCCTTTCCTTATAACTTCTGCCATTGTGACAAGAAAAAAAAAGTACATTTTACAGTACATTAGTCCTGAAACTACTAAAAGATACACATCACTACTCAGTTTGCTTTGCTAAAATGTTAGCTGAAAGCTTTCCAGTCCTTCTTAGCAAGCTTTGTGTGAAGTACAGGGAAAAGCAGACAAATATTGACTTATGTTTATTCCTTTTCATCAGAAGTATCCTATGGCAGACAGCCTGGAAAACAGAGCAGAGACTAGCATTGTCAGGTAGCCTTAAGCCTCCCAGCCATATGTCAAAAAATATTTTGGAGGCTTTAACTTTCCTTCTTCCTTCTGTAACAGCGTTCTCCATTTTTTTTCTGGAGAGGTAGGAGGTGTAAATAAGAGAAGATGCTGTGTGATGAGGGAACCGGGAAAAAAGAAGGAAAAGAGGCAGTAGATGAAAGAGAGTGAGAAGAACTGGAGATGTAAGTCACAAATTGGTTATAATTTACTTTCAGACCACAGATGGGACCTGTAATACTTACAAGTCATACGTCCTGTCAGCATGCTCTGCAATAGTAATTCTCAGAGTATCAGACCTATTGGTGTGCGAAGACATATACTGACTGTCATTAATGGTCACCTGTCTGGTGGAAGCAAATGCTGGACCTTCTTGGAGAAAGAATCACTGATTATTAACTTATTTTTAGAAAGGGCAATTTCATGTTCACCTAGCAGAAACAGATATTTTATAGCTCTCAGTTCTCTACTCCCAAAATGTCCGTGCAAGCCCTTTATTTTCATTGTCTCATAAAATTTTTGGGAAAGCAGGGAATATCAGCATTGCTTTGCTACGTCAGGAATTCTCACTGACACTTCAGTCTGCTACTGGCTCCCAACTCTCATGATGACAATGCTGTATGAGTTACAAACTCTGTAACAGAACATCCTCACAATCTGGGTCTAGTAAGTTAAGTTTGGGAACTGGTGTGGTAAGACCTCACCACAACAATATTTATTTATTTTAGTCCTATGTTGATGTAAGTATGTTACAGCTTGTCTTTACCTCTTACAAAAACTAAACCGAAGTAAAATCAACTTTGAAACAGAGAGGCATTGAAGTGTCTGCCAATCTATGTCTTAGAAAACAGGACTGATACAAAATATACTCCTAACACTTTGACTCCCCTGATAGTGGGGGAAGATTACAGAGGTCTGCCCAAAGGTACTATCAGTAGCGTTGGAGGCAATTCTGTAATTTTGTCTGCAAGGATTAAAGCACTGCTGGGGTCCAGTCAGTGAAAAAATCTTGAACCCTGTGACAGTCTGATGCTGACTTTGAAATGCTTCTCAATGCCACTCAGTGCTGAAAGGAGCGAGGAATTAGTGAAGCATCACATCCACTCCCTGATCATTGCTACAGCACTCCAGTACATCCACCAAAGAACTGAACAACTCACTAAACCTCATGGATGACCTAAACCCAGAAGGAAGCTAAACAACATCATCTGCCAGTATCTACCCTCTCAGGCGCATAAAGTGGCACCATGGTGGCCTGCTTCCCCCTGAGCCAGTAATGCTGGGGAACAGCAGTGGTGACATGCTGATGCAAGGGCAGCTGTACTTTGGGGGAAACATAAAACTGACATCCTCAGCTTTTTTTGGTGATGAGAGATCCCCCGGGATTTTCCCTAAAGGATTGTAATGCCTTACAGCCCCATCCAACTCTCATTAAACTAAATGGAAACAACCTCAATCACATCTGTGGAAATTGGATGTTTGCTGGGTTGGCTCAAGTCCCAAGTGAGGTAATTACATTCTTCCAACAGCTTCCATTGGAAAATTTCAGTGTGTGTGTCCCCTTCCCAAATGATCTCAAAGTAGCACTCTACTGATCATTTAAACTAAACAACTGCCCTAAATGCTCTTTTTTTGACAACAATGATGAAAATGTGTGCTGTGATAATAAGCCATGTGACAAAAGTGGGTACAACTCTCAGCAAGCAGCCCACTAAAATCAAATGGAAGGTATTACACTTGTATTTATGAAGGTCTGAAAAGGAATTTGTTGCTACCACTATATGTGTGTGTGACACACGTCTCTAAAATACATTACTTGTAGAGTTACAAACTTTTAATAAAATAAGTATTTTATATTAAAATAACCATAGCAAAAGTAAAATTAATTTACATTAAAATAAGAATCAATGTAGCAGTTCATCTGGTAAATTACAGGATGCATTAGAAATGTTATTTACAATTTTGATCCTCCAAACCACTTGTGTGTAACAAATTTAATTCGATGCACTATTCAGGAGCTTAAAGGTTAGTACACATTTAAATACTTTACCGGACTAAACCTTTGGAGATTCTAAAATCTGCTGTGTAGCATTTCAATACCTGGACTCAGCCTGCATACCCATGCTACACTTAACGTGGCTCTATCAAATAAGAATGCAAATCTATTGTCTTTTAAGTTATTTACAGGAGTGGTGCAGGTCAGTCAAGAAAAAAGACTTGAAAACAAGAAAAAACTTGTTCACCAATTTGCAGTCATGCTGCACTGCAGGGTTCAGCTAGCTTTGCTATGCCTTTAGGGATTTGGTATCACAAATTATTTTATGTAATGGGGATGCAATTTAGGAGTTTGGTTGGCCGTTTTAAAGAGGATATATTTTCTGTTCTTTTTCTAACAGGAATTATCAGGATAAATATTTGGTTCAATGGAATACAATGGTTCTTGTCATTACCATCATGAAATCACAGACTGTTTTCTGGGAAGTAGCAGTGATGTTGGATAGATCTGTTCATTCTGCAGAATCAAAACCCAGCTGTCAGTGGGTTCCTAACAAAAATGATCTGTTGAAAATCAAGGATGTTGCACAGTTTAAACACTTCAGTTCATGCATTAACTGAATACAGAAGAGATTGTTGTAATTAAGTCTCCCTTTTCCATTTTGTCTTTTCCTGCATACCTATATTGACATCAAGAAGAGCATTGTGCAGGAGTATTTTTGTACTACACAATCACTGTTAAATAAATGCATGGCTGTTTCAGAATAGTCAAGTCAGTGTTGATATTTCTTCATGCTATGTTACCACTGTTAACACTATGCCCTGAGTTCAGGGAGTATTTTTTTGTCCATTGGTCCTCTCCACCCATCATACTATTTCCCATTGTCCTGGCCACCTCACTGTCCTAAGACTTGAAACTCATCAATAAATATTTCATGAGGCAAGGAAATTTAGGGATTGGTATTCTGGAACAGATTCCTATAAAGTGATTACTATCACTGACTTGTAATCTAAAATGCTATGCTAGGCTGAAATTTATGAATAGCAAGCTTGCCTTATCTTCTGTCCTCCTTCCCTTGCCCATGCTGCAAGTAGATCTGTACCCATTGCGTATAACAAACAAACAACTGACTCCAGGGTTGAGACCAGAAATGCCATATTCCAGCTTACAGCACATGCTTGATGGAAATTGAGTCCTGAGGTCTTAGGAAACATGATAAAATAGCTGTTTTGGGAGGAAATGTGAGTTTGATACATAAAGAATAAACAAGACTGAATGCTGGGTTAGCAAATATTTTGCTTGTGCTGATTTTTTCATGTGAGTTCTGGCTAGGAGAAAAGTGTTAATAAATACATATGAAACAGCAGAGAAGGAAAATAGAAAATCCATTGAAATCTGGTAAAGATGAAAGGACCATAAAAGTATCCAGAAGGTGTAAAAGTTATTGAATATTGTTAACTACGTGTAGAATGTATTTCCTCTCTAAAAACTGTTTCCAGTTAACAAAAAAAAAAAAAAAGAAAAAGAAAAAAAAAAGAAAAAAAGAAAAGAAAAGAAAAAAAAATCTGATGCCTGTCCTAGTCTTGGAGGTTTCCTCCCCATTGGGGTACAGCTGTATGGGTGATGGTCCTGACACAGGTCTAGGGGAAAAAAACTTCTTGTGTGTAAATGACTTTCAAACCAAGCAGCTCACCAGTTTTCACATACTCCTTCTCCCTTCCCCCCTTCAAGCAGCTGACACCCCTACTCCACTGTGTCAAATAGCTTCACACTGACAATATAGGAGCTGCCAGCAAAGACTCAGGAGTACTGTTCAGGCTGCAGCCTAAAATACCTGAGCCTCAGGTGTTCCTGACACTAAAGGAAACCAAGGGATGAAGCTAGAAAACTTGGATCTGCCTTTCCTACAGGAACAGCTACAAAAGAAACACGGGACTCATGCTGTCATATTCTGTAACCTTGTGTGAAGACATTTGTTTAAGCTCAAGGAGCCTTAAATACCCAGTGTTACTTGCTCATTTTGTCCAAAGGCATTTCACAGCAAAATGCACAGGCCGTCCTTCAGCCAGGCCTCTGGTCCAGTGAGCTCCCTTACTCTTCATCAGATTGTGCATCGACAGAAGAGACTGAAATAATCGCTCTCCAAGTGAGGGAAATCAGGTCTCTAAGCCCAGAGAAAGTGTTTTCAGGCTGTGAATCCCTCTAGGGCTTAACCTAGAGGCCTTTCTAGATACCAAATGTAGGATCAGTACCAGTGCAGACACCAATTCTTCCTTCTGGATAAACCTGGGCCTCCTATTTCTGTGTCACTCTGAAGACGACCAATGCATTTAACTCAGATTTGTATAATTCAACTTACAGAGTCTGATTCTTAAAAGCTAAGTGTAGAAACCCTAATAATTTCTCGAGCTCCTTTTTAAGATGTGGGTTGAAATGCCTTTCCCATCTGAAATTATAAACTTCATCTTCCATTTTGGTGGCTCTCACTGTAATAGGAAAACAGTGCCAGCTACAGTACTGAAACATGCCCCCAGATGATATAGGGTCTGTGAGCAAATTAGGGAGCTCTTGCTGAAGTTGGTAATTAAGAGTAGATTCAGATTCTGAAATCTGCACAGGAGTAGGCAGATGGCTTGCTCAGCTGCCAGCTGGAACTCAGCCTTCATGAGGCAGTCATTCAAGTTCAGCACCACAGCTTCTTTCTATGGAGTAAGAGCAAAGTCTTCCCCTACCAAGATTCTTCTGAATATCTGAGGCCATTTCCACAGCTCTTGCAAAGTGGCAGCATGTTCTGGAAGCAGTAGCGATGTTCAGATCTAGAACCATTGAAGAGCGTGCTTGACATAAAAGCCCAGACTAAAAAAGGTGAAATGAATGCATGAAAGGATGCCATGTACCTACAGCATTCCTGAGAGCTCCTGTTGGTGGTCATTGTTCTAGTTTTTCACCCACCTTGGCAATATGGCATTGATGACCAGGTATTTTAATTCATGTATCAGTAAAGGCATTCTTGTCTCTTTTAAAAATTTTTAGACCCTGTAAAAAACATACTAACCAGTGTAAGGAGGGTATTGTGTATTTACAAAGCCTCAGGGAAGGTTTTAGTTTGGACAATTCTTAGCAGCAAACTCACCCAGTTCTAAGCAGAACAGTTAGCAATAACAACAAAGAATGACTTTCTGTTCTTCAGCTGTGCCAGTTTACAACAATTTCTCAGAATAACAGTGGCATTATCTACTCTTGGTTCTCATAAAAATACGAGAGAATATCTTCTAGCTTGCCACAGTGCCTAGACACAAGTAGCTGAGGTAAGGACGGAATATAAATCTTAACAGTAACTCCTATATTTTCACTGTGCATTTAAACCATACTTTTTAAAGCAAATCTACTTTTTAAAAGCAAATCTACTAAAGCAAACCACAGTCACAGGTACCTTTTATCTTCTATGCAGTACATTGCTGAGAATGAATCTTTAAATGTATTCTCAGTTTTAAGTTCAGAACAATTGTTCCATGAACTCTTATTTTTAAAGCAAGATTACAAACAATTATAACATATATGTGTAATTCTGTAGGCACTTTATATGCAGGGAAGTTTGAAAAAGGCTAACAAAGACTGTGTTTCTTTTATGCATGTAAACACAATTTTAGTGCACTTTCTCTCACACAAAGTAATGAAATTTTAAGATACATTACCAGAACTGAAAGTAAGCCAGCAACAATGTTCAGTTTTCTGCTTGTAAATTGAATTCTCTACTCAATTTATAAGGTACTGGCACAACTTTACATATCTATAGTGCAATAAAATACCTACTGGAGTAATTGTAACATACAAAATAATAATCACAGTGATGTGTTAGAGGAGACCCCTGGGGGTAGCCTGACACCCCTTGTTAAAATGCCATCATCAAGCCAAAGGTAGGTACTCACCCCTGTTTCTACTATAGACGAATTTCATCCCCTTGGCTTTAAAAGTTAATCTGAACATGTTTTTTTGTTTTCTTATATTTTGTTAAAATGCTTTCAGCATCCTGTGTTTCACAGAAGAACTTGCTCTCCTTCCCTTTATTTCAGATTATACAACTCAAAACCAACTGCTGTTTCTGAAAAGGGTGTTCCAGACACATGCAATCAATAATGTATAATTCTGTTTGACACTGAGGTTACCTTCCCGGTGTGCTACTGGCTTAGAGACAGCATTTCCTTTCTGACAGGACAGTGCATTCTCAAGGTGATGCAGGGGAGGACATGGGTTTAGCCCGAGACAGGCTCTCCCTGTGCTGGGGATGGACAGTGATGCAGCTGCTGCTCTGGTTCAAGGTGTAGGAGTCTTCTCTCAGCTCCTCCGATTTCTCCTTTCCTCCTTGGCTTGTCCAAGGAGCCAAGATAACAGCCAGGGTAGGAACAGGGTACTCCCTTGGACCTGAGTGTGTCAAAAGCATCGGATGAGTTTGCCTCGATTGGAGGAGATTATTTCACTGCCCATGGCTGGGGCGTTGGAACTACATGATCTTTGAGGTCCCTTCCAAGCAAAACCATTCAATTATTTTATGCAACCTCCTGGCAAGCATGGGTGCTTGCCAGTGCTTGATCCAGCTACAGTCTGCAGCAGCAGCACTTCTAGGTCATGCTAGAGCAGCTTGTACTTCTAACGGCCTGAGGTTCCTCGCTCAGTCCGGTATGAGGATCAAACTGGCAGCTGTCATGAACCCAGAAGTTTAAGGGGACATATTAAGGGGAGCCTATCAAAAGGCATATAAAAATAACTCATGGACTGAAAATGTAATAATGTAAAAAAATAAATAAATTCTGCATGACAGAATCAATCATTAAAATACCGGTGGAGTATAATTCGGTTGGATCTCAGACTATATGCTATTCCTTCCAGACAAAGATTTTCAACTGCTTCATGAGGTTTTACTTCCATTCTTCCACCCCTCAGTATCTATTCAGACATTTGGGATTTAAGAGTTGTATTTTCAGGATTCCTCCTTTAAAGAGATCAAAATATGCTGGATCCCTAGAAATAATCACAGCATTTTCATATTATGAGTTTACAAAATAACAGAGTTGAACTGTTTTTGTCTCATGATATTTGTGTCTTCTGGATGTATGCGGGCAGCATTTTCAAGCTTTTCCCTATCAGCAGGAGATCTAGAAATTTTATTTAACATAAAAAAAAAGGATGAAGTTCTCATCTACACTCTGGGACTGGGGGTTCAGGGAGAAAACAAAGTAACCTGAGATTTGCATTGAATTGCTATATTTAGAAATAATGGGGTATTCTTCCCATCTAATATTGTACTGTAATAGCTCTGTTTTGTACTTTTTCTGTGTTCCAAAATAAATCCTTATTTCTGATTTTTCCTGCTTCTTCTCCAGTGTAAAGCTGCATGTATTTGCTCGGCATGAGTAGCTGCCAATGATTTGATGACAGGAAGGGAGACAAGAAGACTTGAATTCATGCCTTGCCACTTCCTCCAGAACTGTTCTTTAGACTTCCCTAAACATCAAGAAACTTCTTTATCTTCTCAAAATCTCTCCATACAAATATTCTTTGCCAAGATACATAAATGGGGTTTGCCAATGTTAGACTGTTCCTAAGCTGAGAACTCTGCTTATTGTTCTGATAAATCTATGTGTGTACACATATAAACGTATGTATGCATAGTCCTCATTTCTACAGGCAGTCAGCTACTACTCAAGATGATCTCTGAAGCAGAAACTCAATTTTTTTTTCTGGATAACCTAAGATATTAGGCAATGACTAACACTGGCATGTGCTGTGAAAATATAAACCATAGCTATTGCTGCAAACTTTATTCTGATTTTATGGTAGGCCTACTCTATAAATCCAGTTTCTAAATCTGAAAGCATTCTATTAGCAGCATTTTGCTTCTTTTTTATGAACTTAGAAAAGAATGTGCCCTCTCCTCCCTGTGCCAGTAGCACCTGTGTTCTGGGAACCATGAGGAGAAGCCTAACGAATTAATTTTCTGCAAATGATCAAGCTGTCAGGTTATAAAAATTAAGTTTCAGAAAGACCCCATGAACAAAATTCTCAATTTTCTAATAACACACATAATCTGGTAATAACTCCTTGATAATCTTGATGCCACATAAGAATGAAAAATTAAGAAATCACCTTTACTGTCATTTATAGAGGGCAACAAGCACTCTTAATACACCCCAGCTGGTCAGCCAAGAAAGGCAGAAAGGCAAAATAGCAGAGACCAGTAGGGAGAAACAAATGATGAGATATGTCTAGGATGATTGCTGAATGCTGAAATTTTGACTTAAATGGCTAAATACATAAATCCAGAATTATTTTATTTGCTAAATTACCCAAATATATCTGTAACTCGGTAGTCAGCTTACTAAGACATTATTTAGAATTAAATCAGACCTGAGTCTTACAGTTATTTTACATTTTTTTTTACAGTTCTCTCTACAGTCTTCAGTCCCATTTTATTTTGACAGTTATTCACTAGGCCAAGAAGAGGGAAATAAAACTTTCTCTGCAAACAGAACGTGAGACAAGTCTGCACAGAACATCAGGTTTTAGCCTGAATTATCACAGAGATTTGAGCTTCTGGTTTGGAGGATTATCAGTCAGTTGTACAAGATGAATCAAATTTAGGGCTTTTGAGCACCAGCTACTGAGGCCAAATGGAGTGGCAAGACAGCCAAAGATTTCAGAATACAGTTTGTATAGAAATATAACGTTTTATACAATTACAATGTAAGACAGCAAAGAGCACTGGACATATGCAATATCTTCCTACTAAAGAGGTAATAACAGCAGCCTGGATTCAATGCAACCAGCTATTACAGCTTTTCCAGATTTTACCACAAGCATTAACAGCATATCATTATCCAATCAGATGTATGCTGGAATTTTATTGGGTTTTTGCTGTCTTATTTACTGGCAGAATGAGGTCTCCTGTTCATACAGGAATGTGTCATTAGAAAACACATCAACATCACTTTGATTTTACAATTATTAAGTAAACTAATGGTAATTTATGTCAATGTTTATTTGTGTATGGTTAGTATCAGTATCTTAACATTTAAAGTCTCCACCCAGAAGCTGTTGCTGCCATTACCACAGTCTTGCTACAACACACTTACTGTAAATGTATGGCAGGTATTTTCCTAGCCTGTAGACAAAGACCCAGATGTAAGAGCAATGAGAACAAAGAAGGAAAGAACTGATATATCTTATGAAATCTTGTAATGCGTTTTGTTTTCAGAAGAGTAAGTGCTGTTTTATCTGCTCTGTTTTCCCCCTTTTTTCAGGTGTTGGATTTACTATATTTAAAATGTAAAATGTAAAAGCAGAGATGGTACCTTTTTTCACCTTCTGGTAAAGAGAATAAAAAGTCTGCAGACTACAGATAAATAGGGATTGAAAGTATAAGAACCAATTCAGTTAGAGTGATGTTTATACACAGTTCAGTTACGGAAAAACAACTGTACTGTGATTATGCAAATCAGCCACTCACAACCAAAATGCAGGGATTTACATAACGGAGAAAAAATTCCCCACAGTTATGCTTCAGTAACTTACCAGATTCCTGCACTTTAATTGTATGACTCATTGTAATAAAATTATCCCACTTGCTTTATCCAGAGTGAAATGTATGTTAGGACATCGCCATTCTGAATGATTTGTGTGCTTTTGGAAGCCTGCGTTCTCCTGTCACAAAATGTGGTGGATGTTCATTTTTAAAGAGACACAAATCAAGAAAAAAACTCTGTATTTTCTGCTTGTACCAATGAAAATTTTATCCTAGTTTACACACTGCATCACTGTTCTTGAAATAATGTATACTGATACAAATAGGTCCTTTCTTTTTCTTGGAACTTTTATTTCCTCCTTCTATTAAATTCATCCTTTCTTTTTGACAAAAGAAGATTTCTCTTGTGCATACATCAGAGAAGAAACACCAGTCTAATTTCAATTGTGCAGACCCTATCTTGTAGTTTTGCAAAGTGAATTTTTAATGGGAATCCTAATATTTTTAGTTAGCTGCTATGTCTAGACTATTTAACTTCTGACATCTATGTGTTCTACAAAACACAGTATTTTTAAAAAATGAATCTTCTATTATAAGCCACATGAAAGGAACGGTATTTATTCAGCTGGACATAGTTTGCTGTACCTTTATTTTTGCTATCATGTATTCCCTGATTAGAATGTTGTTTCTTTTTTTTTTAATATAAACATGACCTGATATTATATAATTTCTAAGATAAAACAGAAAGAGAAGACTACATAAATTAGTCCCTACTATGGCTCGGCCATTTTAGCATTCAAGCCAAGCTGATTGCAGGTGAGTTTTTTCACAACACTCTATCCTATTATACATCCACTACATCATGACAGCTTATTTTCCATCTGCAGACATCTTAGGCAGAGGCAACTAAAACATTTAATTTTTTATCTCACACATAAACAACAGGGCACTGAAAACAAAATCCTCCCATATTAAGTACTGACATTTCAAAGTCTTTCCTGTCATGTGGGGATGAACACGAGACCTTTGGAAGTAAAAATGATAAAGCACATGAACTAGAAAACAGGCTTGTCCCTCATCTGCGAAGACTAGAGAACTTGCTGACTATGGCATTCCACTGCCATGTGTAAGACTCAAATCAGGTCTTCAGTTTGAATCTACCAGAGGAAAAACCTGGTCCATGGTCTTGGAAGTGTTCTTAGACACAAGCATCTGTGCTATCCCAATGGGACCCATGCACCATATTTCTTCTCTCTCACACAGCAAGGAATTCCCAGAAAGGCACTATACAAATAATTTGATTTGTACTAATTTACATTCTGCTCTGTTTTAAGAGAGATTCTCAAAAAATTTGCAGCCAGCTGTAAGAGGTAAGTCCTGAGAACTTTTCTACCACAATTAAATTTTTTTTTGGCAGTAGGCTGAAAACACTACGCTGACAACTCCCCACTGACATAAACTGAACAACTCATGAGAAAATGCTATAATCTTCCAGCAGGGAAATGAGGTCTCCTCCACCCTCCTGCCCCCAATATTTTGTAGACAGCCTAACTAAACTTACTTGTTTTATGTTTACATTAGTTTGTAAATGAAAAATACATACAGACCTGTATGTAATACAGTCCATTCTTGTAGGATTTATTATTGAGGAAAATGGGCAAAAGAGAAGTTATTTGGAATATAAAATGCTCAAACATGTCAATGGCACTAGTTTCATATTTAGTATTTCATAAAAGCCCTCCCCACAAGTCCCTTGCCCCTCTGTAGTACAATGAACATTCAACTTTCTTCTTGAAATGGCAAACCCCCCCAGTATAGCAGAACATAATGTTAAATAGTCACAGCATTTGATAGAGAACCTGGGAAGATCCTATCACATCTGCAGCCTCTATAATAAGAGCAGACAATTGGCATGGGATTTGTGACTCCCTTAGTTTCATTTCTCCACAACAACAATACTGCTTGATCTTGGATAAGAGACCAGATTTCTAAGATGGAGGCAATATGTTCTGATCTCACTGTCAGCTTAAGGTACCACATTTTATAAACACTATAATGTATTTCACAAGAAATAAGGTTTGTCTTATGGCCTAATATACTTTTCTAAGTAAGCATTTTCATGATGCAACAGTAGGGGTTTTTTTCTTTCATGAAGAGAAAATAAAAGTTTTAGTCAGTTCAACTTTAAAAGATTCTCCAGACTGGACTTTCCACTTGTTTTCGTTGTGGTTTTAAAAAAGCATGCAGCAGGGCATTCCAAGTTTCTCTCTATCTACAGACCTTTTCCTACACCTACCAACTACTGAGTTCCTCATACTGGAAGCCATTCACGCCTTTGCGAAGTTAAAATGAAAGTTTAAAAATAAGAGAATATCTACATAAAAGTCTCATCTACGTTATTTACATAGCACGGTGAAATAAAAATTACAAGACAAATGTTTCAAATTCTGACTGTTTCTCCCTCAATGTCTTCTATTTTCATTTCCCCTCCTTTTTTTTAATACTTGTATTTTTGTATTTTTATTCTTTAGTTTTGCTTTCCCTTGATATAATCAGAAAATTTCATTTCAGTATGGTATGCACTGGACTGCACAGATCACCAAAATAATGGCGCATAAATTTCTTACCTCTATAACACCTTAATTCTTGCAAGTGAGAATTTTGAGTGACAGAGCAAAGCTGTTTGCTATCAGTTTTGCAAAAACCTCATCTGCCACATTGCCAAGATCCATTTAGAGATAAAAAAAATTGATTAATATTCTAATTTGCTATCTGTCTTTATCATCCACAGAACATTTCTTTACACAAAGGATAGCCTTCTAAAACTGAAAATTCTTACATGTGTTAAAATACTTCCCTGAAAATATTTTACATTTACTTATTCTTATGAAGAAAAAATTATTAAAGATTGAATGACTCTCTAATGCTTGCTGTTAAAACACGTACACACACAGCCTTCACCTTCATATCTACAAAAGTGACAAAATTATCTGCTGGTAGCATTAGGCAATTTTTCTGTCAGTAACAAAAAGGATTTTTTCTGTACTATATGAAATGCCACTGAAAATACTGAATTAGTTCTACATTTGATACCAGTGTATGTATAGTCAAACATACAGGCAGGTCCAAGAACCCCAGGTATTACCATAAACAATAGCACAAAGCTAATGCTTGTATTTTTTTTTTTTAAATGCGAACAAATTGAGGACTCAAATTTGAGTCAATACTTTCTAGCACAGACCAAAAGAACCCTGCTGACTTTAGTTCTACTGACTTCACAAAAATATACATTTATACTTCTAAGTTTTCTGTTTAGGTACATGAACTTGTGCAAACAGCATTCAGTGGCTGATCTACTAGAATAACTGAGTGGGAAAAGCATAGCTATCTTCATCCATTACTGATGTATTAGCTATTTTCTTGTGAAAACCCCATTTTCCCATTTCTTTCTGCATCTTCTAATCTCCAAAGATACAAGTTTCCTTGTTTTCTCAATATTTATGAGTTCTGGCCAAATACTACTTCAAGGTAATACTCCCACACATATACGTCATAAACATGAAACCTTAAGTGTTACTGATAGGAAACATTTTACTGACTGGTCCCACAGCCACAGTGAAGTTCTCCCAATTCAGTTTTAATGATTCAGCAGTAATTCATCAGTAAAAATTGCCAAACTAATCTGACACATCAAGAATAGACATAAATTACATATGAGTTGGACTCTCTTTTTACTACTCCAGTTAATTTTGAGGAACTTGCAAAACCAGTTTAATCTTGTGATTTTACCAGCTTTGACTAGAAAACATTTAGTATGCTGTCTAAATAAATGTCAAAGAAGAAAATGTCAAATTAAATCTAGTCTGCCAACAGAAGCTTTTTCATCAATCAAGTTTTACTTACGTGGAATTTTGTTCAGTTCATTCATGAACTTCTCTTTTAGCTTAGAAAACGCATCTTCTTTTCCTCCTCCTCCTCCCGGACTGGCTGGCTCGGTGACATTACTTGCAGGGGCTGCTGCTACTGTGGTCGCTGGCGGCGCTGCCAGGGCCTCATGATGACTTTCACTCACCATTTTCGCTCCTGGGTAAGCTGCAGGAATAAAAAGAAAAACACAACAAAAAACCAAAAGGTAATATAATTGAAATGTATCTTTCATCAATAAATGAATAAATAGGCAGAGTATCACTTGGTTCTCATACTTACTGTGTAAATATGACTGCGTTTGCATACAGTTTCAAGTTCTTCATAAAATATTTATTAGACAAGAGAGAAAAGTCTTTTGCAGGGTTAATTTCAGCCAGAATAATTTTATTGCTTAGAGCACTTTTCCAATGGTTTGCATTTTGGAACTGCTAAATTTGAAACCTCAAAATTCCTGTAAAAATCTCATACAGATTCACGTTTTGCTCTTCAATTTGAAAGTATAAGCAAATTGGGTAATAAATGCTCCCTGTGTGCAAATTTCAATGTATTTACATAATTAATTTTCTGTGAGAATTACAGAGGTGTGGATCATGGACAGACTTTCTATATATGAAATAAATGAGGTGATAAGGACATAGTACACACTTTGTGATTTCCTGTCAAAGTAATAACCTATTGTTTCCTCTTTAAATCTGTGTATTAAATAGAAATTGATTTGCATGCATTTTTATCTTTAATAAGAGAAGACAATTTTCCTTCCAGTTATTTCATGTGACACTTGCTACTGACAATATTCTCTTAAATTATTCAGATATCTTACTGTATTCACAAAAATACATCTGTAAGGAGTCTAAATGCAGCCATTTTGAAATATCTGTGAGGCTGTCACAAGCATAATCCTACATCAGTTTATTTTTAATTTCATGTTGTTTAATGGTCATTTTGGAAAACCTTATTTGAGCGTATATTACTGTATTGGGTTTGCATGGCCAAGTGTTGGTAGTGGGGTGGCTACTGGCTGGTGTCTGTGAGAAGCTGCCAGACGCTTCCCCCATGTCCCACAGAGCCAATTCCAGACGGCTCCAGGATGGACCTGCTGCTGACCAAGGCCAAGCCACCAGCAATGGTGGTAGCACCTCTGGGATAACAGATTTAAGAAGGGAAAATACTGCTGGACAACAGCTACTGGGAGAGAGGAGTGAGAATACATGAGAGGAACAGCCGGGCTGATACTGCGGTCAGGGCAGAAGGAGGGACAGGAGGTGCTCCAGGGGCCGGAGCAGAGATTCCCCTGCCACCTGTGGAGGGCCCCACACTGGAGCAGATGAGCGCTTGAAGGAGGCTGTGACCCCACAGAAGTCTCTGCAGGAGCAGGGCCCTGGCAGGACCTGTGGCCCCATGGAGAGAGGAGCTCAGCTGGGCAGGTTTGCTGGCAGGACCTGGGACCTCATGGAGGACCCACTCTGGAGCGGTGTGTTCCTGAAGGACTGCATCCTGTGGAAGGAACCATGATGGGGCAGTTCATGGAGAACTATACCCCATGAGAAGGACTCAAATTAGAGAAGTTTGTGAAGGACTGTCTTTTGTGGGAGGGACCCCACACTGGAGGCAGAGAAAGAGTGTGAGGAGTCCCCCTGAGGAGGAGGGAGGGCAGAGACAATGTGTGATGGANGGGAGGGACCCCACACTGGATGCAGAGAAAGAGTGTGAGGAGTCCCCCTGAGGAGGAGGGAGGGCAGAGACAATGTGTGATGGACTGACTGCAACCATCATTCTCCATCCCCCTGCACTGCTGAGAAAATCCCGAGTGAAGCTAAGCCCTGGAAGAAGGGAGAGGCGAGGGAAGACATTTAAAGATTTGATTTCATTTCTCAATACTCTGCTTTGATTGGTTATAAATTAAGCCAGTTTCCCTAATTCAAGTCTGTTTTGACTGACGGTAATGGGTGAGTGATGTCTCCATGTCCTTATCTTCCTCCAGGAGCCTTTGGTTGTATATTCCCTCCACTGTCCAGCTGAGGAGGGGAGAGATAGAGCAGCTTTGGTGGGCACCTGGCACCCAGCCAGGGTCAACCTACCACAGTCACATGGCAAATAATTTTGGGCCAGTGGGATGAAAGCGAGAAGATATGCACAAAGAAATTTCAGCAACACAGGAAGGCTAGCTGAAATGTTTATTCAGGTTTTGAAAACATTGTTCTGATTTTCTGCTGCATCATAAATATCACTGATCTGAATAATTTTGGAAAAGCAGAGGGAGAAAGGGTTTGAGAAATAACAAACATTCATTATTGCTCTGAGTGTACAATTGCTTGCAGCCCCAAAAGACTTATGGCCTTTAACCTTTACCTCAGAAATTTAAACATCAACATAGGAACAAAAGGCAACACATCAAAATCAAAGGGGCATAAGAGCACCTGTCTGCATAAAGTATGATGAATCATGACCTTTCTTGTCTTACGCAATTGTTTTCATGGATGTTGCTAAGAGTGCCCAAATCATTAAACCAAGAATTGGCTTTTTGTCCTTCAACTTCAGTTCTGCGAGTCCACAGTCATGAAGACCTGCAGGCAGCAGAACGAACCTTTTGAAATCATCCTCACCATTCCTATCATTCAACAGGGGTTTGCACACAAGCGTAGTCTGGAATAAAAAAGCCATTCTCCAATACTGCTGTATGATGAAAAAGATTTTAACAAAATAGGGGGTTGATCTTGTTCTGAAGAAACAATTTGGTGGATATTTTCTAACAATTTTATTGATGCAGCAGTGAATAAAGCAGTATTCCCTGCCTGCCCATCACTTCTGTCCTTGCCCTCAAGTCTCTAGCCTATTATAAAATCATGTTGATGTTGACACAGAATATGTATACAATACAGCTCCATAAATATTTCATAAGCATGTGGTCTTAACTATTTCCCTGTAACATGGGAGCAGTTCACTATCAAAAGCAGACTAAAATTGATGGAAAGATTCCAGTTAATATCCATGAACTTTGGCTCAAGCCCGAGATATCTGTGAGTACTTCCCCAGTTGCCTCACAAAACAACAATCGGGAAAAACAAGTAGTACGTAATTTGGGTAGCATGAAATAACATGCCAGCTACTCCAGACTAAGAGACTTTTTCCATGTGCTCTGATGAATGCCAAATACTATGAAGCAAAACATGCAGAGTCATAAGCTGTAAACACTAGTGCTGTTTTATGTTACAGCATTTTGTCAATGGCTGTCAGTTAAATCAGAAGGAAAGCTGTATGTCATAATTAAATCAAAATTAAATTGCTTAATTATAATATATTGCTTAATTATTTCAGGCCTGGCAGTTGACTATTTTATTTTGTAATGGAAGACAAAATTTGCAGTGACGACTTTCAGCTAATTAAAAATTAAGGCAAATGTAATTTATTTGCTCCTAGTTTTGGAACTATATTTTGAAAATACATTCAAAGAACAAATTTGAAGCATTACACTTTGATTTACTTAAAAGGAGGAAACCCAGCAAAACAGACTATTCCTATGATATCCAGGAACAATCCTCAGTAGAGTCCTAGTGCAGTTAGAGGTCACTTTGTCTAATGAGGCATGCACAAATGGTTTGAGACTTGCTACAGAACCTTTGACCTTTACATGCCAATGACACAGTCCTGGTATTTCAAAAAGGTGTGAAGGGGCTGAAAAAGAATCTTCACTCAGACAAAGCTTTCTGCAAAGAGCACATGCCCACTTGCTTATAACATCTGATGGCTTTTGTAACTGTAATGCTGCAGCTTTCCACAATAATGGTATAAACACCATGGTATTATTAGAGACTGCAGAATACAAAATAATTAGATTTAAACTGGCCTTTTTAAAAAAAGGGGGTTACTTGAATGCCGCAGTGCATCGCTGAAGGTAAAAATCTACAAATCACTAGCAGATTATCTGCTATTTATGAAATGGTAGTTGCAAGCAAAAATTTCTTCTAAGTTAGAAAATGGAATGTCATACAACTCAACTACAATTTCTAGTTCAATGTTCACTACAATGTTTATCGTGCTATGTATGAAACATTACATGTTTCATGTGCAACATCCAGTCATAAAGGAGTACATTTGTAATCATAAATAAAAGTACAATTTAATTTACATACTTCCATTAAAAGCAGCATAGACTGTACTTCCTGAGCATGTCAATTCTTTGGCATACCACTGCCCATTCACTGCCCAGTAGTGCCATATGATCATTGTAAGACATGTGAAACAATGAACAATGAACAAACACATGGAATATTTCAAAGTAATACTTGTTTCTATTCAGAAATAGGTATGTGTTGACTGAAAATCCAGTTGAACCCTTGAGGAGACCAGGCATTTAGAGCTTTACTGTTTCCTATGCCAGAATAACTCTGACAAACATGAATTATCAGCTCAAACTTCTACATAATTTCTACATAATTTCCTCTGAAAATGAAGCAATTTAGTAATACACATATACACTCTGGAGATATGTAAGAAGCAAGGGATTTTGTTATGGAGGTACAAAGTATTGGCTGACTGCCTTAGTATGCACCGGTACGAATCCTGATGGTGAGAGTCCCATTGGAAAGCACCTCTTAAGAAAGTAGTAAAGTAGATTCGACTCTTGGGAGAGGAGTAAAGAGACGCAAAACTTCACATATGGATGAATACAGAGCACTGAATAGATTCTGGAAATCAGAATTGAAAGAATGTGTTCAAAGGGCAACAGCCTGCAAACATTCTGGCATATGCAAAGTAAGATGTGGACAACTTGAGAAGACTAACCTCACAGGAAATTTTAGGATTTTTTTAAAAATAAACTGAATAGGCAGAAAGTTAATGAGAACCCTGTGGAATGTCCACAGTGATTCACCCAAAAGGGGGATTTTCTGGAATGAGCAAAACTCAAGAACAGTGCATCACCTTCTGGAAAATCATGGGGAGACTTATGATAGCCTTACAAAAAATATGAAAACAATAAAACCCCAAAGGGCAGCAAAGCTAATTGCTGTGCTTCTATGTGGTTAAATTACAGTAGGTGTACCATAGCAGCTGCTAAATACATAATCTCATAGATATAAAATAGGTGACATTCCTTCTACATGGTGGATTTCAGACAATTTATATTTGCTCATTTCTCCTCTTATCCACTGAACACAAAACTGCATGCAGTGAGACAGCAAACAGGTCAGACATCCCATGCTGACCAAATAATTTTCTCCCAATGAGAAATTTTCTGGAAAGTGTCTTTTTACTGTACTGCCTCTCTTTCTTTTTTGCCATACTAGAAATTAAAATTAATGAAATTATTAAAAACATACAAATACAGTGTTGCTATGAGTAGTTGTTTTAAGTTTTCAGAAGTAATTGTCATCATTCTTTCAACGTTTAAGAATGCTGCTGCAACTGTAGTAGAGCTAGTGACTGTACTCAAGATGTAAACTGGGATCTATACTGATAAATGGTATTTCCTGGAAGCTTGTCCTTTCAGCATACAAAACATGTTCAGCTCAGCAGTTACATCCAATGTAATGGATGTGATGTAATAACAAAACTTATCCAAGAAAGAAGAAAAATCACACAGTTGTGTCCCTTGGTCATTTTTGTTTACAGCTCCTGAGCACTGAAAGAGAAAGCAACTATTACCTTTCACTGCTGGTATATCCAGGATAAGTATGCAGCATTACCAGAGAAAGGTTTGCACCACATTGAAAATATCCCTCATTCCATTAGAGTGTTTTTGATGAAATTAATTCATCGGAAGATGGGATCATTAGTGAAATGTTTAAAGGTATCTACAACAAATGATCTCTTCCTAGATTTAAGCATTATGAGATGTTAATAATACATTTTGTACTCATTCATCTTCCTACTAATGAAATATGTTATCTTTCCAGCTTCAGTAAAGGACAGTTATTTTAAAAGACAAGCTCAGAAAAGAGACTTTCTTGACCTTTCATAAAGATGGGTCTGTAAGTACATTTTCAGAAGAACGGGAAGTCATGGTAAAGATGTCATATCAAAACAGCCTTTTCATGACTACCACAAAGGCTTACAATGCAATCTAGATTTAGTACTGCTTTAGAGAAGGTACATGAAAAGACAACAGTTCATGGGGAAAAAACTTCTGATGAAGAACTTTTGTGTGGGAATTCAGGTGTCCTCTCTGTGCTTCTACCAAGGCACAAGAAATGTTCCAGAAAAACCCCCAACCCCACCTGCCCCGGAGTGACCCCTACACATCTTTCAGTGGAAAAGATAATTCTCCTGCTGCCATTTGTGAAACACGAACTGACACTTTCCAGACACCACCTGTACATCAGCTCTTCAACACTGCTTTCCAGTGCTCGCTACCAACACCACAGCAGTACTTTCACTGGCTGAACGAACAAGATAAAGCACCTACACCTTTCCCCCAAAGCCCACAGCTACTTTATTGCTCAGTTTTAGAAATGTCTATGCCTGCATGTCCTGGCAAAGGAGTACCGCTTGTCCTGGAACAGGCTGGAGGAGGATTGTGGTGGCCGGTGCAACACACATTATGTTAGGGTGACCAGAAAGATCACTTTTCTGTGACCTTTCCCAGGTCATCCTTCTCCCTGGATGCATTATTCTGGTACGTTAATCTAGCCCAGTCTGAATTCCCCGGTTGGCTGCTAGCCTCAACCCCTTGTCACTCCCCCAGAGCTTCCCCATTGGTCCCCATTCCCTAATCCCGCCTTTTCCCCACCCCTGGATAAAACCGTGAACATTGCGATAATGTTTGTATTTGCCTCTGCGACCTTCGACAGTGAAGATGCAATAAATGCTCCTGCCGGAATGCAAGCAAGTCCCTTCCCGACTCTTTGTCACTGACTGTGATACTGAACCTGCCCGAGCCTCTGTGGGAACACACGGGACCCCACGGAGCCGGGCAGGGACGGTACTGGAGCACAGTGTTGCAGACAGAAACAGAACCACGAGCTGGTGAGCCAGGAGTGATGAGGACCCCAATACACCGAGGGGGACACGTCTGAGCCCAAGTTTAAGCAACTGTGGGGGAAGAACAGCAGTCACATACCAAGTCAGGCAGAAGTGCTGCAACCCCAAAGCAGCAAAGAGGAGAGCTTGGCAGAAATATTTTTTGACACTTAGCACAAACGAATAGTTTTGAGGGCCAGCAGCAAGGCTGACAGTTACCTACAGCACAGTCCGGGACCAGGCAACAAATCTTCTCATTATTAGACATGAGCTCTGTATCAGTCTTCAGAATTTACTTAAAATAGGAACAAATATTTTTAGCAAAACATCTGAAAGACAGTAACTTGATGGCCAAATATAAATTAATTCCCACGAGAAAGTGAAATATTGTCAGATTTCCAATCTAACATTCACATTGAAAACCTATTATTTGAGTATGAGTTATATCAAAATAATAGCCGTCTCTTCTCAGCCTAATTCATTTTTTTAGTATATCTGATAAACCTAGAAAACATGAAGAATAAGCATATAATAGTTCGCAGTTCTCTCTCATGAGAAAAAAAAATTATTTAATTGAAATCATTATAATGGACCATTTCATGCCTAAGCATGTTTCAAAGCTAACCATATAATCTCACAGAAAACAATATGTCCATTGCTGGGGACAGCAAACCATCTGTGAATTTTTGGGAAGAATATGGACACCGTGAACACTGGAGAAAGACAAATTCTTCAGTTCATGGCACAGACTGCATGCTTCTCTTTCAGCTTCCTGCTCACCCATCTATTAAATATGGCAGAACTCTTCAAAGTATAAGGCTCTGAAATATCTTACACTACAGTCCGTGGAAGAGAAACTTTGTCTCGAATTTTCAGGAAGCACCAGAGTCTGATATGTAATCTAAGAACAGCTAGTCACTGCATTTTGCAGCACCAAGCTATGCAAGATGGTATTTTCAGATTCACTCCTTAAGCTGTTGATAAGACCACAATTAATTCAAATGAGAACAGTGAAGTTGACACTATTTTCTTTCCAGCTAAAAGCCAGAATTTTTTGACTGCACTTCAAACTTCTGCTCCTGCAACGCAGAAGAGCATATGGGAGCCAGAGAATTCACAGCAGTTACAGAGAAACACCTCTGTTTAGGTCACATTGCAAAGTAAGTCAAGAGTGGTGAGTCCCTTACATAGATTCACTACATAAATGCCAGACCATGTTCTGAAACTTTTATTTTCCCCTAAGTATATGCTATTTCTTAGCCATGTGTTTCTTTTGATATTTAGAGGTAATGGTAATAGAGACAGCCCTGTGTCTCTGGGTGTTGATGTTATTGTCATGTTTCAGCAGCAGTGAGGTTACCTGTCAAAGCTGCACAATATGTATAATTTAAACCCTCTTTGTCTACTACAGCAATTGCTGCTTTAAAATTGTCTGAGGTCCTTGATAATACCTAGTTATTAATAGAAATAAAGGAAAGAAAGAAACTACAGTAATTTCCTCCCACATGATCATTCTGTCATCTTTCACACTTGCATCTCATTTCCTGAAGCTGTAATCTGCGTTTCTACTCCCCTGGTATTTACTTCCAAACTTCCTTTATACAGCTGTGTAAGACAAAAGAATTTATATAAAAATTAGTGTTCAACTGAATTTAAGCATGAAATTCTAATGCAGTCCACAGAGAGTTCTTGCTGTTCCAAATTCATTTTAGAATAATCCTACAAATAATGAAGCCCTTTATATCAATAAATTTTTTGTTGTGTACATTGCATAAAATCAATTTATATTCCCATATGTGGCTCTTGTCCAATCAATGGCTCTAATAAAGCCTATAAACTAGTGAAGTGACATGGAGTTTAACTATAACACAGTAAAATTCATAAGGAACAACATAACAGAAATTGTAAAATAATACAGAGAAATGTTATTAATATTCTTGCTTTGGCACGGCCTTAAATTCACTATTTCCCCTTTGAATTTTCTTTTTATTAGTATTTCTTATATGTCCCAATTTCTGCAGCCAGTAACCATGGGGTTAGCAAAATTAATTAGGTACATGCACTGAGGAATCAAACATGGGGAGCTGAGATGTGCAGTTCAGGGCTACCTCTCAGATTATTTCAGTCTTGGACTTAGGTTGTGAAATAATTGGCACCTCAGAACGTGATTCTACTCTGACAAGTGACTACATAAAAATGACACCTTCTTTCTGAAAAGGATCTACTCTCTAAATATATTCAGTCATGTATGCTGAATTTAATGAGTACCACATTTAACTTCATCATCAAGCGTTTTTTCACCATTGCATCTGCAGTATTATAAAGCTACAAGAAAACAAGGAGAATGCAATGAGGTTGTATTCCTTATCTGCATCATGAATACAATTACAAACTGAACTTCAGAAACCAATTGGTTGTGCCTTTGAGAACTTACTACAGATCACACAGTAAGCTCATGACATTCGGGCTACATTACTTGGTGGTAGGTGGGAAAAGGCAACAGCTCAGCTACTTCTTCAGATCCTATGATAAAATTACGTTTATGGCATTTAGAAAAATGTAAATAGTTGGTATTTGGCATTAAAGCTTTAAGATACATCACCCAAGTGTACTAATGGGAAAAGTATCACGTAAGTGAATTTTATAGACCAAACTTTGCAAATTCTGTATGATCAAGATTCAGACTTTTCAGGTACATTCACTTCTAGTTTTAAAAAATCTCAGTAGGTCATCACACAGATCTCAATCAGACACGTGTAAAGTACCCATGAGTGCACAAATATATCTTTCTCTAAATATATATCATAGGTATATTCCTCCCAGGTGTGCATTAATTATATGCTGCTATTATTGCAAGAAAGCAAGCAATGGCAGTTTGAGTCCAAGACTTTTCTTGTAAACAGATGGGGGGGCTGTGGGGAAATACACAATTTTCATAAACTGTGATATTGTGAAAAAGATTTTTCAGGGTTTTCTTCAGCAACATCATATGAGTACTGAAATCAGGAACAATGCTGCAAAACCATGAACAGAAGATGACTGATTGTGACAGGTTCCGTTAATTGCAGCTACATGAAAATGACTGTGTCTTCAATGTTACCACTGCAGGAAAGAACATGGGGACACAAGAAGCATCTGCACTTAGATTTGGTTTTTAGGTTAAAGATATTTTTTTAAAAAAAGTTACTTGGTATTTATGGTTAATTACTATACAAAGATTTTTAAGACAATCTCATCAGCACATGGAAGTAAAATGGTGAAAATTGGAACTAATTGTACCCATAATGACTGATACTTTTTCCTCCTGTTGAGAATGATATGCCATCATCCAATAGCCTTCTGCACACAGCAGGAGGGAAAATTACCAATCAATTAAATGACATTTAATTTCCAACTTGAAACATTTTTCTACTGAAAGAAAGAAAGCAAAAAATCCTAATTTGAGATTAATAACCATGCATTCCCAACAGTGTTTTGGAAAGACATCTTTTAAAAAGATGCCCTTATGCATATCTGAAATTTTTTTAATAACTGATAACCTTAAAATGAGGCAGTTTACAAAGTATTTCTATAAGCAAGCACTGATTTCTGGTGTTAGTAAAACTATTGCTTGTTCTGCAATTATTTCTTTAAATGATCAGTTTAGTAAGAGTCCCAACCACAAGAATGTTGTACCCAGCTCACACATAAGCAATACGAGAGAACACAACTCCAGAATAAAGATGAGGAAGCTTCAAAACAAAATAAAAAAGAAAACTACTTGGTTTTGTCATTGCTGTTGAAATAAAGTTAAGGATAAACGGTAATTTAGGGATTTTCATATGTTTGAAACTTTTAGGGTTTTCTTGCACATGCAAATGGGTGCGGTCATATTCCCATCTCTTCTGTAGACCAAAGAAAGCTCATATGATAAAGCTTTGAATTCCTTTGGACAGATGACAGACTAAGCCTAAGGTTATCTTCACTGAGTGAGCTCCCATCACTTGAGTTTTGCATACCCAGTGTTGCTACCTCCAAGGGGAGAGTCATCACTGTTCAGCTTTTGCAAAAAAGGACTTGCATGCCTGTCTTCAGGCATCATCTCTAAGAAAGTGCTGGAGACAGCTCAGAGGAGAAGCAAGATTTATGAGTCACTTCTGTTTTTAGCATACCCTGCTGACTAGACAGCTTCTCACTCAGCATGCTGGCTGCTGAGCAACCCATTTTGAGGTACTCACATCTTCTGGATATTGTACAGGAAGCTTTCTCTGAAGCTGTGATAAAAGTCCAAGGATGGAAGGAGCATGGGTATTTATAAGCACAGCATCAGGAATTCTCTAATCAAACCCACAACCTCGATTTGCTCTGCTTTCATAAACAGGATGACAAAAGCAGTCTGGTGTCTCTGCCTGATGGTATGGCCCTTCTGCGTCATGAATATTCCCCACTTCCATCTGGAAGCTCAGCACAGGTTTGAAAGAAACTTGGTGGACTGAGGCCAACTGAGATGCCTGGGCTGAATCCTGAAAGCAGTCCTCCTGAGTGCCTCTTCCAGGACGGCAGATAAATTCCCAGAGCATCATGCCCCTTTAGACTGAGGGATGGATCTATCCTAGATCTGGACAACAGTCTGCAGCAGCATTCTGACTGAGGCAGTGATTGATAGATCATTCTGCCTCATTAGCCACTTACTGCTGCAGCAGGGCAACTAAGGTTAGTGCTATTGCCAAAACAACCTGAGGGAGCTAGAAATCCTACGTAATAGGCAAGGCTGATTTATTGCTATTGCTGGCTTTCCCATTTTTGTTCTGGGCTCTTCTTTCTTCTGACCCAGTACAGTGCTCTTTATTTTAAACCACTGGTTCAGTACACGTTCAGGGGAAAGCGTTGTTCATCAAAAGCCTTTAAGTAGGCTAATTCAGTTTTTCAAGTTTGTGGATGGAAACTTGAGCAAATTTTACTTAACATACTGGTAATTACACATGGACTGCTCTGAACAGTTCACTGGTTACAGGATGGTTACA
The DNA here is from genome assembly GCA_013397865.1 of Struthidea cinerea. NCBI lineage: Eukaryota > Metazoa > Chordata > Aves > Passeriformes > Corcoracidae > Struthidea > Struthidea cinerea. The sequence goes on from VZTI01000329.1 coordinate 347,499, forward strand.
GGAATGTTGTTTTTAACCCAGCCCAGTAGATACTGCTATTGCAGTTAAGTCTCTAATAGCTAAACACCTTGAAGCATGTTGTCACACATCCTAAGTTTTCCTGTAGATTTAGCTGATTGAGTTAATTGTCCAACAGAGACATCAGAAGAAAGGCTGAGTGTACACTAAGTGCTATACAGTTAACATTCATGCAGAAAGAAACAAGTTTTGAATAAGCAAATGAACACGAGTGAACCTAAAAGTTCTACCTTGTATAGACATCTTATTGATATTATTTAAAAAAAACCCAAAACTGTTCTGTTTCCATTCTTACTTTCTTGATGGTCATGTTTTTTAACTGAGTGCTTCAACTCCTGTGATAACGCTTTGTTTGTTTGCTGTTTCCTTTTTTTCTCCCCTATTTTGTTTACTGTAAACCTCTATGTTCAGATATGGAATTATAACCATTTATTGGTCAACACCCCTAATCTATAACCCTGATCCATTTAAAAAAGAAAACAAAAAAATGTACTGATCATATTTGCACAGGAAAGTAGGATTATCTGTTGTCACAGAACGAAGACAATTATGTGTTCAGTTCCCACGTTTTTTTTAGGCCACCGTAGCTAGCGTAAAACTATGCATCATTATCTGACTTTTAGCTGAAAACTATTAACTTTTGCTATTATGTGATCTGTGGCCTTCTAGGTGTGACACAGCAGACTTGAAGCTGAGTTCCAGCACTAAGGGTACACATCTGAGGTCATGTGCTACCCACTGTTTGGCTGGTAAACTTGGCCAACAAGGAGGATGATACACAGCAAGAGGTTCATGCCTTCTACTGCTCGAGAGGTGTGGCCAGCATAGACAAGTGATAACTTTTAACTTCATTTAGAGCTTCTGGTAGCTGGTTTTTTTGCCCACTTCAATCTCTAAATCAAAGTGAATTGCTCTGGAAAAGGATGAGGGTACTGAGAGAAACAGAAGCAGGATGTAGGGAGGCTAGCATGACCTATAAGCCCCTTTCAGTACATGTGTTTCTGCTTCATGACATGGGCATTTTATCTTCATGAAAGCATGTAAACACAGGACTGGAATCAAATGATAATGCCAGCACTACTTGCAAGAGCCTGGTCCTCTATAATGAATGCAGAACTAATTATTAAAGAAAACCTTGGCTTTCTCTAAAAACCTTGCAGCTTGCAGCTAGGAGCATTAGCACGATTATACCTACATTATAAAAAATGAGAACAAAAGAATTCAACATGATTGATGAAATTGTTTGCATTATCTTTAGAAGAAAGTAATAAATAAGTCAGCATTTCAAAGTTCTATGAAGAGAAAAGCTATTTGAGAGAAAGCACACAGATGCATTGTTCTGTAGCATGGGCATTTGATGAGCTCCAAAAATCTCTTTGGAAGAGAAGAGATGTATTATAGTGCATGAAAAGAAGAATCTTCAGTAACAGGCCGTTATCTAGTTGCTAAGGGCTGGTTCTCAATGAAAATAGAGCAGAATAGAATGGATAGTTTAAGCACTCTGAGGTAAAAGCAGAAAATTGGACTTGGAGCACAAGGGACATTCACAATGGAATGAAAGTGGATACGGTAAAGTGTTAAGAATGTGACAAGAAGAATATTATCATAAATATGAAGAGACGAAAGTCAAAGTTTTGCCTTCACTTCAACAAAACCCTTGGAGAAAAGAAAGGGAATTAGCCCTGCTGGAATGTACATTACCAGAGAGAAAAGAAAGATGAAAAGCAGAATACCACTTCAAGGTCATTTTAAACTAAGCAGCAACTACTAAACCTCTAATTACAAGCCTGCAATTCTTGTTTATTTATTAGCAATTGCTAGCAAAAAAAAGAGATAAAAGCTTAGTTCAATGTAGTTTTGAAGTTCATTCTGTTCATATTTTTGCTGCCAAAAAACCCCAAATAATTTAAAGTAATTTAAAATTATTTAACCTAGAAAACAAAGACAAGTTTGTAAACAGAAAAGTGTATTATCGAATTCTTTTAACACACATTGAATAGCACATTTTCCCTTTCTTCTGCCCTTTACAAAACCAACAGCTTTAACTTAACAGAACATCTAAATAAATGAAAGCCAAGGCGTCTCCTCAGAATCTGGGAACAAGTACTGCTTCCATGCTGTACACACATACAGTCCACTTTTCCTTGAAGAGTTTAACAAGCCTGGAGGCAAGTTGAGAAGTGCCCACCAAAACCCCCTTCCAGCTGAGATCCCTGCTAATGCAGCAACTGTGTTTCGGCCATTATCAGCTGTCACAGTAGGACAGAGAAGCAGCATTTATGGCAAGGAGTGATATTTGTTTTTAATCCACAGGCAAAAGCCATATCTGGAATTTTCATCACCTTTCCAACCATTTGAAAACAATAATTGTTATCTCTGTTAAATACCTCCTCTTTCTAAACCAATATTCTCCAAATGCAAACTGTAGTCACAGCTGCAAAGGAAATCTACTGCCAAAATACACCACTGGGAGAGAAGAAAATATAGTGGCAGGTGGCTCTCTCCCAAGTGGAGAGTGCCATCTCCTCAAAACATTGCTGGCTCTTGTAGAAGAAATGCTAAAAAGCAAAGAACTGCAATATCAGCCAGGCATTGTCTGACAGTGGATGCTATTAATGGGAACAAATTGAAGGCTGTACCTTTAGTAGAAAAAGAAGGAAAGGCTCAGGAGGGCTGAAGCACTGGGATGCCTTTGCGTGCACACAACGTAAAAGTAGTGAAAATTATGTGAAGACACTTTTTTAGTTAGGTTGGAACTCAGCAGTATTCTTTACTTCTCTCACTCAAATATTTCTTATTCTTTGTGTTTGCAGATTCCTGACTAAAGCCCAGTAATTGCTTCACTAGCTATTTGTCTATCCCACATTCCAGTCCCCTCAGTTTATCATCAGCAGGGGACAGTTTAAGGAATAAAGCTCAGGAAGGTGATATCGCCCCTTACTGCAGCTCCACCAAGCAAACTGTGATGGCACAACACTTTGAGAAATACATGTTGCCTGTGACATGGGAACAGCTCAACCCAGCAGCTTTTTCTGCTGATAGAGTGGACTCAATTAAAAATGGGGATCTACAAGGTGAGACAGTGCAGCTGAGAACTGCCCTACAGCACAAAGTCCTCTGGGCAGAGCTCACTTCAGAGGGAACTTACCTACAGCTGTGCCAAAAGAACACTGAAGTTATCATCTGAAACTCTCAAAAGACACTCCTGAAGCCTTTATATTTCTACCTTTTTATCTATCATAACAAGAACCTATAGTTATATTCTCATTATGTATTTTACTGGGTCCTTTGCAATGCTCAAATGAAGAACTTTTAGATTTACAGTACAGCCACTTTCCAGCTCGTTTTAGTATTAGCAGCAGTAACTTCTGAATCTAGTCTTTGTCTCGCTACAAAACCACTTGTAAGACAGCAGGGAGATAAATGGATACTGGGGTCTTGGGTATCTATATTCTGCTTACCAAAGGCAACTACTGCCTAGCATTTACAGCAGTGGTGACAAACAGGACAGTTAGGTACATTTATTTCTTGTCTATTTAATTATTTCTAACAGGCAAAGGTGAACTTTGCTTCCTTTTGTTGAAGCCTACTCACACTCCTTGTGAGTGTTTGTTTCAGCCATCCTGAAACAAAATAGGCAAGTGACACCTGCTGTGAAATGAGAATCTGATCAATCATAAAGGTGAATTATGTTGAAATATACTGACTAGCCTAAATGGCTTTTAGGGCTGGCTTTATATCTGACATCTAAATGTGTAGCCTCAGTGACATGTTGTAACAGGCCTTCAGTCTGGATATCAGAACTAGCACCCTGTGGTGCATTGCAGGAGCATCTACATGCAGGAGAGGTTAGACACCTACACTCTCTTGTTATCACCAGCACAACCTGCATTAACATCTGTTTTTTAAGACTAAGTTTCTTCTTCTACTTATTTGGTGGTTTTAGCCTCTTCTCCTTGCTCATGGCAGTTTTTTCACTCTCCTCTTCTTCATCCTGGTGTGTGACTCACACTATCCTAAGAATCACATTTCTCTGCTTCATTAACCAACTTTATTCTATCTCTTTAGATCCCTTCTCCAGAATTTTTTCTGTTTTCTATTCTTCCTCTCTATCTGTACCTCTATCCCTGCAGTCGCCGTGCAATCTTAATAGATTTTCAGAAGCACAAGGTAGAATTTAGATATTTAGCTATTCATGCCTTTGAAAAATCTCCTCCTACACCTTCATAATTCTCCTGCTATGCAGCAAAACTCTTTCTTACTTTTAACTCCCCTACCTCTCATCACCTCTCCCTTCCTGCCTCTGTTCTATTTATTCAGTTTCGCTTATCTAACTGAGGCCATAGTTATGTCAGCAGATCTCTGCAGAGCAGACATGTCAGCAGAACTTCTAAGCTATGTGGTTATTCTGATAGAAGCAGTTTTTGTCAGTCTGTGGTATCCCATTTCAGAGGACGGTGTAACTGCACCAGCAAACACGCCCCCTCTTCAGCACTTGTTCTTCCTACACACGTGGTGCTGATGGGTCAGCAGTTACAGAACAGTCAGGCTGTTCAGCCACACTTGTCAGACAGTCCCTGATGCAGAGACTTTACTTTTAGAACAACAACAACAATAACAACAACGAAAAAAGCAACAAAGAATGGTATTTATGGTGCAAGAAGAATGCTTGCTTGAATGCATGCATAGATCCTGATATACTATGTGTCTATCTAAATGGGCTAAGGAAGGGGCTCAGCTTGCAGAGTATAACATCAGCTGCTCAGCCCTTCAGCAGAAGCAAATAACTACATTCATTTAGCATAGCTGGAGTGAATAATAACCAATTGTTCACAGGTCTCTTTTTGTAAGTCGCAACTGCTTAGCAGTGATGGAAATTTTAATTTCGAATGGCTCTCGTTAGAACACAGGACTGTAAAAAGATTTGTGTAAGAGAAGACATTACAATAGCATAGAAAACGAAGGACTGTTTTTAGCAAGCCTGTTCATCTAATTGTGTTTTGCAGCCTAATGATGCTGCACAAAACTTAATTGGCTATACTTTGAGCCCACCACTTCTAATGGAAACTAGTACTGAAAAGGTAAAAAGAAACTGTATCTTGAGAAACTATCAGGGAAGACTTTAAACTTCTGTTAATACAGATCCCTGTAAACTCTTTCAGGTTTACATTCAAAAAAATTTCTTAGATTATGTTCTAGGCATACGCAAGAACCTCTCTATCCTGACACAAGAGAGAGCAAAAAAAAAGTACTTCGTGTAAACAGAAGTGTACTGGATGTACCCTTTGGGAAGAGAATTGTAATGTGACCTAAACAGTCTTCTCCCACTCTCTTTGAAGCCACCTTCACAACCCTCATTCTCATTCTCAAAGTCTCATTTCTTTGTCCACTTATAAAACTGTCAGCAGTAAAGGGTTGGAAGGAACTTCCCATGATAGATTACTACACAACAAGCTGGTTAAGGATTTCTTGCATGCCTGTTTGAAGCATTTGACTCTAAATACTGCCAGCCAATATATACTACATTGGATGGGTACTAACCTATATTAAACTAGATGGAATATAGATTTAATCTAGTATAGTAAATCTCTGTAATTCTGTATAAACAGCACTTGGCCATATTCCAAGATCTACTACATTTCTATTGCACTCTTTATGTACAAACCATGAATCACGGTTAGGCCCTGTAAACATGGGAAAGTAATAGTCATCCAACTCATCTTCATTTAATTATACTAAAATGGCTATAATGTTCAAGAAGCTGAGAAGTTAAACAACCCAATTCACTTTTGATGTCAGAATAACTGCTTGTTCCACCCTACAGTAATGCATGGCTTGCTGCTTTGAAGTAATTTTAAGTGTCACCATCTAGGGCCTGGTATATTCAAGGCTAACCACAGTTTCCGGTCTGTTTCTGCCTATTAGCCCTTCCTTTAAATGAAATTTTCAATTTTTATTGCCTAGTGTGGAATTTTTTTGGTTGGTTGGTTGGTTTGCTTTATTTTTATTGAGTAAGACAGGGATATGAATCAGAGGAAGAAGGAAGAGTTAATGTTTGAAAGTAATCTCTTCACACATTAGCCACTCAATAATAATCACAAGTCCTTGTTTCCATTGCCTGAATTTTCTGAGTACATCTTAAACTGCAGATTGTAGCAAATTTGTTATGCTTTCAGTAGACCTGATTGAAATGCTCTGCTGTTTAAAGAGAATATAAGTAGTTAAAAATGGGATTTTTACTGTATGAAGTAACCACCTTCCTTGCGTATGAGAACCCTAAGAATCAAATAGATACTATAGCTAGAATTCAGATTTTGTAACTGAGCAGAGTTCTGGGCAGGCAAACATTATCTGTCCAATGCAGAGAAGAACAGTTTTTAACCAAGAAAACTCATTTATGGTGAAATAAAAAGGAAGCAGAATCTATCCTGACATCTTTGTTCTGCTGTATAGCTTGTAAACTACACAGCAGTGTTTTTTTGGCGGGTTCAGTTTCCTAGCACAGAAGAGACACTTTCTGTGACATACTACATAATCACTGAAAGAGCAAACTGGTAAAAATTAATTCCACAAGCTGTAAGCATTGGACATAGTTCAAAGATCTTACAACCCTCACAAATGTAATAACCTTGAATTTTTCCCTTGAAAACAGGAAAATAAAATGTAAGACTTAAAGGTACCAGGAGAGTAAGACTAAAACTGCTTGCAAATTCTACCTTTGAGTATGCAATTCTGACATTTCTATTTGTTCATACCAAGATGCTTATGTTTCAAAATTAAGAATAATTTCTACTCAGTAATTTTTTGGTTTTATACTAATAGCTCTAAGTAGGCCATTATTTCAGTCATAAACATATAAACATAATAGGTTTCACAATAGAAACTGCAGTTAGTTCGGGTTTTTTTGAGAAGTCTGACAATATATTTGTAACACAAAATACTGCAAAATTGAGTAAGAATAGATTAGCAATGGGCTGTGGTATTTAATTTACATTTTAAATTCCTAATTAAAGTTATTAATTTGTAAAGACTTTAGATTTGTACATCTGTGAGAGCTGAGAGTTAATAAAAAATTTACAACTTTACAAAAACTCCTAGTGGATTTTCACCTGCTAACAGAACAAATATTTCCAGGAAAGGGTATAATATTGTCACATTTATTATATATGTATTAATAAAGAACTTCAATGCTAAAATTTATTTATGTCAACACATACTGTTGACAGAAATTTTAAATCATGAGAGCACATCAGATTTTCTTTTGGTTTGTGTTTCAGTGAATTCTGATATATGGAACACAGATTTTTTCAGGATACTTCATATCTTTAGTGATGCAGCACAAAAAACCCAATATGCAATCATATTAGAACTACCACAAGATACAAACTGTAGGCATCAAAATTGTCATTTTAGCTTATGTTTTGTATTTTCTATCTCCCAAACATTAAGAAGACTGCTTAGGATTGATGCAAGATAGTTTCTCTCTCTAAAGACACATTAATAGCAGCGTTTTTATTGTCTACATTCTAGAGGTCTCCTATGATTTGATTCCCAAAATATCTTATCAGAAATCTTGATTTCTAATTCATCTTTGAAGTTTGGATGCATTTTTCATAAGTTCTAAAAATAAGGAGTTCTGTCTTTTGCAGAGGCATGTCATGCATATGTATGAAGGCACCGTGACAAAATTCCAAGGCATTTTAAGAAATGTAAATGGAAGGGAAAACATAGTAGCAAATTATGATGCAGCATTTTAGTCTTTTACATACATAGAGAATCTTCAAGTATATCGATGTAATTATTGGGCAACCCAGTGACAATGGCAGAAAAAACAGGGTCATGCACTGGTGTTACAGACTGGAGACTGTTAGAGGTACAGTCTAAAAGTGAAGTACTCATTTCCTGGAGCATAACATCTTATTGGAATGTGTGGATAAGTTTAAACATGCTATCCAAACTACACTGAAAAACGAGCACAGAGGAAAGAACAAAGCTTCTGAAAACTGCTGTTATTGAGAATGACTGATCCACAGAGTTGTGCAAGCTTAGTTCACTGTTTCCACATTAAAAGAACTCAGTCTAACTGTGTCAGATGGGCAAGATCCTAGGAATGAGCAAATACATATACATAGTTTTTAGAAAAAAAGTCTGGGCTGATTTCACATGCAGGTTTCCTTCTCCTCTTTACAGGTAATGCAATCTCAGGACAGAACTCAGACAGAATCTGCCCACTTCCATTCCTCCTACTGCAGAGGGAATTCAGTGCTACTGATGATGGGAAACAGACCAATCTGCAGGGAAAATGCTAATCTAGAACCACCTATGATGGGAAGGAGAAGGAAATCCAGAAAGGGGCAAATATCAAGGGATAAAACCATAGGATAAAGAACTTAAAAAGTGCTAAAGGCAGTAAAGTAGTGATGGAAGAAGGTGACAGACAGAGAGGTGTGATCAGTGAGTGCAATTCAGGAGAGAGAAGAGAAAAGCAAAAGGAGAACAAAGTGAGAGAACATTCTAGGAGAGAAGTTAAAATATGGAAGACAGGAAAATGCAACAAAAGAGTGAGCCACAAGTCCTATGAAAAGTCACAAGAAATAAAGTAAAAATTGCAAGGAATGAATAAATAAAAATTTCACAATGCTGAGGTTCTTTCATGTGGTCTAGGTATTTTAATCACCATGCTTTGAACACATTCTACAGATCTTTCAGTTTAAACAGTGAGAAGTCTTGTTTTGATCCCTCCTATTGCACAATGTTATTGAATATGCTGGCTTATATACTTAAATAGTGAAAGAAGGAGAAAGACAAATAATTATTTTTACTTTTTGCCAGAAAGCACCACCCAGGTGCCATCTTGCAAGCAGGAGAAGCAGAGCGAGCAGGACAGCTGTGAGGGATAGGTAACTTTTCCATCCCCATTCAAGGCTTCTGCTCTGTCACAGTCACTGGGGAATTTTTGCTGGATTCTGCCCGTTAGCTGGTATGATCCCTGGTGACCCACTTCTGGTCTGTGCCTCCTAGCCACTAAGTAATCCTGCTCTAATCCATGCCTCTAGAAACCAAGATCGGCTTGTTTGGCACAAAGCTTCGTTTAAAGTCATCAAATTTTATGAGGCAATTTTAAATGGGCTTTCATGTCCTATTTATAAATACTACTCTCTTTACATAATTTTCTTTCATCCTTCACAGGAGGCCATTATCACATAACGTTAAGCATTTTTTCTGAAACCAGCACCCCAGTTTATAACAGCTAATGAAGCACCCATGCTTGTACATGCCGCACAGTTTGTAATGGAGCTGTCTGAAAATTCCTAGATACAGCAAACAGCAGCAAGCTGTCTACCACATACAGTGCTGCCACAACCTTCTGTATTTTCTCCTACATGTCCTCTGAGAGGACCAGAAAATGTTCTGAATATAAATAATCTGACCAGAGAATCCAAATTATTTTCCAAAACAAAGAAAACAACAATACAACTAGTTCAACACATAAAACCCTACCCTTATCTCCACTCTATTGTTTTTAACTACTAAACCAATGTGGAAAAAATCTCATCAGTGCCAGAAACTCAAAACTTCATGCTGACCATAGAAAATAATAGAAAATACTTTACCTTCACATAAGAGCAATAAGAATACTGTGCATTTCTATCAAAAAATGCTTTCGCTTAGGAAAACTTCAGTAAAATAGAGTATCCTGGTAAGAATATATATAATTACGATTTATATATGTAGGGAGATGTATTTCTTTGTCAAACCTCAAAATAAATGCATCCTCAATCTCTAAAAGAAAAGGTCCAAACATAAAAGGAAGGAAATGAGCAGTAAAATCTACAGAAATTTTCTTTGGGTCCATGGAATGTAACTGAAAACAAGAAATCTCATCCTAAAGACTACATATACAGAGTATATGCCATATATACTGCTATACATGCCAGTATATTGCCATTAATTGCATGAGCATTTGAATAATTTAATAATTATACAGAAAAAAATGTATTTCTCAGTTTACTAGTACATTCTAGGCCAATTGCAATCACACTGTAATTGTTGTAGCCAGCCTTATGCAAACCTTACTTATCCATACTTATTCACAGGCGCTGGAGATCTTAATCCCAGATCAACAAAAGAGGTCGACTGCTCACAGAAAGTGAAACCCAATGCAAGACTATCTGAGTTGCTGTTTTGTAAACACCTCTGAAACAGTACAATCCATGAGATTTTGAAAACAAAACCAAACAAAACAAAGCCAATTGAAAGCTATGAAAAGAAGTCTTATGATTGCTATTATTCCACTAATCAACATGCTCATGCTGAGATGTACTGTCCGGAACATGTATTTTAAATTTTAAAAGTAATTTAATCTCAAGGGGTGAAAAAATCTTAACAATGAGTACAAAATGTTTTAATAAAAATTTACATGTCTTTTGGACTTGTTCTCATCTATAGTGATCGTGCAATAAAAACAAACCAGACAAAAGAATCTGTAGTACAGTTGAGAATTGTGAGACCATATGAATCTTTAAATATTTACTATCTAACAGATTAAGGGAAAAAAAAATCACACAGAAGTAGTGGAAGACATCTTCTAAAATGTTAAATATTATATAAGGACTTCATACCTATGTTTTTTATGACAGATATTAGAATAAATTTAATAGAGTAAGTAATTAGACCATGGGAGGGACTTTGGTCAAACTAAGAATTATTCTGGTCTGATGTAGGAGGTGGTCTGGCAAATGCTGCTTCAAGTCGGGAATGAAGACTACTTGGTACAATGTCGTGCAGATTTCATATAGTGGAATTAAAACGAATCTAGCCCAGAAAGATAAAATTATGTGAAGCGGAACTTGTGAATGAATTCTATTAATTGAGCTTATTATTTGAATTTAAGTAGCTATAGAAGATGACCTGAACAACATCAACTTTAAGTACTGAATATAATAGTCCATATGCTACTACATTATGACACCTCCTTCACAGTATTCCTTTTCCTTGTTTCCTCAACATGACTAAAGGTCTTTTTCATCCGATGAGGTGATAAAAGTGGATAAATTGTGGCAAGTGCCTTAAAATTTTAACCTGCCTCTGTATTGAAGCTACGGAGTGAAGCAGTGGTTCAGAGGCCATGAAGAAAGAATGCAGGTCCATTTTGGAATATGAGGGAATGAACAGATTTGCTGCAAAGTTGTTGCTGTTCCAGAAGTGAACTTTGGATATCTGATGTATAAAAAAGGACAGAGAATAAGGACAGTAAATGCTGATTCAGTGCTTTAATCAGTCAGGATTTTTTTGGGTGAAAGGCACCATCTCTTTCTATGAAGCTGTCAAGTTCCACACGATCAGTAGGATTTTGCCTCAGAAATGGTAGTATTTCAGCACACACAGAAGTGACATCAGTAAAAATGACACCACCCCACTTAAGAACATACTGAAGTACATTGTCTACTTTAATGACACTTTGATTTATAAATTAATTGTCTCAAAAGAGCTGAGCATCCTGATTTGCTTTACTGCGCAGAGTGGCTATTCATTATTAGAGAGAATGTTCTCTGTTATTAACCTGGAGAATGCTGAGATCTTATATGTAATCCACTTTGCTCAGCGAGTAATTTTTAGCAGGAAATGTGGCACTTATTTCAAATGCAAATTTCTCTGCATATTGCATCGAAGCAATATATTTGTTAATATAAACACAGGAAAAGATATTTTAAGTTGTGGTTATTTGCAGATATCATAAAGCAGTGACATACCTAACACTGATAAAGTCTTCGTATCGAGGTAACAAAAATAAAAAGCCGAGTCTCACCTCTGAGATGAAAACAATTAGCTTTATAATTCACTTGGGTATAACTTATTGCAACAATGAATGGGGATGAGAAAGGGCAGTTCCTCTACTCTTTTAAATGACATTCAGCATATAAAGTATCTTTAGCAAACCAGCATCACCATACCATGGATTTTCAGAGATTATTAGAAGATACAAACCTCTCTGAAGACAATGGAAGAGAAGGTATTCAGCGATTTTGAAAATCAGGTTATTGAAAGGCTTTCCTAACATCAGATTATTTTAGCTTTCTTGCTGCAGAACAAACTTAAGACAAATGAATCCTGATTTCTGGAGAACGTGGTTTAACTTCTCAAGTTCAGCCTGCATTAATCAAAGAGGTGTACGTAATGTTCTGATCATTTTTAATGCAACCAGCTCTGCAAGCTTCTTTTGAGGCTGGCTATCTCGGTGGTTGTGTTATTTTAGTCAGTAGATGGCATTAGCTGCCTCAGTGTTAGTTATGCTGTGTGATTTATCAAGAAGTGGGTCAGCTACAGCCTGTGGCTGTGTGCATGTTCCCAGCAGGCTGAGAAAAAAAAAATAAAAAGGAAGATTTTGTTTTCTTTTGTTAATTACTCTTGCCATATTTTAGTTGTTTCACTGGACAACATAATTAGACTGTAAGGAGCAGATTCAACAGCAGGTACGTGTCTTCAGACAACGGTGTAAGAAATAGGTAGGATAGCACAGGCATTTGTGTTCAGACAGCAAATCCTTCTGCTGTGGGTATTGCTCAGGATTACAGGGGGTTGGCTCTGAGGATAGAAAACTGTTCAAAGCCATGAGGGGAAAGACAGCTGACACAGCTCTAATGCTCTTTCAACCCCTCTGCTCTACCAGACTCCTCCCAGTTCCTTCTACTAATGAAGAGAGGAACATGTTACGTGTCATGTAAATGCATCAGCATGATTTATATTTTGCAGTTATTTTTACATCTAGCAGCTCTTAAAAAGGATGTATTTCAGTAATTTTTAGGATAAAACTTGGACTTTTTTGTAAAAAATACACACATGTATATATACTATAGGCAAAATCTTAATCCTGTATTATTCAAATATCCAACGGGAATGTTCAAATATTCCTCTGAAGGGATTCCAACCCAAACCCTGCAGTTAAACACAATAAAAGTGTGCTTGTACGTGTTTGAAACCACAATCTGAAAGTGCCTAGTGCTGAGCAGGAAGCAATTCTCCCCTTATGTAAAAATAATTCAAGCTGATATTTTTTTCCCTTCTGTAACAGGATGAATTTGACAAGCTTCAAAGTCCTTTTTAGCAAAATCTGAAATATTTCCACTCCCTGCTTCCGAAGCCAGTGATTAGAATATGCACTGGGAATGTGCAAGAAGCCGAAAGACCTGTCAGTGCATTTGCCACAGCCCTTGTATAATGCCCTGGTCACTCTACTGGAGCTGGGGCTACTTTGCAGTCTGGAAATCTCTTACTGCTTCCTCATCCCTCACAAACCAGTGAATACATTCCCACTGACTGTTTTCAATCTGCAGATACTAGCAGCAGAGCTGAAAAAATATTTGCATTTTGTGGGAAGGGGTTGGGTTTTCGGAGGGCATGAGGAAGGATAAAAGGGCAGATGACATAACTGGCTTTCACTGTGTTGTAGCATACCCTGAAAATATTCTCAAGCACATTTCTTGCCTTTTTTTTAAATATTTGATTTTCTTACATGGATTTCATGGGTTTTTTTCACACTTGTATTTTAAAGGCAACAACTTACAGTATTTCTCATTTGCAGTTAGTGTTTCCTCTTGAAATCTCAGGTGTTTATTTTGGTTGTGTACCAAAACTAAAGCAAACTTCCAATAAAAAATGTAATGATTTTTCTGAGGAATACACATTTTTAATTCCCAATGAATTTGCATATTATGTTTTCCATTTTATGGCAAGAATAGTTTTATCTCAGAAGAACAGCTCTATTCCTTTATCGTACTGGCCAACTCTGATTATTGATATATATGGCAGGTGAACTCATAGAGTCAAATGTTTATATGCTCCAGCAAATCAAGAAGTGACTGCACCAGTACCTTTAGTCCATCTACACTCAATCAGAGGCTCAGCTAAATTTGGCCTCATTACTCCGTATTCTGATATGTTGACCCAAAAGCTGAGCCAAACCAAGCTAGACTTTTTCTCAAACTGGCATTGTATCTAAGTGCAATGAGTAAGTTATAAACAAATATCAAATGTTCCCTTTCCTTAAAACTTTACATTAGCAGAATTACCATCTTCCAGCCCTCTAACTGTAAATGTTTGGAGTTCCCTTACCTAACTAGTCAAAGTATTCTCTTGCTGTAGGGGGAGTGGAAGAACAGTGTGTCTGGCAGCAGGGAAATACTAACTCAGGTTTGTATGTGGGCAACTGAAAGACATAAAAATTAAAGGACTTCTTCAGGCTTGTACACAGTATTATGGAAAAGCTTATTCCCAAATTTCCCATTGCAGTAGCTTTGAAAAAAAGAATATTGCAGATATGCTGCCATCTGTAGCTCTCTAAATGCCAGTATAAAACAAAAATGTTATACTGATAATAAAGTCAGAAGATAAAAAAAACAAGCAAAATCAGCAATGCCATCAAACAGACAAATCTTAAAAATGCTGCCTGATGCATTTTCCTTGCAAGCATATTTCCTCTCCCTCACATTTCAGCATCTCTGATAGTTCAGTTTTCTGTAATGCCCAGCAGCATAGCGCAGCATCTTCGTAACTTGGGAGGTAAACATGGGTTCAGTGTTTAAATGAGACATTAATATACGGTCAGCTAGCTAGAACTCAGGGGTGTGATGCTGCTTTTTTCCATAGTCAGTGCTCCAGACAATAATGTAAATGGAGGAAAATGAGTATAAGAAGTTCTTAAATACACAGAAACGCAGGACACCATTTCATTGAGGATAAAGGATTTTGCTTCCTGCCATTAAAAGAGCCAACACTGGAAGCATGAACACTGTTGCCAGTCTAAATATGGCATCAGACTAGAGAGTTCAGAACACACAGAGCTTCCCACAAGGAATTCTCAGTTAAAGACCAAGAAGAATTACTTCTGAAATAAACCAAGAAAACAGAACCGGGATTCTTTAGGACTGTAACCCACCTTGCTCTGTTGTCACAAAATTTATGTCACGTGTGAAAACAGCAAACTATGTCAGGATAATTATTTATTCTACCAAAAAAAAGAACTTTGGCTTCAGATTTTGAACATAATATTTTTTTCAACAACAAAGAAAAACAACAAAAATTTCAGTCCCAAAACACTGACTTGGCAGAAGACCTGAGTTGTTGTCTGCAAATTCAATGACATTGAAAGCTCAATAAAGTAACATTGACTTGGAACTCACAAGACAGAGAGAACAAAGAGACCCAGTTCTAAAGGGAAAAGAAGAACTTAAAAAGATTCCCAACAGTGATTGTTCTAAAAATACTTTTCAGGGTTGAAACTGGTATTTGCTATTTTAGGTAGAAAATTGGAAGATATGAAATTTTAAGACAAGCAGGCAAATATCAGATATGAATGCATGTCTAGATAAAGACAGATAATCATCCATATATACTTAGTTCCCTGAACAATGCAATGACAATAAAACCTCCGCACACATTAGGACAAGAACTATTAGATAAAACAAGTATCCCGAGTTTTTTCAAAACAGAAAAAAAGCCCTCCAGCAGCTCTTCAAACATGAAATGACAGTCAGTATAAAAGATTAATTTATTTTTTTAATTGGCAGTCATTTCCAAATTTGCAATTTATAATGACTTAAACATCTGCTGAAAATTTAGTGCCATATCTCAACAGCCTATTTCACAAAAAAGTGCACGTTAACATTACTAGGCTACTACATATGAATTTGTAGACCTGTTTTAACACACATAAGCAGTTCATAAAGCACAAGCCCTTTCCTATAGAGAAGGAGGGCAATAACGTCAATTATTTGTGTGAAATTATTTATTTTTCTAGGTTTCCTTGTCACCCATCCAGCTTCATCTTTCCAGCAAAGTCAGGCCTAAGTGATTCAAAGCGATACAACCTTTTTATACCAGCTGAATTTCAATCTTTTTTTCAAAAGTATTTGCCATTCTGGAAGACTTGGCTCGAGTTGTACAGATAAACACCACAAATATTGACTCATATCTGGCATTTCCAGAGCTCCATAATGTGATTCACACAGAGTTTGTAGTCCTGGAGCAATCTCGAACAACAAATAATATGTAGGAGGCCCAGCTGAATGTAAATATCGAAATAAATAAATAACTGGACTACATCTTCAAAATATGGCCCCAAAGGTAAGAGTAGCCAAATATTATTCTGAAATGTAATTCTTTAGTATAGAGAGCATTTTTCCAACAAGTCATAAAGCAGTTTTTCCCTTTTATCACTTAGCTGAGTGCTGTCCTGACCAGTCCATTACAAAAATACTGAAATACTGTTAGGCAAAACAGCATTTAGAAACTGTATGATTGAACTCACAGGTATATTCTACTGCTATCTTTTACTAATGAAGTTGCATAAATGCAACGAGGAAACAAATTATCCAGCAGTGAAAATGCCAGTCTTGCATTTCTGATTCATTTCTGTCACAGAGAACTCATATGAACTTGATGGGTCAGTACTTCCTAAACATGTTTTAGTGGATGCTGAATATCTCTTGGTGCATCACAGTGCGAACACGCCTGTTCTTTGTTGCAAGCTACTAAAATGCCATGAAGATACTGCTTGAAGACACATACCTGAACAAAGTTTAAAATAGGGTTTATGAAATTTGGTACAAAACTAAGAATAAAAAAATTGCCAAAGTTGGAATAGTATCATTTCTTATATGGAATACTACGGAACATAGAAAACATAGCACAGGGATTCAAATACTACTTGAAAGTTATGTTTTCCATTCCAGCCTGTATTGACTCTTGGCTATTGAGACAACTGTGATTCTTCCTCAGTCATTTTAATAAGCCTTCTCTTTGTCTGCTTTAATATGGATCTATCTCCATGAAAAAAATGATGGCAAGAACTTTATATAGCATTCTAACTTTAATTTCAACTGTGTCTTTCTAAATTAACACATCTCCCCATTTCTTGAGTATCTTGTCCAGTAACTCCTATTTCGGTTTTCTATGATGTTATCTCTACTCACCCACAAGCTGATTTTTGTTTTCCTTCTTTGCTGTTTTCAAGGGATGAGAACCCAGATGGGGTAGAAATTTTTTATGACTGGTTACCTTTCATTTTATACTTGATCTATTTCCAATGATCTATCTATTTAGCCAGTTGCTAAATTAATAGATCCTCTCCTCAGCCTCTAGACATAGCATTCCTTCTACAAGCTGCCAAAACCCTCCAGTATGTGTCAGAAACAGATGTTTTAAGTTTTCTGACTTTTGGGGGGCCAGTTGCTAAATTAATAATATTGACTCAAGACCAGTGTTCCTTTAAGAATCTCACTAATAACCTCCTTCCTACCCAGTAACTTTAAATACACATCATCATGTTTGCTCCTTCTGACAGTTTTTTTAATCACCTTACAGATTTTGTACACATTTACAACAAAACTAAGACCTATTTTTAAATATGCTTCCACAACAAATGCTAGAAAGTCCATACAGACAAAATTTATTGAGGTTCCTTTCTTATCCAAGAACATGAGCAATTTAGTCTGGCATGCTCAATATCTGGCAATTCCATGTGGGCTTCAATTACTCCCATGCCCCTACTTACTGTTTTGTTAAAATATTTTCTAAATGCCTGTATTTTACTGAGGTCAATGGTCTACCATTGTCTGAATCATATTTTAACAAGAAAAGAAGAAAACAATTTTTGTGCATAACAAAGTGCCTTTTCCAGGCATACTTTACATCATGGATTTTTAGGACATAATTTTCTAAATCTAGGACATCTGTAAATTATTTACAGTTTTTGAAAAACCACATGCAATAGGAAATGAAAATAGGCATGATAACTCAAAAAGAAAACAAAAAATAAGTATGGTACAATTTCTTAAAACTTACGACAATTATCAATGCTGATTCTTCAGTGAATATTAAAACAAATATGTATTTTAATTAATTTATTTTGCTTATTAAAATGGTTTTTAAAATAACAAACAATTAGGAAATACAAAATAGTTTAACTTTAATCTTGCTTTTCTGGTAAATTAATATCTCTTTAATATAACCCTTGTATTAAGTAAAACATGGGGATGATTCTCAGGTACGGAATTTGTAGACTATAGTGTTTCACATCTCAGCTGAACTTAGGCATCAGTTCGTCATTTCATGACGTTTACTAGGTAGACTTGGTTATGATACACAAGGGTAACTGGTAGATTAAACTGGTAATCTGTTAGACTGATACCTTAAACTAGTACCTTAAAACTGGTAAACTGGTATCTTAAAAATAATTTGATTTTCAAACTGAATTCCAAAGAACAAGGACTTAAGTGAACAATGTAATATTCAGAGTTGCTGCACACACAGAGCTCTCTTTGAGATGAACAGATGCTTTGCGTTCTCACCGTTATTTCAACGAAGGGCTCCCACCTGGGTAGCTTCTGTGTCCTCAGCTTTAATAACTCAGGAAAGTCATCTTTAAGCACATGATAAGCATAGAGAGTACAAATAAGCAATACTTAAGACAGACATAATTTCCATAAAGTAAACAGCAACATGCTACTTGTAAAATCGTCCAGATGTGGTTTGAAGTGAAAATTGTATATACATACAAATAATACAAATAGACACATTTTCTATTAGTTTTAACATAACCATGTCCACTCATAAAGCAGTTTATATAAATCACTGATACTTTAGTGACAATCAATGCTGTTTTACACTTCTGTAGGAAGGTTTGAAAGATGTTAATTAAGAATTATCTGAAAGGGTGTTAATACCCTACTAAAAATTGCCCATGGCTTTGTTTTCAGTAAATCTTTATGGGAGAAGAAGGTTAGTTATCTCTGTAGATCAAGTACCAGTTTATGGGTTATTTAAATGGAAATCACAGTAGATATTCATGTTCTGTTTTTAAAGACAAACGGAAAAATAGAGTATTATTGACCCTCCCTGTGACAGACACTGAAACAAGCTCACTCATGCCTCTGATGAGAGGAAATCTGTACCCCAAAGATAGCTGGCGTGGAACTGCACAATCTTTATTTAGAGCCAGTGTGGAGGACTCAGATGCAATCTCTTGTAACAGTACAAACAGAACATCTGCAAAAAAGGGGAGCTATAGGATGAGGATGGTACAGGGTGAGGAAAGAGCAAAGTTCTTCAGTTCTTTAAAGCTAAATGCCTTCTTCTGAGACTGCCTTTATGATAAACTTCCATATATTTTCATTATAAAAATTGTTTTACATATCACTATTAGCATTTTTATGTCCAGCTCAACAACCTTTCTTCTGAAATATAATTTATATGCAAAAATAATGTGCCTGATTTGATATGCTTATCAGTTCTTGTACTAATTAATGCATACATATTTTCCATCAACAGTTGATCTTAGTAACAGTAATTTAAAAAAATATACAAACTCTATTTCGAAGTAATCACTAAGTCATCATGAACTCTTTTTATGCATGCCAACATTCGTGCCCTTGCAAGTGTGCTTAGGATAGAATTCAGTAGTTTTTAGCACAGTAATTTAAATCACAAGGCTTTTGAGAGGGAAACAGAAATCTAATTACTACACGTATTGGTCATCTCTGGAATCGCCTCTGCCAAAGCACAACAGATACGTTACATAGAATCCTTCGCCACAATAAACACAACAGAACAGACATTTACAGAGGAAACCTGCATCAGCTGTGATTAACAGGATCTGTAATGCCAAGGATTTTAATTATTGCCTTTGTCTGTCAGCAGGTTGCTGTACACAAAGACAGATGTCAAGAGTTCTAAGAACCCCCAGTTAAACGGACCAATTTTATGCAAACTCTTCATGTTATTTTATCTGTTTCTCTCCAGCAGAACCTAATGAGTTGAAGATAGCAGCTACAGCACGACCAAGACACAGCTCCCACTTGCCTATACAAATAAAGTATTTTGAAGTTAATCGGGGAAGAATAATTTCTTTGAATGCCATTCAGCTATGGAATCCCACCACAAGCAGTATTTATTTTCATCTTTGGTCTTAGTGGCATGAAGGTTAAAAGCTGTACTTCTAAGATAAGGTGTACTTCCTGTCCCCTAAGCTGTGTTCAAGAATTGTTATTTAAAATGCTGCTCAAGCGCCTTACAATACTATTCCAAAATGAATTTCGTTTTACTTGGAAATATTTTATTTAAACTTTTATGGACCCCATAAAATACTATGAACTTTTGCAATACATTTCATACACATGATAGTGACATTATTACTAATTACTACTGTGTGTTGCCTCTTTTTCATGTAGCTTCATGTAGTCCTTAGATAGATTAATATTTTAAGCAGACCTCTTAGGGCATCGAGGACTTAAAGACTGATATTTATCTCACCTGATTTTAGATACTAAGTCTGAGCTAACAGCAGACTAGGAAGAAAAAACAGATTGAAAAAAAGACACACAGAGGAAAATATACAAAATTTTATCTGTTTTTTTAATGTATTTATATGATGTCTGACTTCTATAGATCTAAAACTGGGTAAGATGAATTAAACTATGGCAAGTTTATGAGATGCCATGCATTGAAGTAATGATTCCCCAAATAGAAGGGGGTGGGTGAGTTTTATGAAAATATTAAGTGAGGAAAGAGTCTGTAAGAAACCTGAAGCTATTTCACAAACATATAAACAGAAAAGGTAAATTTCCTTTGGCTTAAATTATTTTATGTACAGCTTTAGTATCAACCACGAGGGAGAAAAAATGGAAAAACAGAAAGTAGTTTAGTACTTTTAATTTTATATATTGTTGCATTTAGACTGTAGTGCATATATCTATATCTATATATCTATATCTATCCATACACATAAAAGTTTTAAAGATTCTATTTATTTGGTTAGAAAAAGAATGAAAATGAAGGTTTTTTTCCATGCATTTGGTGTTTGGAGGCATTCACTGTAATTGAATCCATGTGAAAAACCGGGCTGCTATTTACCAGTTTCATTTATATGAAAATGGCCACCTGCTACAGTAATGAAAAAGTCAGTATGTTAAAACTTTGGAAATATCTTTTTATGAGCTATTCCTTCACTATCCTTACAAATACCACAGAATGGTAATAAAAGCTATTTTTCATGTTTTCTTCTTGAAGTTTGAAAAGAAGGTAAGAACCCTTAACATAAAACAATATTCTAGTAAGAAAAGGAAAGAATGATTTGACCCCAGTATCCCATCACCTCCTCAAAACAAAACAAAAAAAATACAATGAGTTTTTGGCTACCACTAAAGCAATTCCCTACTTTGTATTCAAGAGCTGTAATGGTTTCATATAGCCCCAGATATCAGAAACTGAGAAACGGCCAAGAAATCTACCTCATTCCCTACTGCCACATAATCCTAGGGAAGTATATGAAATCCTTGGTTGAACACTATTGCCTTAGTTATCAATCTGTCATCTGTGAATCCTCTTCTGCTTACCTATTACTTGCTAACATAAGATAGCTATGCTAATACCTATTACAGCTAATATAGTTCTGTTCTGGAAGAAAGTCTTTTACACTGCAGATACTGCGGGTATCTGTACTTACAGGATTGCAATTATGTTTCAGTAGAAATACTATAACAACAGTCTTGATTCGAAGGAAAGGAAGCCAAGGGAATATTGCCAAGCATTTTACTTGTTCCTAGCCTTTGGAATTCATTCTTCTCCTCTCTCTAGTTTACAGGGGACCTTACATGTCACTTGTTCAGACACATTCCACAAACTCCTAAGTATATTAGAGCACGTGGGATTTAAAACCTTAGACTTTTGAAAATATAACTTTATATATATATATTAAAAAATATATATATAAATATATATATAAAATGTGCTTTTCCAATTTGGAATACAAAGATTGTGCAGAGGTTGGTGAATTCTATGAATTAAAAAAACAAGGTATTTATCATAGCATTTCTAAAAAGACGAAACACAGACATGCTGTATTTTAAGTTATTCATTTGCTACCTGGAGATGGCCACAGCAGTAATACTTCTTGAAGAGGAGATTTCAATAGGGAATCCAAACACATTTTGGAGATTTAGGGTTGAAGAAGCTTACAGTGGCAGCTAAATAACTGGCATGTGTTTTATACATTAGCACTGTATTTCAAGTTAGTGATAAAAAATAACAGAAAAGATGTAGGGAAATGATTGAAAAATAGAAACAAAGAAATAATTCCCTGGAAGTAAGGATAAAAGGTGACCCTACCAGAATTTAGGGCTCCAATAGACAAAATATGTGATGCTGTTCTCATACTATAAATCTGCTCAGACCTCATGCTACCCTTATTAGAAGGGTATTTAAGTTTCTAAACAGTTCAGTGGCTTAGGATAAAAATGTGTATAATTTAAGCAGTTAACCAAAGTTTGGCTTTCATTTTCCCTATGAGGACATATGCATTTGGTCCTGTCTTCATATTGTAGAGCTCTTCTACATTCTGAAGAGACATTGTAATACTCTCTTTGGAGCATCTGTGTAATCTACTTCAGCTGCCACCAGGTAGAGGATTATTCCACTAAAATTTCCACCCTTGCAAATAAGAACATCTCTCTGAAGCAGCAATTGTTTGACTCAGTCAATCCTCCAAGCACATCCCACTGAGGCACCAAAGCAATCATCAGCCACCAATCCAAGAAAGCAGGTTCAAAGCCACAGAGGCACTTGTTATAGCTGAACTTTAGGAAATCTGAAGTCTAGACAGGGTGTATCTTATTTTTAAACAACCTGCCACTTCTACAGCCTGTTCCCTAACAAGAATTTGCTGAAATAAACATAAAAGATTCCTATTGCCTTCAATTAACTTTTTATCAAGCTTTAGCTACTTCCTCTTATCCTCACCCTCCCACTCACCTTCCCAATATATGTATCTCATCCTTCTGCTCTATTTTGCTGCTTCCAGTTAGTTGTGCTTTCTACCCCACTGACTCTCCTCTCTTGACTCTTCAGACTGACTTTTTTCATTCTCTTTTCTTTCTTGCAAACTTTACTTCTCTTACCCTTATGAGTCATGTGTTGATCACAATCTCCTTAGCACATCCATTACTTAAACGCCTTGTTAACCATCTGAAAAAAAAAGCACTGGTGAGACCGTATCTGGAGTGATGTGTCCAGTTCTGTGCTTCCCAGTTCAGGAGAGACACAGACATACTGCAGTGTTCCCAGGGAACAGACACAAAGTTCATAAAAGGACTGGAGCATCTGTCATCTGAGGAGAGCCTCAGTGAGAGCTGGGACTGTGCTCTGCAGGAGCTACAGCTGCTCCATCCCAGTGAGCAGGAAGCCAGAAAAAAATGTCAGGAAGCTTGCATGGATGAAAAAGGAGCTTCCAGCAAAACTCAAACACAAAAAATAAAGCACGCAGAAGTGGAAGCAGAGAGGGGAGACCAGGGAAAAATACAGAGATACTGGCTGAACTTGCAGAGATGCAGTTAGGAAAGTGAAAGCCTACCTGGCAAGGGATATAAAGAACAACAAGGAAAACTTCCTTAAGTATGCAGGTGACAAAAGCAAGACTAGGGAAAATGTGAGCCTACTGCTAAGTGTGTCAAGGGACCTAGTGACACGGGCCATAGCAAAGGCTGAGGTACTTGATACTTTCTTCACCTCAGTCTCTACTGGCAAGACTGGCCTTCAGCAATTCCAGGCCGTGGACACCAATGGGAAACTCTGGAACAAGAAAATGAACTCTTGGTGGGAGATGATGACGCCAGGAAATACCATGGTCCCTGATGGCATGCACCCACAAGTGCTGAGGGAGCTGCCTGAAGACTGAGGTGGACTGAAGACTGCCCGAAGAGCCAGGCACAGAAGGCAGTGATCAGGGGTACGCAGTCTGCTAACTCGTGGTTGTACCCCAGGGGTCAAAACCGGGTCTGGTCCTGTTCAGCACCTCCGTTAATGGTCTGGATGATGGGGCACAGCGTACCCTCAGCACATCTGCAGTCTGCTGAGAGCAAGCATTTCAAACAGAAAGAGGTGAAAGGACAGCAGGTAAACAATAACATTTTCTTCTGAAACTCCCACTCCTAGAGCTGACTGCTATCATCTGTTACCTCTTTTGTCTAATTTTAGATTGCAAACACTTCAGGGCATGGATGACATTTTTTATTTGCCTAAGATGTGAACAACAGCTACACATTAACTATATAAATAATTAATAATGAAAACGGCAGCACCCCAACAGCAAAATACAGCTCTGTCTCCACCTCCCATTTAATAATCAAATAATCTGAAATAGAAAATCAAATAGGCTATAAAGTAGTAAATATTTTTATTAATTTTATGTTACTGTTCCCTATAATCTTTATCTGGATTAATGGAGAGTATTTTCCATGTTAATAATGATACAGAAAGTTTAAAGAAAATGAAAAGAGATCCTAAATGTCACAAATTCAAAAAGAACTTGACTTGTTCTGCTGAATAAAATGTTCCCAAATTCAAAAGTTCAGATAGAAAATATTAATGAAAACAGAACCCAGTCAAGTCAAATAAAATAAGAAAATAAATCGGGATTTTGCTTCAGGCAGCTTGAATCTGATTTAAGCAGCACTCTTGGAAGAATCCAGCTGTTGTTTACTGAAATGTAAAATAGTGTACTTATTCTTTTATGTGACAGCATTCATGATCCTTCAAATCATGAAGTAACATATTTCTCCTCATCAACAATAATCATTTTATGTACAGTTACTAATCTGACCAATTACCTGAAAGCTAATTACTCAGGCTTTACAGAATGAGATAGCTAACCCAATGTATTTTGATTTTAATTACTGGTATTTAATAAGGAGTACTGCCAAATACATCCATAACATTAATGTTTTACAACAGCATTACAGATATTTTGTTAGTGACTGAACCAGTCTATGATCATCTTTGTTTTATAGCCTCAGAGAACAATCTAATTTTAGCCAGTGCAGAGCCGGACTATGGCAATTGCAGTGTATTATTCATGTTAAAAATTTACCTCTTTTCTTGTATGTACACTGAATTTTCAGGTTGAGACATTGCCCTTCTCTCGAAACAGCAGGATAACCCAGAAGGTTCAAAATGACGTGTTATTAAGAAAAAAAAAGACACAGTCTTCCCCAGGAACATAACTTGTGGCAAGTTTAGACAGGGACTTACTCAGCCCAGACGAAGTGAGCCCTCAGAGTTACAAGCTGCAAACCCCATCTGTGCTTCTGCCTAACAAATCTTTAAAAGCATGTAGTCTATCCCCACTTACAGTTCCTAATTTTTAGAGGGGATTAATAAAAGCCTAGAGCTACTACAGAAAACAGTTTCTATATCACTGTGCTAAACGATGTTCTATATAATTGCCTATATTATATATTCTGTATTACCACACTAAACATTCAGTGCAATTCTGTGCTGCCTATAAAAGCTCAGAAAGGTCAACAGAGAGGGATACATTCCCACAATCCATGCTAAAACGTTTATTTCAGTCTCATGGTCTCCAAGCTTTCACAAGTACTTTAAGAGGAGATTGGAAAGAATTTGCTGCCCACTCACGATGATGTCTCATAAAAGGTTCTTCAAAAACAGATCAAAGGCTGTAATTTCCATGCCATTTCTGTCCAATTTCCTTTCTCTTATGTTTTCATTTCTGAAATGGCTATGATTGCAATCCACTTTTGCCCACACAGCACCGCAGGTCTAAATGAACCATTTAGCACAAACTTTTTGTCTTTTGGCTGCTCGTGATTTTATTTCCTTTGCAATTTTTTATTTCATTTTTTGGTACTACTTATGCTGCATTGCAATTACCTTCATAATTATACCTGCAGTGATTTACGTTTTCCTGCACCCAGATGGATCATTGAGACTTCTGATCCAACCCAACTGCACTTTAATGTTTATGTTAATTTTAACTCCTCCTGCCCTTCCTCCTCCATCACCAAAAAGAATTTCATATGTGTCTTTCCACAGGAAGAACTTTTCTTTTTGCCCTTCCCACAGCACACAGAGAATGCTGATATATTGTATTGCTTTTGCTGAATGCTACTGCCTTATATCTGAAACTCACTTTTTTTTTATTTCACTTATTTAAAAAAAAAAATCTGAGATGATGAAGTTTAGCATATATTCAATTGATTCTCATTATCTCACTAGACAGAATGTCATATTTTGAATAATAATTGTGTTGCTCTCCTTTAACATAAAGTAGTACCAGTCATAAGCCGACAGGTTCTCCATCATTTATCTAAAACTGCTTGATTTGCCTCTGATTCACAAAAAAAAAAAAAAAAAGATAAATATAAGCTCTTATGACTCAGTTTAACCAACAAATGATCTTTCAAAAGAGATTTAAAAACCATCTCATCTTTTGTTTTTTCAAAGTTAGGAAAGAAATTTCAGAATTCATAGTCATCTAGACATTTATAAAAAAAGGCCAAAGACAGATATATTTTACTTTAGTATTTACTGTTTTCCTCCAATTTCCCTCTCTGTTCCAAAAATTAACCTTTAATAATAACGTTATTTATTACAGCTTATCCACACAAAAAGATTAAATAATATTTCAAGGATAAATTTTATTGCTGTAGTTTTCTTCAAATTTATCTTTCAATATAAAACAATACGGTATATTACAAAATGCAAAATAAATTTATTTCAGATTTAATGGTCTTGAAGTGAGAAAAATATACTATATGTAATCATTGGGGAGATGATTAAATAGTTAAATGAGACAGAAAATGAAGCAATAAATATAGCAATACTAAGAAGTTCCTGCAGACTAGTGATACATGGCTGGAGTACCTGAATTTTTTGTTGCCAGAGTATTCACATCACCAAGCCTAGAACCTCACCATATTTATGTATGGATGCCTGAGAAGGCTAAATGAAATTGTGGCTGTAATTCTTGTATTTGAAGGCAAAGGAATAACTAACTAACTATAGATAACAACCAAATAAAAACATATATATGTACCTATTTACATAAATGTATGCTTGTTTATTTTACACAGAATATACCTAATAAAAACTCAGAATACATCTAAAAAAATCTGTTTACTACTGAAGTAGTAAACAAGGAGCGAAAGTTCCCCCTGAACTTTCATGGATGGATCTGTTTTACACTTGGCCAGACCGACACAGCACAAAGCTTGATAACCCATTTGGTGAGACGGTGAAAATCACTGGATGCCTTACTGAACTTTTACACAGATACACCCACTTCACACACAGCTTATGACCAAAGTTACAAGCAAACAACAGTGTATGACCAAAGTAAAACTACAATTCATATGAAAGTGAATGAGCAAGAACAGATATCAAATAAAATAAACTTTATTGTTGTTTTAATATAGACTTTTCCCATAAGCAAGGATTCTTGTTGTTTCATAACAGAATGAAACAAGTC
Organism: Struthidea cinerea; assembly: GCA_013397865.1. NCBI lineage: Eukaryota > Metazoa > Chordata > Aves > Passeriformes > Corcoracidae > Struthidea > Struthidea cinerea. The sequence continues at coordinate 374,833 of VZTI01000329.1, forward strand.
ATGACAATTATTTGAGCTATTTTGATTTGGAGATAGAAGACGTGCAACACACAAGAAATTAGGTGAAAGACTTCTCAGAGATATTCAACCTGGAGAAAAGGAGGCTCATGGGGGGAGCTCACTGCTTTCTACAACTACCTGAAAGGAGGTTGTAGCCAGGTGAGGGTCAATCTGTTCTCCCAGGTAACAGGACAAGAGGAAATTGCCTCAAGCTGTGCTAGGGGAAGTTCAGATTGAAGAGTAGGAAAAAGTTTCTTCACTGACAGGATGGTCAGGCATTGGAACAGGCCACTCAGGGAACAGGTGGAATCACCATCCCTGGAAGTGTTCAAGAAAGCTGAAGACATGACTTACTGGTGAACATGGTGATGCCAGGTTAACGATGGGACTCAGTCTTTTCCAACCTTAACAAATCCATAATTCAGCAACAATGAACAGGCAAACAGAATTATAAGAGAATTAAAAAATAAACTTTCAAATGAGAGAAACATTCCGTAGGACAAAAAAGAAAGACCCGTAGAATTCTGTGCAATACAGAAAGAAGTAAACAAGCAATTTTACTGGGTCTCAGGGCTTGCAAAATCATCTTAAGAGTCATGCAAGTAGATATTAAAAGGAAACAAACCCTTCACTGTTTCTTTACTTAATTTAACCAAGGGAGATTATGCGGGTATAAATATCAGATGTTGTTTCTAGAGTCTCCTTTTTCATTTTCTATCTAAAAACATTCAGGCCACATTCTATCATCAGAAATACCACTAAAACACAGTAAGTGAAATATGACATTGATTTCAATAGAAAAATCCAGATTTACACTTATATAACTCAGATAAAAATCTATCACAGTATATTACATATTGTTGGGTGGAGAATGAGAAATTCATCGATACATGAATGTAACACTGCATTCTTTTCAAAGAGTAATTAAAATAAGCAATCAATGCAATAACACTTACTAGAGCGACATGAGAAGCCGTACCTTATTCACCTTAAGAAAAAAAATCCAGGTAAACAACAGTTAATTCAAGATGGTCATTTTGGATTCTTCTGGTGTGATGAAGACCAGCATTTGTTCCACAGCAATTGTCAAAATGTCTATTACTAGAAATGTGATTTTTCCTCTTAGATTACTATGGCCCATATTGACATAGGCATTTAGGAATTAGTAAAATCTACTGAATCTAGGTTTAAAAATGCCTTGTGAGCCTGAGCCTTAATGTGTTTTCTCTCATCAGATTAATTTCAGTTTTCCCAGCTCTTACGATTCTTGTTCTTACCTTTTTGTGAACAAAGATAAAGCTAAGTGATGTTTTGCCCTCTTGACATTCAAGATAAAAAGGCCAAAATGATGGCTACACTTTCAACAATGACAATTGTTCTGATTTCTCTCTAAGCCTATTAGTCACAAGGAGATTATAAGGGTAGGGATGTTTTCTTCATTAAGAAAAATTATAATCAGTAATTAGTTACTGTATTGCAGTAAGAAGAAAATTATTAAAGTAAAATAAAATATTATTATTTGTTGGCAAGTTTTACCTAATAACAGCTCTTCTTTCCCTGCCAGGTGTGATGCCGACTTTTAAATAGGGAAAAATACTGAAAATGCAGCATACAGGACAGTGTAATATGTAACAAAAGTAACAAAAAATGGCCATTCAGTTTAACACACACAAAAGCATAGGTGCACACACAGCTGCTGTTTCTTACATGGGAAATAAAAAGCTCCTGGCAGTATTACTTGCTAGAAGTTTCATGAAGCAAACCTTGTTTAGGATGCCATATATATGTGTAGGTACAGTAAAATATACTTCAAATAACTTATTAAACAACGAAGGATCTCATCAACTGGGAAGTAAGTACATAAGCAAGCTTATGACTAGCTTTTTGTTTTGTGTCTTGTACCCAAATCTGCTGCCACAGGCTGCATTTGCCTTAGGTGTAATATGGCATATGTTGATATGGACCAGCGGTCCTTGCAACTTTGCCGCATGTCATCTTTTATTACCAAGGTCAAAGAAAAATTTTTTACTTCCTTCTATGTCTAATGCGACTACTATAAGTAAATATATTAAAATATGCTACACTGTATGCAGATGCAGACATTCTCAAATTTAATTGACAGAAAAAATACTGAAAAAAAAGACCTCAAGCAACAGTTCATGGACATTTCAATGGAATTCTAATTATCACAATAGTCTTGATTAAAAGCGTGATGAGAATGAAACTAACCTCACAATGGGATTGCACATGAGCTGAATGATCAGTAATGGGAGATTGTTACACAGTTATATTCCTAGGTTTCTGTGGGATTTTTCACCCAAGTTTCACTAATGTTGCTGTATTTGATTGATTGCAATTTTCTCCATTTCTAAGCTTTGTTCCAGAAAGCAACATTTTGTTCCACTCAGCAAGTGGCACAATGTTCCTTGGCATATGATATTAATAAAAAGTCATGCTGCCCGTCTCTCTTGGTTGGTCACACCAAGGCTGATTTTTGCTAGCATTTAATATTCAATTACATTGGCAATCACATCTGTATTTAAATTTGAGATAATCTTCTGAAAACAAATACAACTACGGGGAAAAAAAGGCCAAAATTACATAGTTTACATTGAGATAATTTACATTTCACGTCTTCCCTCAGCACATCACACTCTGCCCTCAACTTCTGTACAGAAGTATTAGAAAGGCCTTTGGTTCACTTTCCATTCCTTGGTGGTACCCTCAGCCACAACCTGAGCTTAGATTCTGACCTGGCCTCCCATATGGGCCCTGTTTGAAGTTCTACCAAAATGCTTCGTAAAGTGACCTAGCACCGACTTCCCAGGTGACAAACCTGCCCATCACTGCTGCTTGCTAGTCACTGAAAAATGATCCTGACAGTCTGAAGAGCTTTCCTGGGGTTTTAAAATAAGCACAGCAACCCAGAATTACTGCATACTGTTTCAAACAGATTTTCACCCTTTCTGCAAGCAATGCAACGCTGCTCACGTCTCACCCACGTCTCACCCAAGGCAGCTACTCAAGCACATTCAAGGGCATTCCCCAAGAAACAATATGCTAATTCCCCGTCTCCAGCTAAGCTGGGTCCTCGTGCACATCCAAATAGAACTTAAAATTGATGACACAGACTGTGTAACATAATGGACTATACTGTCAAGGTAATATATTATTACCATATAATAATACAACACGTATTGGACACACATAGGCAAAATGATAGTCATTGATGAATAACCAAAATTGTGTTGGAGTACAAAGCTATACTAGAGATTTATTACAGTATGAGTCCAGATCTGATTTTAGTTCACACATTTCTTATGCACAACTTCGTTTAAGTAATAAAACTTGGAGATGTTACCATTTTAATATCAAAAATACACAAAGCCCCTATATTACTCTATCAATTTTATTATAGACTCCAGTAAATTCATAATTCCACATTATTTATACTGGGGTAAAGCACTGCCCTATTTTTGGCTGGTTTCTTTATCTTCTGAAGCTTGTCTCTATGTGTCATATTTAAGCTCACCTGTATTTTATATGAACACTTTTTGAGCACTCTTGAATAGGTACGAATATGCACAAACACAAAAAATAGTAAACACAAGGTACTCTATAATGGAAAAAAGTAAATTATTTTCTTCAGGAAACTACACATTCCTATGTGTAGGGATAAAAATAATGTAAGCTGTAGGACTAGCAAAGCATGCAAAACAAGGGTAGAAAAGTACAATGCAATGTAAGGACTCAGCGGAGAACTTCTGGAAACTGAGCCTGTTCCTTCAGTGATGAGGCACAGGTCATTTGTGTGCAAAGCACTCACCCTGTGGTCAAACCTAAAAAATGTACTAACCAGCAATCCCACAGCTGACACCAGAACAAGGAACAATTATTTTTCTCTACTAAAAACTACAGCTGTGTCTTCTTAATGATTTTATCACTTTCAAGGCATCCAGTTATGAGTGCAAAAAAAAATTAATTATTGCTAGAAGGAAATGTGTTGACTGCTGGGGTGCCTGTCTTGACCGCTAGTGTTTAAGGGGGTAGTACCAAAGCTGTGGCTCTGTGGTTTAAGAAAATGGATGGAGAGACAAATACTGCATTGAGAGAATATATATTGCATGTGGTAAGCTGAGGTAACGGCATGGTTTTGGATACACAAGATCAAAAGGAGCAGGGGGGAGGGCTGTAAGGAACTGAACTGATTTAAGGGCTTACTGGTACTGAAAGAGTGTTTTGCCTTCATTCCTCCTTATTCCTTTCTCTATTACTGCCTATGTCATTTCACAAACTTTCTCCAGTCTCCTCACAGTTCAGGGGCTCCTGCTATGAAATGATTCTACTTATTAGTACAGCTCTAAACTATCCATCTTCTTCTGTTACCTTATCTATTTCCTAGATTAGTAAAATGTATTGGCTCACAGGAAGTCCCAGAGTTTTGAGAACTGGTGAGCACACAGATAGGGAAACTAGATTCTCCAGACCTTGGTGGCAGGGAACTGTTAGGCTACAGACAGAAACAACGAAGGACAACTAAACAGGCAAATAACATTAAGTATCAACTAACATTAATAATTTCTGTATCTACTGGCAAACATTCAACAGAGGCAAGGATGGGGAGATACTCCTTTTTCGTTCCAGAAACATAACACAATGATGTAAAAAAGGTCTTAGGATTTTGTATACCCTTGGTTCCTGCCCTGTAAACACCCACACCCGTTACACCACGGACACCTGTGCAGAGTTAACCTGAGCCCTCTAGATGTACTTAATTCTTAGCAATTCCACACCACTTTTTAGGAAAACTGATAAATGGCTTGGACCACCCTGTGAGACTACAAACATGAGATACACACTCAATGAGGACTCTTTTCTCCCTTTTAATTCAGACAGGAAGGAGAGTGAAATGCTGTGAGAAGCCAGATACTAAGTGGAACAGAGCCATGCATCCCCAGGGCTGTGCTGACACTCAGGTTACAGTGAGCTGAGATGTCATGGCACTGCACTGGGACTTGCCATGGGGTGATGAAGTGCAGAAGGCAAACACGGCCACTTCAGATGAGAGAGCAGGCTGCTGGTTGCTGTCCGCCACTCTGCTTGAAAGGAAAGCTGCGTGTTCCCTCTCATCCCTGGGATGTACTCTTACTCTCACCCCACAGCTGAAACTTTGTTTCAATCCACACAGGAGCATTACTTTCCTTATCACTCAAGCAAAACATCTACCACTGTGAATCAAAAATGTAAGAAAGATCACAGTTTCTAGTGTTCAACCTTTTCTATTATCTTTTTTTCCTCTATTGCTCTCTCTATTTTATTATTTTCAGTCAGCCTTTTCTCGCAACTGTTCTCATTTTTAATAACACTTCAAGTAAGAAGCTACTTACTACAGTAATTACTTTTTAAAATTAATTAATACAATGAAGCCATATGATTAAGAACTTCCTAATTATTTGCACAGAACAGGTATCGCAAAAATTGGGGCTCTTCTGTGAAGTATACTGTAGTTCAAGTGAGCAAAGCAGTCTCTGTACCATGCATTTATAGATACATACTGTGCGGAGTCAGGAAGTCATTCAGTGTCTCCTACAGACGGAAAAAGTAGAGAAGACTGGAGATGAGGTCACTTGCCCCACAACAATAATTGACACAATTGAACTTGGCCCTCCACAGCTTTGTGACTCAGAGAGCCTCAGAGGAGTGCTTTTTGCATGGTGCTGATACAGGTTAGGTCTGTTGTAAACCAAAACACTGTTTTGGTTTCATATCTGCTGTACATCAGACGTCTCAACCATTCCAGTAGCTTCAAATACTAGTCCATGGCAAAGGTTGCAGTATTTTATCAAGAGCTATCATAAGACATTGAAAACACACTGTTTTCTTCCATAGGTTTTATAGATCTAAGATAGCTATTTATAGCCCCTTAAATGCTTGGTCATGGAGTACATGGACAGAGCTTTTGTGAGTATCAATGAAAAATGCCAAGAACCTGAAGAGAAAATGAAGGACCCCAGAGCGCATCCTACAGCTCCATGTGTTCTATAACAACTCAAGTAAGGCAAGTCATCAAGGGTCTTGTAGTTTCTGTGCCAGACCTGCAGCTGTGGCTGGTGATGCTAACAGTGAACCACTACGCTTTTCTCTCTCAACTAACACCACCAGGAAATGGAATCAAGACAAAAACATCAGAATTACTGTTACTTTTGTACTTTATCTATCTCCTTCATAAAAGAAGCACTAACAAGAGCTAAAGAACCTGGAGCAAGTCTTGCATATTGAGGCGATAAATATCCAATTCTGATACCATCCTATTTTGGGACACAGAGAATCTGTTAGTGTTGCTGTTACGTCCGAGGCGCATAAAGAAAACGACACAGAGTCCAGGCTCATGAACAAGTGGAAGCCGAAGCTTTTTCTTTAATAATTTTCTGACTACTATATAGGATAGATCGCAAAAAGTGTGTTGAGTGGCAATAGGGAATTGGTTCCTCGGCCATCCACCCTTTGAGAGGATTGGCCAAGTCTTAAGATACCTATTCCATAATATTTACAAAGTCAAAGCCATAACAATCTTGCAAAACAGCTTGCGAGTGCAAGAAGTTTATGAAACTGTGACCTTGTTTAAAATAGTTTATATAGGAAAGACAGTCTTCTCACAGAATATTGAGAAAAGGCTGAAGAATTTCTCTGCTTCTAGCTTTTTAGCACCTACATGTTAGCTACTCAGAGACTAGGTTAGGTGAATGAGTGAATTTTTTTACTATGCTACTGTTATTTTTATAGTGATTTCTACTCTGCTTTTTTTGTTTTGTTTTGACCGGTCAGAGATCACTATTTGAAATGTGCAGTTATACATATGTGTTCTGCAGAACCTGAAATCAAGGAGGGAATATTCAGTAATAATAATGACAGTAAAAAAACTCAGAGTTTTCAGAACTGTTTCTTCTTAAGCATTATCTTTTTGTTTTCCATTCTTTTCCAGGTTCTCCTTCTTTCTTTCAGTGCTCCTTCTTCATTAAGCTCTAGTTTGGTAAACAGAGCACACAGAGTAGATAAAGATGCCAGTGTTCCCACACATCTACATAAGCAATTTTTATAATTGATGCAGAAACTGCCCAAGCATAAGGTCCACCTGCTGCAGAAGTATAAAAGAGATGAAAAACAACCAGATGTGGACAAGTGTGAATTCTCTTCACATTCCTCATTCTCATATAGCTCCCACCTGTTGGTATCAGCAGAACAGCCAGAGCAAATCTCACACCAGCTTGCACATATGCGATGGCATTATGGCCAGGTGGCATGAATTCATACAGTCCCCCTGACATTCCGACCTACTCTTAGCTTCAGCAGAGCCAGATCTGCCACCAGAGCCAGAATGCTGTCATTACACCAGTGACATCAGCAAAGTCCTAATTGTGGCAGGTTTTTACACAAAAAAAATTAACTCAGATAATAAAAAGTAAAATTCTATTAATGATAATTAAGTGTGCTCACCTGATGGATTTTCTTGCCTCAAGGCCAACAGTAATCTGCAGACTGCTCAAATACCTTTTAATTAGTATGACAGATTAATAAGATCAGTCATTTAACTACGCTTTCTTACTTTAGAGCCAAGAAAGTGAGTGGAAAAGTAAAGTCCATACAAATTTGAAACATTCTTGAATATTTTATTACTTTAGCACATTTACTCACCACAGCCTTTTCAAGCTCATGCTCACTTAACCGCTTGAAGAATTCCTACAAAGATCTAAAATGGGGCAGGGCAAAAGAAAATTCCTAAAAAATACTAACTCATAGCTTGTAATATATTCTGGTTCATTTAGAAGGTACTGCAATATAAACACATAGGCACAATCAAATATTACATTGCACATACCTATTTTTCTCACAGGGTAAATTAAACAAAATAAACATTACAGTGAAAGAGTATTTTTTAAATGGAGGAGATATATATACTCTGTAGTTGAAGTCTCGTGTTTAAAGAAAATGGTTGCAAATCTCTGTACCATGAACAATAAAATGTAATTTGTTCTTAAAGCTGCTATGAGTTCTTTATTTTTTTGTGATTATGCATGTATTTTTAGAGATTTATGCAGATACTTGCATCGTACTATTTAGAATTCATTTGTAAAGAAAAAGCATATTTAGAGGCTAAAAAGGAAAAACATTGAAGTATTTAATTTCAACTAAAATATGCTTATTCTGATAATCTAAAATATTTCTGTGAGAGAAGTGAAATGTGTTCAGTTTTGCTCTTTGTAATCTTTCAACTTTATTTTTATACTGTGATTAGTAAGAAGTCCTAGTTACTTTTAACAGTAACTACTGGAAGTAATGTAAATAGTAATCACTGAAAGTGTCCTGTTCTAAGCCATAGGCTAATAACTGCACAGAGAAGCTAGTCTCAAATGGGTCTTGCAAAATGACCAAGTGCCCCCTACACAGTATGTGGAAAGGTTTGATGAGGGGTCATCTGCAAAGCTGTAGATATTCACCCATAGTAAACTAAACTAAAGTAAATGGAACAAGCTTTGTACAAGGTGGCGCTGATACTTGCAAAACCTTCTTCATGAGTGAGCAGACCTTCTCAGTTTTAAATTTCTTATTTGTCTTATTCTTGGCTCTGAAAGTAAATTGCTAAATTAAAATACTGTGTTTACTGTCAGTGCTAAAACAGCATGATTTTTCAGTCGTATTGTTGTGACCAGGAGTCAAGTTGGAAGTATCACCCTGTGGGCCCACGAGTGTCTGTAGAGGCCTATTCTAGCTCAGCTACATGTTCTGAGACCCTCCTGTCAGCACAACTCAAACCCAACCTGCTTTGCTGACACCCCAAGGCAGATTAGAAAGCCAGAAGGGACGACTGTTACCATGCAGTCTGACCTGCGGTATTACAAAGGGCTTGGGAATTCCCAGAAGAAACTCCTATTTGTAGCAGAGATTCTCTCTTAGAATATCATGACTTTGATTTATAAACTACCTTCCTTAAAGAATTCACCATTGCTGTGTTCAGGTGCCACCATGGTTCTTTATTTATGGCATGAGTCACCTACTTCCAACTGCTGATCTGCTAACATGTTTGTCTGCTAGGTTTTAAGCCTTCTGTTTTCAGTTTTCTGTTCTCCACACATAGAATTATAAACTAATATCAAGTCTTCCGGTAATGATTTTGTGTTCTAAGTGAATTGAGTAAAACTCATCGAGATAATATATCACCATACAAAACATTTTCTAACAAGTCTTGTGGCTCTTAAGGACATCAGGTTTCCAACATCCTTGCTGAATAGCAGGAAATAAGATTAGGCTTTGTATTCTCTAGCTGCACAGAGCTGAGAGATGAAGGGATCTCCTTAGTTTTATTCTGTACTGCCCTCTTTATACCTTCCATGATTACGTTAACTCTTGTTGGCTACTGTTCTGGATGAAAAACTTCAGTTATATCCATTACTATTACCCATTAGGGCACCTAAATGCTTTTCCTGTGTAGCACCCCTCATTCTGTAACTTGAGCTGTCTTTCTTATATCTATCTTAATAGCTGTGCTTTTAAAGCATATTGTTTGCTTCAGCAGAGTTCAATCCTTTATTATTCAAGTCCCACACCTGCATTTCCATTATTTTGCCTGAGACTGATGTCAGACTGACAGGCTTATAATTACCTAGGTTATCTCGGCCATTTAACAAAAAAAAAAAAATATTAGTATGACCTTTACTCCCACAAGTTTCTGGAACATCCCCAGTGCTCCAAGTTAGAATGAAAATCAATATGAAAAATCCAAAGAGTTCTTCTGCCAATCCTCTGAAAATATTTAGCTATTTGTTCCCCCAATGTACTGACTTAAGATTTCCAGCATCAGTAGCTTTAGTGACTGTTGGAATAGAAAGAATTTCACAATCACAATACACTATGAGTATGGCAACCTGCTTATCCTCACATACAGAACAGAAGTATTTATGTATACTCCTGGCTTCAGCTCCAGTTTAACTGCCACAGACTCATTCAATCAATCAATCAATCAATCAATGCCATCAACTCTATAAAGCTCGCCGAACCATTATTGCTTAGTACCCTTCACCACGGAGCCAAAGTAGACCAAACTTAGAAAACTCTCAGCATGTATATGAACATGTATCTCTAAGTGATAACATGCAAGTGGCAGGAGTTCGCCACAGAAAACTATAATTAAAGATATTTTTAAGGGAGAGGAAAGACTGTAATAAGAAGACTCATCATGACAAAAATCAGTATCCATGAAGCTTTTCCTCAAAAACTCTGAAGTTCAGGCAGTTCTGTGTTCTTTATGTTCGCAAAATATTACACTCTTCTTTCCCAAGAATGAAACTCCTGCCTAATTATCTATAAAAGTAAAAAGTGCAAATACTTTGAGATTCTACCTAGCAGAATGGCAGTAAATTTATTGCAAAGTTACAGCCAAGTAAGTGCATTTCATAGAATGTTCAAAGTATCTCATGCTGGGCCTTTAACACTGAGAAATGCAAAGTAAAGGGGTCGCAGAGGCACAGAGAGCAGTTCTAAACTCAACAAACTCCTGGTAATACACAGCTGGAAAGAATTTCTTAAAAAAGATAACTCTTTACATAACAGTCCATTCATCTTTCCTGATGGTAAATTCAAAATGCATGAACAGTCAGGATAAAGCTTTTATATTAGAGATAGATGCAGTACCATGGAATTAACTACCTTTGCATGAAACTGGTGACATTCACAAGTGGTAGGGATACTTAATAGGGCAGAACTTTAGACTAATACCAGGCCTAGGATGCACAGCAAGAATGGCAAGGTTATCATCCATGTATTTAATAATTTTTTATACAAATGGTAAATAATTTATTAAAAAATAGTGGAAAAATAAACAATCATTCCACAGAAAAAGCAGTTTTAATAGGCTGATCTGAGGTGTTCAAAAATATTTTTAATGGAGCCTGAGATCCCTCAATTTTCACTGAAATCGTCAGCAAAAGGGACTCCTATCCTGGTTGCAACAGTAGACCCATGCATGCAGGTGCAAAGCTGTGTCTTTAAGAACAGAGCATTATTATGTTACCAGTATTTTTAGGCACACCCCCTCAGAATTCCCTGGAAATCAAACACAGAGCATGTGCAAACCCTACATATCAACACAGCCATATTTTCTAACCTTTTGCTTAATACTATTCCATCTAAATAGAAAAATATCAAAACTGCTTGAATTAACTATTTCTTTACTACTTGTAGTTCTGGCAATATCAAGACATGATACTGCCTGCCTGCCTTTAAATTTTTCCCCTTCAGTTATTATGTAGTGACAGACCACTAACAACAGCAAACTTGAAAATATAATCATCAGCAACAATACAAAAATAAAGATGGAGAGAACTATTCCAGTTCCCAGTCTATTCATCTGATGACATGCTCTTTTTGAACTTTAAGCTGCTAACCTTTTAATCTGACAACGAGATTGAGTGTCAATTGTGAGTGATGAGGCAAACACATGGGTAAACACTTTTTTCTCAGTGCACCTGCATGCACCTGGCTTTGACTGACACATCGTTCCTTTGAAGGGATGTTCTACAGAAAGATGTCCCCAAATACTCTCAGAAGCTGCCACAGCCAGCAGCAGTTGAAACCAAACCAGTACAGATGGGGGAGGGGGAGTATTTTACACGGACTAAGAACATTATGTGGAAGAAAAAAAAAGTAAAAAAAGAAGTATTATCACCAGGAGATTAACACTCAAAGAGGTGACAGCTTGCTCCTTTCATATTAGGTAGATTTAATCTTATATTAATTAATTGTCTTAAAATATTCGAAACTTGTTTTTCTTTTCGCGTAAGAAGAAACAGGAATTTATGAAAAATTAACTGTTACAGTCTTCAAAGCAGTTATGTCCTTACATTCTTTTGCAATATATTGTTTGAAAGAAAAAAGTAGAGAAATTCCTAATATTTTTTTAATGAAAGAATTTAAAGCTTGAAATAGATTGCATCAAGTTTTCTTAAACCCAAATACTTTTATGTAAATGTTTATCAAATTGAAAGCCATTTAGCTAATATATCCATAGGGATACACTGAGAATAGATGAGTCTGAGTCCTGCAGTAAAAAACTAGGGCAGAGACTTAAGTTTGCAACTGGAAAATCACTAATAATCTACATAGAACATATGCACCCTGAATCTGTTTCTTAATCAGGTGAAATTAGTTTGCATTCTGCATTAGACCAGCAGGCTAGATATTTTCTAGTCACAATGGCTTTTTGATAGGGGTATTTTTGTATGTAGATTAAATCTTAAAACATATCCTTTGTAGTATTTGAGCTGTTTCATTGGTATGTATGAAACATAAGTAAGCACATAAAAATAAAATAGTAAGTGAAGGAGAAGCAGATATGGATAGGAAAATCAAATCTATTTCTTAAATTTTACTGCATATACCACACAGAAGAAATCTACATATATTCTGTACACCACGTCCTGATGAATTCAAGGGCATAACATGCAATATGTATGAATTTATGTAGAATATTTAATAGTATCTGCAATACTATTCTTTAAAATAAAGTGCTTCCTGTGACAGCCTCATGACAGAGGACTGAACATAGATCAGACTCCCTGTTTACCATCTCATATTTTAAAAAATATTCTCTAATCATTAATACCTTCAAATCCAAATACTGCTTAAAAGAGGAGTGTATTTCCTCTAATGATCTGTAAAGAAAAGTAATTGCTTGCTATTAGATGTGTAGCTAGAGACAAGGGAAGCAACAGCAGTTAATGAAAGGTTTTTCACATTGAAGAGGACACCTAAAACTGATGAATAAATGTGTAAAACAACAATAGGGCAGAGATGAAAAGAGAAGATTTAATTACTGAATATTTTAGCTTGTCCACTATCTTTGTAAATTCTCTGTCTTTTCAAGTGACAAGAATTCTTAGAATCAAAAATATTTAAATAACTTTTTCCCACAAAAAAGTCTTGCTTATCCACCACTTCAGAATTTCCACTCTAACACAGAAGATAAAGTTTACTGCAAAGATTCTGGATGTGCATGCCCTAGTTATTTATATACACACACATCTACCCAGGGAAGAACATAACTGTATTTCATAAGTTACAACGTGATAAATGGTAGATTTATAGGAACTGGTGCATTGCAAACTGGCTGAGTGCTCTGAACATAAAGTGAGAGACATCGTTATTGGTGCTATAAATACTTTGCACTGTAAAATCATACTGTACTTTGTGTGGCAATACAGAAAAAGTAATACAAAAATTGTCTCAGTTTCTGGCTCAACTTAAAATGTAATAACCTCTGAATGATCCCAACAGAAGCTGAACTGAATAGGCACAGGCATTGCTTCCAGTTTTTATAGGACCCAAAATCCATTGCATCATCACAGGTGCAATAGAGATAACAGCATTATCTGATTTCCTAATTGAATCACCTAGATCTCTTTCTTGAAAAGTGAAACGTTTAAGGCTCAGTTATAAGCCATATTCTTTCTTTCATCCATCAAACTCTACAAGATCCTTTGTACATTATGCATTTAAAGAAAAGTAGGGATCGGTGCCTGAGTTCTTTGGGACCTGAGGAAAACCACTTTGGTGAAGACTTTAAAAGGGAAGTGTCCGAAACATCATTCTAATGTCATAGTTAAGCATCTGAGGGTAGCAGTACCATGAAAAAGTTGGCTGGTAAGACAAATGTATACATCAGGGAGATGAAGACTTCCTATGTATTGAGTTCATCTGCTCATTCCATAAATGTGTGACTGTTCTCTACTCATTCTTTCCATTTTTTTAGGCATACTGAGTTCCCACAGCTCTCAGCAGGTTCAGAGGGAACTTTGGGGCAGTTACCTTGGTAAAGCTCAACCTGGAATTTGAGTGACTAAGGGGCTCAGAACCCTACTTCAAAAGTGAGCATTTTTCAAAGAGCATGCCTAAATTTATCTGTTCTACTTTTTCTATTATTTGGTGAACAATAATAATACTGACTCACATTTACAAAGGACTTTGGGATCTCCAGCTGAAAGACGCTATTCAATTACTCTCATGAAATCATTGTGAAAAATGAGATTCCCTATTATGCCCATTTTCTAATCAGCTGAGGAACACTAAGTTCAAAAGTTCACCTTGATACATAATCTGTTTAGGAAATTTAAAAGAGAAGGCAGAAAAGGGGCAGGAGAAAAATGTCCAGGAAAAAATCTAGCGATAATTAAACAAAGGGAGAAGAGCACCTAAAATTAAAGAGATTGTAAAGTGACTCTGGGAAGGCATAAGAAAAAAAATCAAATTATAAGTATGATTGATTTCACAGAGTGCTAGCAATACTGCCTTTGTCTTTATTCCTACTATCACACATCATACACAATTCCTAATAGGTTTTTTTAATTATTTAATGAACTTCCCTTATCAAAACTCCACACAGAAGAAAACGTTGAGAAACCAAATGATTTGGGAACTCCAACCGCCCACAACATACTTTGAAAGGTTAATTTAAGATATGTCATATTGTAGGAGGTTTTTTCGCTAATTATGATATTGATCTCATATAGACATAAAGCTATCCCCTCAGGATCACAGCTTTGCAGTAACCAGTGCAGTCACTTCCCATGAAAAACAAGAAAAAGGTCATATTGCACCTACCACAGAGCCAGAATTCTTATACTGAAATCTGTACAGTAATGTTTTAAAGGTAATTTTAACAGTCTTTATTTAAAATTTCCACTGCAAAACTTTTTAAATGGATATTATATAAAGAAATTCTTGGGCACCAGTTTTTACAAAATTGATCACTGTGACCTAAGTACTAATCTTCATTAAACATCCAATCAAACTTTTAGTAATTTTTGCTTCTAAGATTTATTTTCTTAAAGTAACACCTCCGCTTGGTTTGGCAAAAGACCCAATGAGTTAATGTTTACACTAGATGGGGGTTTCATATGTCACAATCAAGCAAAATAATTTTATACTTTTCAGATATTTTCCCTTTTTTTTTTCACAATAACATACATTCATGCAGCAAAAGCATGTCTGACCCATTCACTGAACCATCTGCTTAAATGAAGACAAATATCTTCCTTTCCTCCTGATAAAAAAAACCAACATACACTGCTTATTGGGGAAAACTAGATATTGTAAAAAATCAAATCTGCAACTATAAACATTAAGCAGTTTCGATTCACTGCCAATGCACATACACTCCACGAAATGATCTCCTGTTTCCACTTCTGTGAACTACTTGTGCATTTCCCTAAAGCACTATGAGTTTCAGATATTGCTTTTATTCCAAGAGATGTACACAGCAAGCTGCATGGTAGGTTCATCTGCCCTAATTTAATTGACAGATACTATGTTCCTTCACAGTCACCAGCAAGAAACAGCTCCCTCAGAAGATGAGTCATCCTATCCTATAATAGAGGTTGAATTAAAATAAGATTAATTGCCTCTCTGCTGGCTGTAAAACTAACTCAGATCTGTTCTGTAAACTTGCACACCTGACTAACAGGTATCTACAACTGGACAAAATGAATCCCAGTCCTTATTTCTCCAATTATTAAATTAAGAGGAAAGAGTTCAATCATTTAAAAGAATATATTGCAAATGATCAGTTTACCCTGCCCTAGTAATTTTTTTTTCCAGTTTCAGCAACAGCATTAATCCATTTGACTGGCACTGCTGACTGCAGTTTTCACCTTCACGCTTCACATATTAAAATATGTCAAGCCAGCCCTGATGTCTGATCTCCTCCATGCTCCAGAAGTGTGGTGTGGTGCAACAATCTAATCTGTGGAAACAAAATGGCTAAAAACACATTTCACAGCATTGCAAAGGTGCATAAATGTTTTAGAAAGTGAAGCTGTTGAAGGAGGGGCAGAACATTCTTGTAACATTGCACTGACAAGGTTTCAGATCCCTCAGAAATATACAGCAGTAATTAATACCACCTGTAAAAGAACTTATTCATAATGGGTTAGAATTTTTGAGGTGAGTTGACACTGCATCCAGGCAAGGTAAATCGAGAACACGTAACACAGAGTCACACATCAAAACAATATGCTCACATTATTTACACATAATACTTACGTTGGGCACCGACAACCACATGCAAAGATACAGATTTGGCATAGTTATCTGTTCTATTCATTTTGTCCTGCATGTGCTTTAAATCAGGAAGTTCAAAGTGGAAACTGCAGTAGAAGATGCAGGAATTTTGTCTAAGGAAGGCGAAGGAAAAACTTCAGAATTTGACCTTTACATGCTAGACTGTAGCTTTCAAGCCATTGCAAGTACTTTTAATTATATTGTGCAATATTGTTTCAGTGACACTCAAAAGGAAAGGAATCATCGTTCTTTTCAAAAAAAAATGGGCAAAAATATTTTGTATACGTAAACAGCCACTCTGACACCATATTGCAAGTATAGTATCTGGCAGGAAAAAAAGCTGCTTGTATCAGTGCAAGTTTAAAAGTTCTTCAGCAAAACCGATGAAATTGCCAATTCTTTTAATTTCATTTTTCTTAGGAAGCAGTAGCTGCTTAGCAGTGTGATATTATTTAATTTTATCAGGCTGTTTTACATTTGCACTGAAGAAACAACAGATAAGAATATAAGGAGTATAATTTGATGATACAAACATGGAATTAAATGGATTGATTTAATAATTTTTAAAAGAAGCTGTATTAACAGAAAAAGTCAGAACAAGACTTAACCATCATATTGATTCCAAGCTGTAGGTCTTCACAGAAACTTTGCCTAATTATTCTTTAAGGCTGTACTGTCTTTTGAGCTTCTGAGATATAAGTTTAAGGAATTTGTCCAGTAAATTTAGTTGCTGAGACCTCTTCCACTGTCATTAGGCTCTGAAGTGGCAAAACCCCACTTTTTAACCATTTCATCCCCGTTTTCAACTGCCAATTTTTCTGGCAAAGGCAGTCATCTGTACATTCAATAAATACATTCCTTACTTTACTCTCAATGTAAAGGACCTGCAGGACCTGCAGAACCGGCCCCAACCTGTGTTCCAGGTCCAGGAGTGCCCCCCCAGCAGGGACAGTGGTGGCCAGCAGACTGGGGCTGCCCTGGGACACTGTGGAGGGCAGGCTACCTGAGGCCAGGCCTCGTGCTTCTCACCCTACTATTATTGTGAAACTTTCAAGTTCACTTGGACAAGTTTATATCCTGTCCCTTAGCAGGAGTAGTTACAACCCAAACTACGATTTTTAAGTTCTACCATGACAGTAAACAAACAAAGGTAGTTCCCCTTTTGTTTGGAAAAATACTTGCATTTGAGAAAAGGAGGGAAGGACAACACTGCAGAAAGGAAGGAAATTGCTTCACCTTGTGACAAAATATCTCCTTTTTCACACTTGCAGTGGGGGAACTTTCCTACTTTCCTGGACACAATTTCCTTGTTGTCTAGGTCTGATACACTGGAACGAGCAGTGGGCTAACTAGCAAGCTGAGGGAAATTTCCTCCATATTTACTAAGAATAGTATATTCTTTAACCCCTCCCTTTATATGACAGGGTTATAACCTCTTGCATGACATAGAAGTGTCAAGGACAGAAGGGTCTTGGACAATGTGACTGCTGTGCCAGTACACTACATAATGATTGTGTGTCTGATCTAATACAAAGTTAACATTAAGGGGAGGAAAAATAATTTTCTTCATTTTCAATGGAGAAAAACAATGAAAAAGCCATTGACTAACTTTGTACAAACCTATTTGTGCTCTAATGACACATTTATATCACAAGGTGTTTGTACTACAGAAGCCTAATTTCAGTTACAATTAGGTAGTTTAAAGAAAGTGAGGGTACATATATTCACTATTGCCCAGTTTTGACAGGAGTCCTCTTCCGTGGCAGTCAAACATCTCTAAAGGTGTCAAGTGAATCTACCATGCAATAGCAAAAAGCAGTAGTTCTTAGCACCCAACAACTTCTAATCTAATATTACTGAAACTTAAGGTGACAGGAAATTCACAGATTTTTAGAATACTCCTGGAACAGAAAGATGCTGTCCACCATGAAAAATATTTTCCCGGAAACGGTTGTTAGTAATTTCATTCTTTTCAAAATGAAAAATGACTGTAATATGCACATGATATTAGGAACTACAAGTTTGTACAGATTTCCCATGAATGACGTATTTGGTTTTTGAATTACTGCAGAACAAAGGTGCAAAAAGACTTTTCTCTCCAGTACGTTTTTGTTTTTTTTTTTTAATTTTTTTGGCATTGAAAGATAGCTAGATAAAGATGATGAAGATGTTCATTCACACATCCCACTGCAGTTCATTCTTCTTCTTACTTCTGTTGATGCTTTTGAAAAAGTCTGAATAAATTCTTTTTTTCTAATTTATATGCCCTTCCTATGCCTGCATACTGCCAGTTTAGATATGTCACCTGTAATGACAATGAAAAATTGCTGTGTGCCTCATGCTCTGTTTTCTTCATCTGCTTTAGAAGCTCACTCCAGCTACCACGAAGGAGTTCATTTGTGAGTAGTAACAAATCTAATTTAACCTTACCAAGTCACAGTTTTTTCATCTTAATAGCTATTCTGCACAGCCCAGAAAACTCATTAATGGAAAGACTCTCAAGTCTAGTTCATGTCTTTTATGGGAATGAACTAGCATACCAAAGAGAACACATTTCGTAAAAAGATAGATAGCTTAAAGACATCCTCAACTACAATTGTCAGTACTCTACAGTTATTGACACAAAGCAGTACTTTCATGCTGCTTCTCGTAGTATCCTGAAAAATCAAGTGTGCTTAACAATGACATACAGAGACATTTAAACCAAAGACAAGCAGTAATGTTAAGTTTGGAGGTCACCACAGGTACTCAAATTGCTCAGGAGGCAGCAGCATATTCTTTTACTTACCATTCTGATAAGTGATACTAGCTAGACGGACATTCAGAAAGCATGAGCAACTAACATGTCATCATTCAAATTTGAAGTTAACTAAGGAAGCAGCAGTTTCCTTTCATCCTGAGACAAAAATACTTTCACTAATGTGAACCTTAGGATAACTAACAGGAAAAGCGGGGTAGCTAGGTCTAGCCTGTAAGGTCAAATTTACTTGTCAAAAATAACAATTGAATATCTGAAGCCCTTTAGTTGTAGAATTCTTCTGGGAAAGGAAAATGAAAAAATGAGAAGAGGGGAGCAAGATGTGGAGGAAAGGAGGTGATCACCAGTAGAAACATGTTTTCTGGGGGTGACTAAG
The DNA here is from genome assembly GCA_013397865.1 of Struthidea cinerea. Classification (NCBI taxonomy): domain Eukaryota; kingdom Metazoa; phylum Chordata; class Aves; order Passeriformes; family Corcoracidae; genus Struthidea; species Struthidea cinerea. The sequence goes on from VZTI01000329.1 coordinate 394,074, forward strand.
GAGAATCAATGCTTTATGAGAAAGGAAGAAAAGAAAGAAAGAAAGAAAATCACTTTTTCTCATCTTTGCTGAAGACGAAAAGTAGAAATATGATCTGAACATGCTAAGGAATTTATTTCATTATAATCTTCCTGATACTTGCCCATTTCTAAACCATATCCACTCTTGGAAAGAAGCAAAACTTTAAAAGCAAATCAATGCTGGACACAGTATGACAGCTTATGCTACTGAAGCAGCACCAAGACAAGTAAGCTTGGCTAGAAGTGAATTAGGTCTACGGATATACAGCAAAATACATGAACACAAGAACTACATCCCACATTCTGAACTGTCAGTGGCTGCAATAGCCACAGAATATTGTAATGGATGAGGACAAGTGAGCTAAATCCTATTCTTACAAAGCCTTACAGTGAATAAATTACTATTTTCAAAGAAGTCAAAAGGACTTAAATATACAACAGAAGAGCCAACAATTCACCTTTCTTACTTCTGGATGCGAGTCAATGGACTACAGAGTTGGTACTGACTGTACTGGATGAAACTGCTGAGTTCCAGAGCACAGCCTTCTCTTCTTAAAGTAGGTATCAAAAGCAGACACACTATTGTAAAGTGCCTACTTCACTGACCTTGAAAGAAACTATGGATGAGTAAGTCATATATGTATACCATGTACTGAAAAATGTCTGCCTTTGTCAGAGTCCACAACTGTGAACTCTCATGAAGTCCTACCCTGTTGCTTCTGTACAGTGAGTTTTAGTATGGAGTAAGCTCCTGTTTTCTACTCAACCCAAATGGAACAAAGATAGGCATGAAATTTTAAACACTTTTGATCCCATAAGTTTTCATTTTTGTGTCTTCCTGCATTCTGGCCAAAGGAACAAAAAGGAAAAGTAATAAGAGAATGACAATTCTGACTGTTCCAGGATTTCAATGAAATCTTTTTTTTTCTGGTTAGAAATTGAGACTCTACCTAAGGAAAAAAAGTTTATAGTTATAGTTTGTGACAAGAAAATTAAAGAGATCCTTGTAGCTGTAAAATGTGACGTATCATAGGTCAGCCTCCAGTAGCACAGTGTGGAGAAGCTTCCTAGTAAGAGCTTTACATTCTGTCATCTCACAGTAACCAAGGTCTGGCTATTTCCATCCCAGCACTGACAATAATTCATTAAGTTAACAAACAAGTAAACAAAAAAAAAAGGTTCAGGTGCTGAATCCTTCCTCATAGATATGTATAATCCTCCACAAGTAGAAATGGCTTACTCACTGTGACAAAGGTATTGTATCTCATTGCTATTCCATGGACAGAAGCACTACTATGATGAATACACATCATGGTTGTATTTGCTTCGAGCAGCTGGTTTAACTATTAAAATATACAACACACAATAGAAACACTTTGACTGCAGAAGCGTCTCATGCGAGGACATGCTTTAACACAAGAGCGCTCTCCTTACTTCTGCTAAATTGAGAATGATGAAATACTTGTTAAGAAAAGCTACCCTGTGCTGTTATCACCATGTATTCAGAAGCTACAAATCCCAAATCATGAGACTGACCGTGTCATACTGATTTGTTTTCTTTAAGGGTAACTATGTGATAATTTTCTCAATACTAGGATTATGACAGACTAAAATTTTTGCTTCCTTTTTCAGCTGCAAAAAACTAGAAAATTACATTCAAGGCAGAATTGACTATCATGCAAACAATTTAATTCCATAAGGTGAGGCTTTAAAAACCTTCTCACCCCAAATATTCAGAGGTTTATAACAAGTCGAACAGTAGACATAAGATTCAAGTGCATGGAGAGAGAGGCAAAAAAATGTGGTCCACAGTGTGTACCTTACATCTATCATTGGATAGCAAGACTATTCATAATGGAAAGAAGAGATTTCTCATTCTCAGCAAAATCCATGAGATAACTCTCATATTTCATTTGCATTCCCAGAAATAATTTAGGCAGTATATTTCTGTTCTGAATGTAAAGCTACTTCCTTATTGTCTAAATGATTGAGAAACTGAACAAAATCTAATGAAAACCTTAAAAAGAACCATCAGAAAAAGAAAGGTGTAAAAAGGAAAACACTTTCAAAAATTATCAGAGCAATATATGCTGTAGAATTTTATATCACAGCTCTGTCTCAAGTTATACTGGTGCCTACTTTGCTTTAAAGAATGCACTCAATATGCAAGGCTGCAGGCTTGTGTGTTCGGTTTTAATTGAAGGAAATTTCACTAATTACTTACTAATCCAGTGCAGTGATTTTTCATACGCTTCGCTCATACAGAAAAAAATCTGTGCCTTTAAAGTTTTAATAGATGGAAGCTAGAATGAGGAGATTGGTGGATATAAACAGATTCTTTCACACTCATATCAGCAGTTCGAATCCACATTAGCTTTCTGGGGACCAAGAGAAACCATCTGTTTAGAAGCCTACATGAAATGAGTTGATGATCTTAAATATAACCCCTAACAGGCACATGTTCATCACCTGCTTGATTGACATACATGCTGATAGATAGCAGGGAACAAAAAAATGAACTATTTTCACATTGAGAGCTGAACCTAAAGTGCAAAAATGAAGTATATTGCTACGACAACCAGAAGTATTAATGCTGTTTATAGTGAAATTGCTCTAGAGATAAGAGATAATTTCAGTTGTCATCAGATGTGTTATGTACTAAATTACGTAACAGAATTGGAATAAGGGACAGTCTGTTATTCTAAGTGTCTCTGTACTGTTTTTCACAAATGTTTTGTCAATTCACGTAACCAAAAATGTTTCTCTAGTTCAAAACAGTCAACTTCAAAATTTCACTACAGTGGCTGAAAGCTAGTTGAATTTTGACACAAGGTTTAAGTTAAAATAGGCTGACTTAAATGCAAAACATTCGTTTTTCACAATATCTTTCTTGTAGTCCAAGTTTTTTGTCTCCCTATTTACATTTTTCCCAATTCTATTTCCCTTCTTTATATGGTAATTTACTTTCTGAGCAAACCAGATTTTATTATTACCACAAAAGTAATTTAAAGTTTGTGCTTATATTTAATTTTTATTAAACCAAGCAGAGAAAATGACATTATGCAAACAGTTCTGAGACTAATACAGAAGCTGGAGAAAAATGGCTTGCTGGGAAAAAATTTTTGGAATTCACTGGAATCCACACATATTCTTCCTTTTTCGCATTCTAACAGCGTAGAGTGCAGGGTAGAGTTTATGCACTCAGAAATGGTTTGCTACCACCACTGCCCTTTAATGAGAAGTCACACTGTCATAGAGAATACTTTATAGATTTTTCCACTTCATCTATCTTCGCACCAAGGAAAGAAACTGTCTTCAGCAGCAAAGAGGCATTGCAATAGCGACAAAGTCTAAGACATTCCACCTCACACCTTCACCTTTAGGCTGCCATAATCTGCAAATACATCCATTAAGTCTCTCGGCAATTTTTCGGCTGGACAGCTCAAACAAATAATTGCTGAAGGCAATGGCAGCTTTCTTGTACTTCCTCCTTTTTTAATACAAAAGGTAGATTTCAGTAATCATATGTAACTTTCCCACGCTGCAGCAATCCTGTAGAAAAAACTGTAAGTAAGCTTTGATTGATTATCTGTGGCCTAAAGTAACAATAAAATAATGAAGACATTGGCAAAAAAGCACCCAAGTTCTGCTATTTGGTATTTATTTGTGTCTAGATCATGACATTACAAATCCACGCTAGCAGCAGAGTGTGGGCTGCCAAAATTGCTAGCAAGCCACAAGACTGATCCATAATGATGCCTAATTCTTCTGCCCATGATTTTACAAAGTGTTGCAGCAACACTGTGGCAGAAGTGAATACATCCTCCCTTTCGTGATGCTACCTGTAATCTGGGAACCATCATGGAGGGGTCACTTCACTGTCCCCCTACACCTTCCTGAAAGACTTAAAACAGTGTTTGTCTGCAACATGCACTTCACCATGAAGTTATTTCAGATAGGGACAGCATTTTTTGTTTCAAGTTTCTATAGTGTTTGAACAAGTTGACACTTGATCCTTCATGAGTGCTTTGCTTCCTATAGAATTGTAATCAAATTTCATTAAGCAGTAGCTGAACTAAAATTCAGCCCAATTACTGAATTTCTGATGAAAGCAGAATGCTGGTTTTATAGCAGGCTCAGAAGAAAAAGAAAGTACAGTATCATCATAAGAAACCTAATTCACTTTTACTTTAAATTTCAGTAAAGAACAAAGATCACAGAGAAATAATTTTCATTCAGGAGAAAACTTACCTGTTCATAGGTTAGAATGAAAAAAATTCTGTATTCCTGTGACCTTGGAGGAATAAATGTGAAGCCTCCACTCTGGAGCCTTGGTTGGAGCTCCAAAATGCAAAATATTCTCCACTCAAAGGTGACCTACCTTAGTTTTCAATACTTGTTGAAGAAAACTGCCAGCAGTGACTTTCTTCTACGTTCACTCTGCCCATGACCTTTTTGCTTTGCTTACAATGAAGGCAAGATGTTTACTTCCTTTTTCTGATCATTCCTTAAAGTATCACCATTATTTTATTGGCAGACATGATTTAAAAATGCATTTTTTGCCCTGCCATCAACTGAGTAAGGCCAAGAATAAGATGAAGTCCACTTTTATCCTTTGAGTAAAGCAGTCCCAGAATGGTAGAAGAGTCATAGCAAAAGCACTCTCTCCACGCCTGCTAACAAATACAGTACCCTGCATGGACGCTCTTTTCATCTCAGAGGGTCTTTGTGATTACTGGACCATATCTACCGTAGGAATACCTTGCTGGAATAAGTTGTTTTCTCTCCCAGTGACTCCTGATTGGCCTTGACAGGCAATCAAAGTCTCCCAACAGGTGATCTGTTATTCAGTTATCAACACGCCAAAGTGCAAACTTCAAAAACTAGCTTGATGCGTGTGACTTCAACCTTTTAGTAGTGGGGGTTCGAAGTAAATAAAGGAGCATCATGTTTAATGAGAGCTGAGCATCACACTCACCTGTAGCTCACTTCAAAAGGAAAGCACAAGGACAAACAGAGAAAGATCTCTGCTCCAAATGGATTTTACAGTGTGAAAGACACACACAGAGCACTCACACTCAGTATCAGTTACAGGAAGACTGCTGAAGTGTTGTGGGTAACAGCAATTTATTAGAAAGCACCTTTTCCACCATATGTAGTGTTTTGTTCAAATCTAACAGCAGAAAGTCATGAACAGTCCAACTTTTGCCCTCGAATAATGAGCAAAAGTGAAGCAGCCTTATGTGGCTTTGACAGACTCAGCTCTCTTCAGAATTGTAATTTTGTTGTAGCACAGTTTCATCTGAACTTCCTGAAAAAATGCAGGGTAGACCAACTTTTGGACTCGAACTAACATAATCTTCTTTTAACTACCAAAAGTTGCAGCCTTAGACCTTCCCCTACCTCTTATCGTGAAACAGAATATAATTTACAGAAGTAATAAAGGTGAATGTCACCGCATGCTTAAAATGGCCATGGATTCTTTCAGACAATTTTCTGCCAACTTTGCATTTGCTTCATGTTAAACGCTAGATTGTTTTCTTCCATCAGAAATGTTTCAAACTCCTTTAGGCACTATCTTACTCTTTAATTACAGTTTATTTTAAGTGGTATTTTATGGTACACAATACATGAGTAAATAAAAGTATAAGAAAATTTAAATCAAAGCAATTTCCTACAGTTCAACTCAACTGAAGAGTGTCTCACTCTTAAATATGAGTCCCCCAAATCCTTTATTAATGACTGTCTAGTGTTTCTATAGTAACTTTATGGACAGTTCCATTAGTATTTAAGTCTGGACAATAAAAATCATTTTAAATTTGAATGGGATGCCTGAGCAATATGGCTATAAATATATGTACTGAAATATTAAATCAATTCATCAAAACCAGGCTTAACCTAAGCAAAGCTGCTAAATTAATGATTTGGGTAAGATGCTGCAATTTAGTGCTTATACATGTTTCAGGATTTAAATATCTTTAAATGATTAATTGATAGAGGATTTTATGAGTCAACTTGCTCTTAGTCTCTTTACAAATCCACCTACTGTCCATACAGTAAAATTTCAATATTCTGTGGGGCTATTTTCTCTTCAGGCTGGTAATTTTTTTCCCCAAGAAACTTCTAAGTCTAATCCTCACACAAGAAGTACAAGGTACAGTAAGAAGTACTTCCAAATTTAAAAGATTTAGCGCTATAAAATCTGACTGTCTTTAACCCTTTCTCCTGCCACCTTTTCTTACGGTTGTTTATCCTGGTTCCCCTTTTTAGTCCATTACTGGATGCAGCATTGATTGTGAGGCAGGTAACAAACTAGATTTACTTCCAGAACAAGTGGATTCTGAATCCACTTAGTCCAGAACAACTTCCTGTAACAGAGGTATTTCCTTGGTACTTATAGACACCCAGCACCTCATGAAGAGGGTTAGGAACTCAAAAATATGAGTGAAGTTATGATCTGTTAATCACTAGAGAAGATAAATGTAAAAGTTAATTCCTCTTTAATGTGTTTCTACATTTATGGTGTATTTCTGTAAGGTATTTCATAAAAGGTATTCTAGAATCATAGCAAATTTGAAGAATAAAATTAATTTAGAAAAAATTAGTCATTCCAAACTTTTTGTTCAGACACAAAAAATTACTTACTATATTAATTATAACATCTATATTCCAAAAAAATGAAGTATTGGGTTAGTGATTAATTAAGATTTCCATGGACTTGCAAGGGCAAGACTACAAGTATTTTCCAGATTTGAAAATCACACACTTACTCTTTTTTTCCTAGAGAATTAAAAAAATCATTACCTCCATAGATTTTCTTTAAGTCTCAAAATAGCACATTTGCAATGATGTTAAGGGTTTTTGGCAAATTTTCAATTTTCAGTTAATGCACAAGGATTTGGATGGGAGGCAATATTTGAAAGAGGTTGCAGAAAATTTTCCATTGCATGTCATCTAAGGTGAACTGTTTTCATGAAATTAAAAAAAAAAATATTTATACTGTTAAAGAAGCAATTTTCAATACTCTGGTCATATCCGACAGCCTGAAATAAATGGCTTTTGCTAAAGACTGTGCTTTGTGCTGGACTGAATGCTTATCCTGATTTAATTTATTGCTGTCTGGATATCAAACAAGTGCTAAACATAAGCAGGCCACTGCTAAGTAGTGCACTTACACTGACAGTGGCTTCTGGTTTGTGCTTCATGCAGTTACTTCCACATTTATTTAGGGAAACTTGAAAGGACAAAAAAATCAATACTAATATAGTAGACCAATTCAAATTTGTTCTCCAGAATATCTTGCTTAGTGTGCTGCTCACACACTCTGAAATTGTATGAGGAAAGTGGTCAGTTCTGAGCTCACGAAATGTCTTATTTTTCTTAAACCAGATCCATCTATGAAAAATGCATATTAGCTTAGGAAAGAACAGAAGAACTTAACAGAATTACAAAATCTTTAAGAAGCCACCACTGACAAGCTGTAGTTCTCCACCTGGATTATAACAAATGTGCTACATCCATGACATTCTCAAGGGAGGACTTACAACCACTTAGCCCACGTAAAAGAACTGCTATTTATCATGGAACAATGTTCAGTGTGCGCTGACAGTCAAGCTCCTTTAAACCCTCAGAAGTAACATATGACACATCACTGCATTTTCTGAACATCTCACTAAGAATGCCTGACCCTGAACTAATTAGAAAACAAAGGAAATGAAATCATATTTTGGTAAAGACACAGCCATGATGGTTTGAAGGCAGGCAGATGAAAGGAGTAATGAAGTTAGGGAGAAAAATTTAAAATTAATAAAATAATGACATGCTTTCTTGAAAATAAAGTTTCACAGGAATTATGGCCACAGTGGTAACTTATAAAAACTATGTCAATTCTCATGTGTAAGTAAACACTTCCAAAAACAGTAACAGAATATGTCCAGTGGAAACATTTTTACTATTTCCAAAGCCTGAATAAAATAAGTACAATTTTGAAGCTTGAATTCAATGTGAACCAGTCAATTTTAGAAGTTAGAAAGGTTAAATTATGAAAGTAAAACATGTATCCCCTGGAAAGGAAAAGTAACTTTGTTTAAGAGGATGTATTTAGAAAGCCTGATTTTCTGTTAAAATAAGAGTTGAAAACAGCCATATTCCTTAGAATAAAGATCACCTGGAAATCCTGGTATCTTCTGGAATGGGTAATGCATTTCCTCTTCTTTAGACACACACCGCATATAAAACTTGAGCAGTGGCAGGGTTTGTATATGCTCCCGTTGAAAAATATTTTTCACCACAGTAAACCCAAACTAGAGAGTAAGTATTTCTATTTCAATACTTACCAGGATATAAAAAGTTTTCAAAAGAACACTAAGTTTGTGCCTGAAATATTTTTAACTAAAGCTAGGACTAATGTTCCAATATTGTCAGAACTGGAAAAGATTGAAGGTTTCTTCTCTTGCTTCTGATCCAGTCGGTTTACTAGGTACATTTGACAACAGCTCATGAATAGTTTGTCTGCCATGTACTTTTCCCTCTCTTCCCTAGTCTTCTCTCCTCCCTCCCTCTTTTACCTCTTTCACACTTCAAGGGAAGACTGAAACAACAAATTATTTTGACTAAATTGAGAAGAAAACTCAAGAGGCAGTGGTGTTCTTGAAACTACTTGAAAATAGAAATCATTAAATTGGCAACATACTGCATAGTAACGGCGCACTTATGATTACCAACTTGTAATTCAGTTGAGCTAACAGGTGACAAGGTGATTAATCCGAAATAGTCTGACAAGATATCCTCACTAAACTTAATTTCTAGCTTGTAAAAAAATTGATTACGATATATCCTTCCTTGGAATTTGATTTGGGAGGAATTAACACAAAATAGTTTAGGTTATTATCTGATATAAAAGTTAATGCAGAGGTTTTTCTTGCCAAGTTAACGACATAATGCAGAGGATTTAATAAAACCATAATTTCATAAGTCAGAGCTAAAAAACCCCATGTTTGCTTCTAACAGCAAGCAGGAGGTATGGTGAACAAAATATTACTGAAAAAACAAGTCTAGGGCAAAGTAGCAGCGAGACTTTGACCACTTTGTCCTTCTCTATAGGGAGTTATACCCCTCAAAACTAGACAGAAATCACTTTCACCCCCAAGGTGTTACACAGTCATTACTGGGATAGTTCCTGCAGGCAGCAATCAATGAAACGCAAACGTTTCAGTACGGATTGCCAGGTGTTTTTTGTCTCCATCTAAAGTGAACACAAAAATAAAACCTGCATGCAGAAATGATGCCACTATGATTTAGTCCAGGCTAGTTGAAATTCAGCTACAATAGAAATACATGGTGATTCTGTCTTATATACCAGATGTCTGTTCTCAGTGCTGACATCTATTCTTTACATCATTCATTGGTTTAGGAGACTTGTGCAGTAAGTAAAATATGAGAAGCAAACATTTATTTCATTTTGAATTTGCATATCTAAGGCACCTAAGTTACTAATCCCCTCAAATCTTGGTTTTTTGAATTCCAAAAGGAATATTCAAAAGAAGAATCCTGACAAGGAAGGAAAGCAATAAAAATATTAAAAAATGCTGTTGAAGCGTCAACTTGTTCAAATATAATGCTGCTTAGCTACACTGTGGCATTTCCTCACGATTTCTGTGTACAACATGTTACATAACGGAGCTGGATTTGCATTGAGGGCAGAAACAGCAAATGCTGTTTATATTTCCTCATAATTATAGCTAACAGAAAGAGTTCAGTGCTTCATCAAAAAACCCAAAAACCCCCACAAAAACCAAACCAAACTAAAAACTTACAGGTCTGAAAGCTTTCATCCAAGAAATAATTGAAAAAAAAAGAATTCCACACTTGTATAATTTAACAGCTGCTAAATCACTAGTTTTAGGCCTTTTTTAGTACTTCAGAAAACATATTTGTGTCTGCTGTATATCGTAGTTAGATGCATTGAGACTTATTTAACTCAAGAATACTATTTTGTGAATGACTTTTTACAAGTGTCTTATTGATATGAAATGAAAAAATTAAGTAGGGTAGGTGGAGGAATATTTTACAAATTCATTCAAATCACCATGATGGATTATAAACACATGCATGTATGTTTGTGTATAAATACAAAACATAAAAATTAATTTAACGGAGAGTCTGCTGCATGCAGCAAGTTTTGGCCTTGGGAAAGAACCCCGTCAAATGCCATTTGATGATGCTCAGCCAGGCACATATAAAGGCACATTGCACCAATAGTATTTGACAACACTGGCTGTGCTTTTTCTGCTTCAGTGGCTAGCTTGTTCAAATTCTGGGCAAAGCAACACACAAATAGTTTATAAGCAGCTACACTGTTAGCATCATCCTTTCAAAGCAACGACCACACTGGTTTCCTAACAAACATACTTCACATTTCAGGTTTGAAATGATAAAATAACAAGAAGGGGGAGAAATTTATTAGCCCCAGGTCACCAAAAAGACGTCATTTGAAAACAAAATTACCAGCAGTTAGCTTGAAATTCAACTTTAATGCCCAGTAAGCACTTATTTTTCTTTGATGGTGCTTCCAATGCATTCTTTTGTTGCCCCAGCAACTACTGAGCACAGTTCCTTTATCTGGACAGCAGGTTGAACTAAAATGTCTTACACTGGACAATCAAAACTAGATACATCTCCAAGCACTGAGTTTGGTAGCTGTATTTTCCTGGCTATTGGTAGGAATGAATAGACATTATGAGAACGATGTATGTGGAAGTCAAGAAGGGCCAGGCATCTTCCACAACTTCGACAGCCACAAATCTATCCAGCTAACAGATCTATCCAATGTAACCATGACCAGAAGCAGTCTAAAACAATTACCTTTAGATTTTTGCTGACTACCTTGGTTAATGACAGAGACCAAAGGCCTACTGTACCCGTGAAGACTGATCTCTGCTAAAATCTATCCATCTACAGTGATGCACAGACTGACTAGGTGTTTCCTCCACAGTTGTTTAAGCTCATGGCAGGATAAGATTACTTCTTTTGTGCAGCTTCCCCTCCTGAAATTACATAGAAGGCTGCATGGGAGAAGTCAGTCGCAAGAGTGAGAAAAGGAGAGGGATGAGACCACAAAGTGTGCCCAGAAACCGAAACTGTGTATTATTTCTAGGGGAAGAAGGAAAAGGCATCTGACCTGTGCCCGAGTGATTTTGTTCTCCATCTTGTCTAAAATTATCCTGTCTCTACCTTAAAACTGTGTCCTGACTGACAGCCCAGCCTCATCTGTCTGCTGGCTGGGGACTGTCCATACTTTGAGACACTCAGTATAAGGATGCTCTCACACAGTTCTCCCTCCCAGCTTCATTATCACATATGGCACACAGGATGTAGGGTTTAAAAGAAAATATGAGGTGAAAGTGAAAGCACTGCACTGATTAACTGTATGGATCATTTTGGAGCTGTTCATTTCCCTTGGTTTCAGAGCCCATAATCAATGATAACCTAGGATCACCACAGCAAATTGCTAAATCAGAGTTGTAGGTTTTCATTTGCTACGATTCTTTTGACAAGTCAAACAGCTCACAACATTTCATTTTTTTTCCCCCAGGAATTTGATTACAAAAGAGATCAGGAGTGGCCAATAAATGGAGCAAAATGTTGTCAGCTTTGTTCAAACTCTGATATTGAGTCTCACCTTCTAACCTCACACTGTTCTGTAATACATGGATCAGCAGTTTTTTTACTTCCCACCATCCTACATCCAGCCTTTGCACTGCTAGAAGGATTTAAGTCAGTACATAGCAAAAATAATTTCTGCTAAATCTAACTTCTGTTTACATTTACTCACATAACTCCTTTGACATTATACTGTCCAAGTCTTCAATGCAATTACCACTGCAGGGTAACATATTGCAAGTAACCTTCTAACCAATATTGTGGGTTTATGTTTAAAAATTAACAAAGGAAAATGTCTTGCTATTGCCACAGATTCATAACTTACAATATTTATACGAACAGACACCATAATAGGATTTTCTTGAGACACCAAATAATTAACTATACATTTTATTTAGCTTGTATCTTCAAATATGGAAAGGAGAAAAAAGTCACAGCCATTGACCCAAACACCTACACTTCAATAGAACACACATTTTTAATCAAAACATGGCGGGGTGGGGATGGGCAGGGGGCAAAGAGAGAGAAAGCCTTCTACAATGTTATTCTACAGAATGGTGAATTTTCAAAATTAGAGATTTAGAGAACAAAGAGGAAAAAACCAGCTTTTTTCTTAGAGAAAGATGTTAGACCTGGTATCTAACTTTAAAAAAATGTTTTTTTCTAACTTCAGCCTTATTTAAATTAGCCAGTGTATTAAACTACTCTTCACTTGTTCTCTTCATTTCCTTCAATACTCCTACGATGTTCAGTGAATGGTACTGTCTCTTGAGCTGGCTGTGAAGTCCAGCTGGACTGGAAGTGTCAAATATTAGCTTGGTTGGTACTCTTTTTTTCCCAGTTCTGAACTGAACCATATTGGCAGAGCTCTGTGAGCAAGCCCGCATATCACCCAAGTGAAGTGTTCCAACTCCAACTAGTAACACTAAGCGATCATTTCCAGCTCATTAAATTCACTCCTCTCTTTCACAATTAAAAAATTATAAGTGCAAAAATAGCAACATTTTAGATCATCTATCAGTATATTAAATACATTTTTGCATTAATTTGCAATTCTATGTTTGACCTTGATATTTTCCAAGGTCCTGACAATCAAAAAAGCAAAACAGCTTGCTGTAAACACATACTAACTAGATTTCTTGAGAAAGGAAGATGGCACAATATTGAGTTTATTAAAAAAGGCTTAAGTTCTTCAATAGAAGTTAACAGTGACTTATTGACAGCCTAAAAAATACTTCATTATCCTTTCGTGGCAGTCAAACTTCAACACAATCCTCTATTAGACCCTATAATTGAATTTTTTTCTTGCTTTGTCCTCCAGCTGAATAAGTATGATTTATATGCCAATTTTAAGAAGTAAATTCAGCAGTTTACTGTAATAGATATCTATCTTCAATCTACAGCTTATGAATTTTGTCATATGGAGCAATATACATGAAACGATTTTAAGCACTATGTGACAGGCAAAAACCTCAGACCTATTCTTATGAGCTGTCAATAGCTCTGATTATTTTCTTAGTCTGTTTACTGTGCCAAAACTGATGACCACTGAAATTCACACACTGAGTATCTTCCTCAAATTGATTAAAAATATAATGCTAGGGGAAAAAGAAATATTGAGGAAAAAAGAAATCTCATGAATCTTCCAAGAAGTTTTACTTCTCCCTGTTTCCAGTCTGGCAGAAGGTTCAGCCTGGCTCCAGAAATGTGTTGATTTCTGTGAAGTGTCTAAATCCGTCTAATCAACACGCCTTTAGGAAGAAAAGTCCTTGGTTCATCTATTTGCAGTAGAGACAAAGTATCAGCAGCTACATCCCTATCAACCAGATCTCAATCTGCAATCAACTTGTTCCAGCTAAGAACTGGAAGAACCAAAGATTTATACTGTAGAGCAGGAGGAAACACACAGAAATTCAGAATAAAAGAAACACCTCTTCTTGTGAAGCCTTAGAGGCAACCAGACAGTATGAAAAAGCATGAAAGACACAGACTTGACTGGCTTTCAATCACACAGGAAGGAAAAGATGAAGATATGAATCATCTTCTATAGGGATGGCTGGTCAGCATGTATAGGTCTGTATGCCCTGCAACCAACACTGAGCACGGAGACTTGGATAGACAGGGAGAAGGGATGGAAACCAGAGGCCAGCCCAGTAGCCAAAGAAGGATTGTGAGCCAGAAGAGGGAGTGAAGAGACAGAGGGCAGAAATGACTTGGGGCAGAAAAGCATGAAGGAGCAGACAGGATACAGTATAGAAAACAGCACACAAGCATGTGGCAAGCTTGCATGAAGAATTCTGAGAAGACTCTGTATGTCAAGACACGAACCATTGCAGGTGGAAGAAATCCAGAGAAAAGCAGTTGTGGAAATAGAAGCAAAGAGCGGTGCTATAGAGAAGCACTCCCGCACCAGTATTTGGCTTTGAACTTTCCTCAGCACTTTTCCGCTCTCCACAAATAACTATGAAATCTGCTAACAGTGTGTCTTTCCTCCTTTCAATTTTAAGTCCCTCCAAGGGAGGCTCTTAAAGTATTATATGCTACAAAAATGCAGCATTCTGAAATAATCAGGATGTTAAAGGTCTTGTGCTAATTGGGCACACAAAATGAATGGACACTTCTTGTGCATTATGTGCCTTACTGACCCCTTTGTAAAACGGAACTAAAACCCTTTCCTCTTCTCACATGGGTGCTGCAAGTTTCTTAGTATCCAAGTACCCTCACTAGATAATAATGTTAAGTGCCACAGAAAAGCCCAGATAAAAACAGTAATAAACCCGTCTCAGAGAAAGATGTGATTAAAACATGTGAATATCCCACTAGATAATGAGGATGAAACAAAAGTATGAGCATCTGCTGCTTCCCCGAGCATTCTGCATTTCGCTTGTATTCTGGAACCTTCTTCCTCAGTTATTTTATGATATGATCATGGAAGTAAAATTGCACATTGTGAGGCCAATGGAAAGGCTTATTTATTACTAGCAACTTATATTTTCCAATGTTTGATTTAAAACCTATCGTTTTCAGTCTGCCAGTGAGTGGGGCTATCTACAATGCATTTAAAATTATACTACTGTTGTGGTTTAGGAATGATATTCTCCAATTTAGTAGTCCTGAAAAAACCACGCTGCCACTCACTACCCCTTCCCCCTCCAACTGGAAGCACAAAAGGCATAGTTCACAGGTTGAGACAAGAACAATTTACTGGAAACAGCAATGAGATAAGCAAACTAGTAACAGCAACAATATTAATAACAAAAGGTATAACGCAAGGAAACTACACAGAAAGCCCTCCCCACCACATTTTCTCCCACTGGAAAGAACACCCTTCTCCTCAGAAGCAAGAATCCCTTACTCCCACCCCTGGCAATGAGGGAAGGTGCTACAGAAAAACCTTCAAGTCGCACCCCTTCAGTCACCCGCCCAGCTACTGCCAAAAAATTAACTCTGTCCTGGACAACTACATTATGATGAGATTTGATTAACTGAATGAAAATTACATGAAAACTTTTTTGGACCCTTTTTCATGTTAAATTATTTGCATTCCAGACTCTGATTTGTGGCAATTAAACATGCAGAACTACTTCTTTCAGTATTGTTACCATTGCCTAACTGTAGCTTATTAATTTAGAGTTTTAACACCAAAACTGGAGGAAGTGTTCATTCTCATGGACGGGAATTTGCGTGTATCAATATACACAGATGTAAAGGTACAGATGCATAATTTAATATACACATACATATTTTCATAAAAGAAAAATAAACGTGCAATAACTCCTCTCTCTGTTTCTCCTCCCAGCCCCAACACTTCAGCCATCATTTTATATAAACCTGTCTCAGTGGGAGAAAGACTATATATGTGGCTGACAATGACAACCAACAATCCAAATTTAATCTTTTTACAAGTGTAGGTATATGAAAACTTTTTTTTATTTTTTGCACAGGACTGAAAATATATTTTGTTTCCTGTTAAAAGCAGAGTTGTCCTTGCATTACTTGTTGGATAAAAAATGAATAATGAAACATTACAATACAATGAAATTGTAAAACTTCGAATCATCTGTAGAACATTACTTGATAATGCAGTCTGCTATGACATGTTAGACCCAGGCCCAGAGTCTCCTGTTTCTAATGTAATTGCAAAATTCTGGATGGATATTTAAAAATCCAACAACACTAATTTTGAAAAAAAATTAGTTTCTTGTCCGTACTGGTGACCTTTTCATACTCATTATATATTCACTAACCTTCCATTCTACTTTGCTGCTACTCATACATGAAGAACAACACTAATTCACAATGAAATAAGTTATGACAGCACAGATTTCACTTGCACTATTTTTACACAATACTGAACTCATGTTTTCAGATTATTTTGGAGACTGCTCCATGTGTTTTCTCACCTGAAGTAGTCATTGCATCAGATTATTATTTCATTTATGCAGACACATGGATAATAAGCTGTAGGCTAGGTTTTCCAAGCCATTAAAAATGTATTTATTTGTAACCCATTAGCTCACTGTAAACATTTAATTTGTCCATGTATAATTTCAATTCAAACGGCTCCACAACAAATCACAGGCACTTAATCAAAGAATACTGTGTTTCTTCAGGAATCTTTTGAACCTGAACTGGTTTTAGTCTGCAAACTTGAAAAAGAGAGTTGCCACCTTGCTCGGGCCTTCCTGAAACGTGCAAAACAGGCATTATGTTCCATTGAAAAAGCTAGGGGAAACCAACCACAGTGAAACACGCTTGTTTCCAAGGTAAAAGCAGCAACAAATTACACACAGAATGAACATTAAGCATTTACAATGGACCAACTGGCTAGCTGAACAAAGTCTGTGCTTTAAACATGCAGTAGCTTTTACAAGGGAACTGAGGTGACAAGCTCATTTTCATTTCAGCCTCAGTTTGAAAACAAGTTGTCAATCAACACACTGAGGATTCTGGAGTATGGTTCTGTTGTCTACTGTAGTGTAATTTTCATATACCCAAACTGGGTTTGGCAGTTTCAGTCTTCCATACCCCAATACTTTTCTGAGTGAGCTCTGTGCAATTCTGCAAGTTAATTTTTATGCTCAGGAAAAATTAGGCTCATAAGATCTTTAGGGGCAAAATGGGTAAGCTGCTGTCTCATGTTCTAGCTGAAATGTGACTGGAGAGGTGAAATGGCAATACGAAATTGGAACCAAGATAGGATGGAAGAAGAAAACACTGAGCATAGAAATAAGATAGAATGCCAAAAAAGGAAAAATGGGTAAGCCCATTAAGTAAACACTTAAAAGGGAATAGATTCCTCAGTGAAAATTTGGTGAGAAGAGGAGTAGGCTGGTGCAGAAAAATAAAGACAGAATAGGGAAAGCGA
Source organism: Struthidea cinerea (assembly GCA_013397865.1). Classification (NCBI taxonomy): domain Eukaryota; kingdom Metazoa; phylum Chordata; class Aves; order Passeriformes; family Corcoracidae; genus Struthidea; species Struthidea cinerea. The sequence continues at coordinate 411,123 of VZTI01000329.1, forward strand.
ATATTTTTAGGAAGCTACCTTATTCTGCTTTTTGAATTTAAGACTTAGTAAGGAACTAGCTACTTCTAGTAACAAAAACACATGACAAATGATGATTTTTGGTGAAGAAAGTATGGCATATCCCCCTCAAACTCATGCTACATAGCTGTGTGGTCACTCCTATTACTCCCTACTTGAAGAACTGACAGGATAGCAATGCCTATAATCCCCTTTCAAGTTCATTAATATGACTAGAATCCAGATAAGCTTTACATCTGTTCCTCCAGTGTTTCAGACTGGAAGCTTTCCAGACTGATAAAGGATAAAAGATCTATCTACTGGTGCTAAAGAAGTTTAATTCTGCTTGCATAGCAAATCCAAATATATTTTTCTTATACATCCCAGATGTTGTGATCTCATAAAGCAGCAGCTCTGAAAAGCCACAAGAGAAGCATCATTCTGAGAATCTGTTTGTGCACATTTAGCCAGAGAACTCTTCCACTGGAGACGGAAATAGCATGTATTTTTGAAATTATACTGATCTTGATAAAACTGGCCTAAAACAAGAGATTTGAAAATTAAGTAACGGAAAATTTAACATTAAAATACCATCCTTGAAAGTTTTATAATGAGAAAATTCCTGGATTTTGCATTAAAAGCTGTTTATAATTTTATACATTATACACTTCAATTTATACTTTTTGTATATGAATTCAGGTGAAAACATGACATTACAAACTGTTTTGTTATTCCAATTGCATGTAATACTAACTTAAGCAAGTTGCATTTATGCAACTTATGCATCACAATGATTTTTATTTGTACATAGAGTGTTCTGTGGGAGAACAAGAGAAAATGATGAATTGAAACTTGGAGGTTCAAACTGAACATGAAAAAACACATTTCCACAACAGGATAATTAAGCAGTTTGCCCAAAGGGGTTGCAGAAACTCCATCCTTGGAGGCTTTCAAGTCTTGCCTGGAGAAAATGCCAAGCAATCTAGTCTAAACTCAAATGCTGATCCTGCTTTGAGCAGGAAGCCAGGCTGGAAGACCTCCCAAGGTTCCTTCCAAAATGAATGCTTATGTGATTCTAAGGCTTTGGAGGCAATCAAAATGTTTCTCTTGCTTCCTCTGCCAGACACCTGCTGATGTGATACCAGCCTCCCTCTCAGTGTGCAAAATGAGGAACAAGTATTGTGACCAAGTAGTGTTTTCTCATGCTCATTGTTTTATAGTTTATTACCATTCTGAAAACATCATCACAACTCATGGTAATGAGAAACTATGACGCTAAGACTTCGAATCGGAAGATAAAATAATCAAAGTGCTATGCAATTACTGTATTGCAGATCTCTGTGTTAAGCTGAAAGAGAAAAGAGCAGTTAATCTATTTAGAAAATGAGTGCTTATCATACTTTAGAAATAAAACTACATTAAAAAGTTAAATAGAGTATGTTATCACATATTAATTACAAAAACTGTGATTTATTGTTCCAACACCAAAAAACTTTGTTGAAAAATGACAAGAAAGACAAAACAGGAAACCAGTGTAGCTGATGTGAGATGACATCTCTTGTTATGCCTATTTCTGAAAAATCATAAAAATAATGCTGCAAACATGGAAAGATTTCAAACATATCTAAACAGCAAGAATCATCTGAAAATTCTTCATACACAAGTGTCAAAATGTCTTCACTACAGAAGTTCAGAACTGTGATCAGTGTAAGCTCTAAGCTATCTGCTGTGCTTTCCTAATTCTGCAATGACATGAACATCGCAGTTCCAAGACAGGCAGTGTAGGGAACCTACACAGGCAAAACTGGAAACATGTTTGTTAATTTAGAAAAACCTGGGTAGTTCAGCCTAATCTGTTTATTTCTCACATAATGCTAATGCGGTATTACAAATATAATATTCATATTACTACTACTATTAATAAGATAACCTTTTATTTGTTATGAATGAGGTGCAAAAGAACAGTGGTCTCTTATGACCAAGCTTCATGGAAAGATGCATTTTCATTATTGTGATTTCCCTGACTTGAATGGTTTTAATAAAATTAGGTACACAATAAAAAAAAAGCCCTAAGAGAAAAGACCAGAACTCTTACATGTAGAATAAATTCTGTTTTAGAAAAGAGTAACTTTTCTTTAAAGACTTTCATAGCCTACTGTAAAAGTTGTGGAGGTATTAACAAAGTATGATAGAGCCGTGAGAAGATTATTCAAGCCAGACAGAATTGCCTAACCCAGAAATCTAAACTTAGTGAAGCCAATACAAATGCAGTGTGTAGAGGTGTAACATATGTAAGCTAAGATGAATTTCAAAGACCAAGGCTAACAATTTACTTCTTATATAGCTAATTATAACTAACTGCTGGACACTTATCTGCCTGGAAGTAAGACTGCAAAGAGAGTTTTGTGTTTTTAAAACTGCATAATTATTTGCAAGTAACCATGGGAACCAGCATTAACCAAAATGTCTTTTTTAGTGCAGCTTTCCATTATACATATAAACTTCACCACTTCCCCCCCAAAGCCCTTTCTTTGTTCCTCAAGCTTTCACATAAAATATTAATTTAGGTCTTAAGAGTGAATTTAACTTTTAGTGTGGAATGGAAAATAACAGTGCAGACAATAAGAATTGATCATTTTCACAGCAGCCTGTTACCCCCACTGAAACTGGGATAATCACATACAGTTCAGAATATAACTGATTTACATAGTGACTTTTGATACAGGGCTATTACATATTATTCCCACTCCTATTAAAGACCATCATTCACTCCCTCTTATGTACTGCAATTTCAAGAGATTCTGAACATGCCCTACAAAAATAGACTTTTAAATCATACTTATAAATTTAAAAAATAAAGCCGCAACTTTGTCACTTGCGGAAGACCACAGAATTACAGAATTTAGCTCCTTTGTATGGGAAAAAATTGTAGGTTTATTTGATTCTCATAGAGCTAAAACATCACATTGGGAGAAATTCAGTTTCACATACCCATGTGTTTGTTTAAGCTGTACTATGACCTGAAAAGTCCAAACAGATATCCTTGAAAACATGGAAGTTAATTGGTCTTTTCTTCCATAACTATAAATATCTAAATCATTCACATAGAGATATAAGGCTTAAACAAACCAAATATTTACTAATTGTCAGCAACTGACAGAATGGTAAACTACAGGGAGTTAATTAGGCAAATGCCTTTTGCTAGGTTACCTCAGATCTTTAATTAAAAGACTAAAAACTTTACCTGTGTATCTTCCAGCTCTACTGGAATAAATAGGTGGCATTTTACCAATTACATTTCAAAGGCTTTGCACTGTGCTTTGAATTGGATAGGCTCAGTCTCTGGGGAAGGGCCATCTATTGGGCTTTCCTTAGGTAACACAGCTGCTAGTTTGAAAAGCAGCATTACTGTAACCTGGGGGTGAACTGGTTGCTTGTCCTGATGGCAAGGGCTGTTCACTGTATGCACGAGAGAAAACGCACATCCAGGCAGGAACAAAAATCGCCTAAGAGGGGTAAGAGCACACAGCTAAACACAAACAGACTACACCACGTTACCTGACTTCCTGCTCCATGTGACAGCTCTGGCAACTGCCCATCTTACGGTGGTGACTGACAAACGGAAAGACAACTTTCTTGAAGCACAGGGTCTCCTGTTTCTGTAGCTATCCTCAAGATGTCAAGTTTCAAGGCTCATAAACTTAGACCATACTTAGCATTGCTTACTTACCAACAAATACTTGGTAGTCACCTGCATTTCCAAATGCAGTAAACAAACACTAAATGTAAAGACATAAATAGTAAGATGCATAACACCAAGAAATAGCAAAATGGGGGAAAAAAAAGAAAGCCAAAACAATAACAGAGGAAAAACCCCAAACATCGAAGAGAGTAAGATCCTTTAGAACTAACTCATCTTTCTTAGGAAGTTTTACCTCGCTAGAAATCACATCCTACTGCACACCAACAATTAAATACAGTAGAAATGTGCGCTATTTTCTACTGAAGGAGAGAAACAACTTCTCTTGGAAAATTAAATGAGAGTTTTGTGAAAAGTGAGTAGAATTTTAATGCTTCCCACAAAACTTTTCCGCACCAAACAGAATATTTTCCAGTGCACTGTACACCGTGCCAGCAGGTACGTCCTAAACAGGATCACTCCCTTGCCACAGATCCCACTGTTTTAACAGCACAGTATCTGCCAGACACTTCTCCACATATGAGAAGTATTGCTGAGCACCACTTAAAGCATTTGCTACTTCTGTATGTGATTGTAAACTATTAACTTTTAGAACTGCTAATGTGAAGACTCCCTTATTTATATGCCTTAATAAGGCAGTAGGGATACATGATCATGGAAAGTGAGTGAGTCAGAGCACAGGACATGTTAAGTTTCCAGCAAATATGTAAACTCTTGCGAGTTTTATAAGGCCTGTACAGTATTTTACTGGTCATCCTATCATAAGGTGATAAAACAATTAGCAGTATTGATATATGAAACTCCATCCAAAACCAAAGCAACATAATTCACTTCAGATTTCTTCTGAGGAAAGTCTTGTATTGCAACTCATTGTTCCAGGGGTAAAAAGAGCAAGCGTCTGTAAATTTCATGCAGCAGAGAAGCACCACTTCCCCAACAGCACCAGAAAATGACAAGGCAACCAAGCCATGGATAAGCTCTTATCAAAAAGCCTTAAGAGGGATAAAAGATTGTGCTTCCCAAGGAAAAGATATTTCTCTAAAATAAAGAGAAAGTCAAGTCTTAACCCACAGAAATATATACACTCTTACATAGCCAAGCTTCTTCAGTATGCTCTCCAGAAAGGTACTTAAATTGCGTGATGTGCATGTCCAATCATTAGTTTCCCTAAAACCCAACTGAATTAGAATTGTTTGTTAGCAGTGTACAAAATCTACACATCCAAAACACACTTGACACCATTTAGTCTGTGAGCAAGCATCAACATAAACCACAGACGCCTAACTGTGAAAACATCTGGGGCAGCATTCAACATCATTTCAGACTACAGCAACTGTTGCCTACAGATCAAATGACATTTGTCACTGCCAAATATTTCCACTTTTTTTTTAACCAGGCAGAGTCTAGAAGAAAAATGTAAAGCTTTCTGAATGGCTAGTCATATTTTGGATGAAAATGACAGAAGCTCAACAGAAAATATACTAAGGTCAAGGCAATGACAAGACAACCAACTAGAGGCAATTTTTCATCAGGATATCTAGGGAGCTCACTAACATTTTGACAAAACCTGGACCTTCATTCTTCTAGCTCTGAGTTGTCATTTCTCTTCTTTAATAATGTAGCTAACACACCAGTAACAAATAACTTTTTCATTACACCTTTTTTGCATCTTTCAGATGTAAATAAATAAATAAACAGCCTTAATGTAATTCTTGGCCCTCTTCTTTTCTTACATATACTATTACCTCTTAACTTACCAAACATCACCATGCTCACCCTTATTTCTTTAATTTCACTCTCTTGCACTTTCTGAGATAAATCAATGGTACAGTCACATCAGATTCTAGGTGACCAAATAAGTTTCACTCAATCAGAGAAGTAGGAGGTAATAATATGTGTATTAAGTATCTTAAATTAATGCAGTTCCTATGGAGATTCCTTTTAAATTTAAATAACTGTGAAATTTCATCCTTCCTCTTTTGTATTATCACTGCAAGTACCTCATTCATTCCTTCGTATTCAGAACAGCCTACTGTATTTTCTAACTATTTCTACATATGGCCTAAAAAATATTCGGATCACTTGAAAATAAATGAGCAAATCCTTTTTACTGGCACCACACCAAGTCCAAACATGATAACTGAACTTAAAAAGTCAGCAACATGACAGCTGATGAATGCTTCTATTTAGAAACATTCTGACTGCTCCTCCTCTCTATTTTTGGTGTTTTTTTTCTTGGATTAGTCAAGTGTTTGATTGTTTGTGACATCGAAAATTGTGACTGAAACCTGGGGTTCTTCTGCTTCTCTGGCTTGTTCCCAGGAGAAGTACTAACTATACTTCAATTACTTTAAGAATACTTACATATAAACATTATCTCCTTAAAAGCATTTCTAAATCCCCATATTGAGATAACTTTCATAAGGCAGGTTGCACCACAGTATTAAATCAGTTGACACAGCTCCAGTTGTTCTAAACCAATGAGTTCCAAGTTGCTAAATGAATTGTCTAACTACCCTGTCATAATTTCCTGCTAAAGAAGTTGTGACAGAAAAAATATATCGTACTTCCAAGCTAAAAAACTAATGAAGCAACATTTTGGTAAGGAAAATATACATCTAGTAACAAGAAAAGCTAAACAGTCATGTATGGCCACTGATGATTCACCTCCTGAAAGCCACACATTAAGTGTGGCAACACAGTGGTGTCGAGTGTCATGGAAATGCCTTTACTCATATCTCAATTAACTTTTTAGAGAATGCATTTTCATAGCCATGATGTTTTTAAGTAGCAATGATTCACAGCTGTCATACAGTTCTAGTGTTACCTGTTTTCCTTCTACCATGCTATTCATAACAGTCTATAACTCATAGTCTGCCTCTTTGTCTTTTCCTGACCAATAGATTAACTCACAAAAACAGTTTATTACTCAGTAAATAGATTGTTCAACAGTTTATTGAACCCTGTACACAATTCTAAACTCTTCTCTTGATGCTACACAGAAGTGGATGTGCTGTTTCTGAAAAACAATACCTTGCTTAATCATCCATATTTATTTTCAGGTTGTATCTGTAGCATTCAGCTGGCTGACAGTTGCACTTTAGTGATGTTGTTCCTGGGAAGCTAACGCTGAAGAGATGCTGTAAACCTGATATAATATATTGCAACAAATAAAAGGACAATTAGGATTAATAAAATAGAGCTTTATTTTTTCTCTAGAAACAAGTTGATGATTCAAGTAATCCCTCAAGGTTTCATAATCTTATCATATCTCCTTTTTTATATGCCAACTATTAGAGATTCCTTTTCACAAGCCTAATACCGTACTTTCTAAATAATACACGTTTTTTAATCTAAAACTCGCAAAATTCAGTTTCACTGTAGAAATTAATCATCTGCCACAGTTCCTGGGTTGATTTCTTTCAATTTAGCTCTGGAATTTTATCTGAGAGAAAGCAATTTGATAACTGAGGACATAATGTTCCAGCAAAACAGAGGGAAAAAAGCGAGAAACAGAGCGAAAGCAAGAGAGCACGCACATGTGCGTCCAAGAAGAAAAGTCACACAAACATGGGTTTCTTTGGTGCTCTGAGTACACCATCTAATCAGCAGAAATCAGAAGCTCTTCAAACAGATCAGACACTGCATGCCATAGGGAGATAATTTGGAGAAAGCAGTATATGCTAAAGCTAAGGGTTTAACAACCAAAAATAAGGCATAAAGGTAATGTATTCATGTATCATTTATAAGCAAATTTACTGTGTTCTATCTGAAGTAATGTAACATTACAGTCCCATGCCCACAGCAGGTAGAAAATGAAGAAAAAGTAGGAGCAAAGCTACAAAGACAGTTTGTTGACTGGGATAAAGATATGCCCAAAGCCCTCTGAGCTTATGCTAAAGAAACAAATGTTTACAGAGGGAAAAGGTACAAACCTCAGGTTCATTCACTGTTCTATAACATGACTTTAAGACATCTGGGCATGGGGAGGAAGGAACGTACACATAAAAACCATTGCTTTATGTCTAGACACATTTCTGATCACATGAACGGGCACCACCCCAGCTTGAGCCCCTCTTTGCAAACTCAGTCACAACCTAGTTACAGCACTCCAGCAGATGCAAGATGTGTTTTATCCCTATTGTTTTCTTTTTGAAATCCCTATTATGAAGAAGATCAACAACTATGGGAACTACAAGAAAACAAATTAGGTGACACTGGGTAATGAGGGATCTTTTTCAGAAGAGTATAATCAAAGTAGCTCTAGAAGGGAAACCAAAATTTAATAAGCAAATCCAGGGGTGGGCCACAAAGATTCTTCATTGTGAGGGTGGTGAGGCACTGGAACAAATTGCCCAGAAAGGCTGTGGCTGCCCCATCACTGAAAGTGTTCAAGATCAGGTTGGATGGGGCTTTAGAGCAACCTGATCTAGGGGATGGTGTCTCTGTCCATGACAGGGAGGTTGGAACTAGATGATTTCAAGGTCATGTCCAACCCAAACCATTCTATGATAATATGACTTAGGTAGAGTGGCCAATAACAAAATAATAAAGGCAGAAACATGGGAATATGAACAAAAGATGAAAGGAGAAAGGAGAATCAAAAACAGAAACAATATGGGGCTATATATTACAGCAGTATGTACCAGATTAGTGTAATTATACCAGAGCTTTCCTTTTCCTAGCCCCATCTCATTATTCAGGCTTATAAAGGCTGCTGCTTTTTCCCAGGAGAATGAGTAATGGAGGCAGGGAGTTTTTATTGGTAAAAAGGGCAGCAAGAAAAACTGTTTGATGTTTGTAGTACTTATTCATAGGCGTATACAGGTATTTTAAAGATTAGGAACCACCAAGTCAGACACTTTTTTTTAAAGACAGTTACTTAGTAACAGATATAATCTCAATTTCTTTTAACATGCATCAAAAATAATTAGGCACTAATGAACACATTTCTGGAACACAGTGGCACCTTCTAAGAAGCTTGAACTGCTGGACAAATCAATATGCAGAACAATCTCAGAATCTGAAAGAGTAAGATAAGTAACAGCAGTACATAGCTCTGTAGTTCTTCAAGATCTTCGCAACACTGAGATGGTATGAGCTTACTCTTTTCACACCAGTAACAACACTGTCCATTTCACCACCAGAGTTCCAACCCCTCTGGAAAGTTACTATGAGCCACCATACCATTTTTGAAAAGGAAAGCTACTCAGGAGGGTTTAAGCAAGTCATTTATGTCCACTAACAAATCTTTTGAAAATTTCAGTATCAAAGCTACTGACTCTATTCTTCTTAAGAAATCTCTGAGGACAAAATTATAAAGTTTAGATGTAGAGCCCATTTTAAAACCTATCTATATATTGGACATATTTGCCCAATAGCTGTAACTCTCCAAAAGGAATCACTGTTACCTACAGGATAAACAATTAACAGTTTAATAGCTAGTTGTTTATTAACCAATTGTTTAATGAATTCTAAAGTTTTAAAAATTATTATCCCTGAAGTAAAATTAGATCTTTAAATAAACCCTGTCCATGTCAATAATTTCATTTAAACTAAAGATTCAACCACTGAGACATACTTCTAAGAGCAAAATACCATCAAAAATAGTTAGGGCTGCACAGTCTGAATGACATCTTATTCTTTTTTTCCTCACCCTTCTTCCTAAAACCAATGTTCTTACATGGCATCACAACTTATGAGTGAAATAGGCTTATGGTATAAGAGCAGCCTGGGCAGTATTTCTGTTAGAAATGAAAAGGTATTGGGAGACCTATTACGTGAAAGATCAAAGTGTGCCTCTGTTCCGTACCAGCAGAGACCTCCGGGCTATCATGCATTTTACACAGCATCACCAGACTTTGCAATAAATGCTTGGGAGTTATCTCTCCAAGCTTCAGCCCCTGGATCCATGCGACTGAATGAAAATCTCACCTTTCAATAAAAAATACACTTCTAAACCTTGAGATTTTGGAGGGACTGAGCAGTCATAGAAATTGAGCAGTAACAAGAAAAACTCCCAAGTACGTTGCCCATGGAAAAAAAGAATCTCAGCATTTTTAATAGCTTAACTAAAGCTTTGTAATTGGTGAGACGGGGAAGATGGTCTAATGTTATGTGCTTTATGAATAGCATGTTCGAAAACTTGTGCCCTCAGCTCCAAGTATTGCTGCTCCATTTATTAGCAGAGCTACAGGAGTCACTAGTATGAAACACATCAATCAATACTGCTCTCAGAGCTGTCGTGCAGAGGGTCCTCTCACAGCAAAACCACCTCTTTGCCTCTTAGCTTGCAGAGCAAAACTGAAGGTATAGCAGCAGCACACTGCAGACACACTGCTGATATATTTGGTGTGTTCCAGAGCACTCTTAATCACTCCTACTTTCTAGTTGTTCTAATTTATATCCCCCTGCCCAAAAATCCTAATCCAAAGAATCATGCCTTTCCAAATATACTTATCCATTTTGTATTTTCAAAATTGTTTACTGCAAGAAAAATTTTACTGTGCCCATTTTCAGGTACTTCAGGCATTAATATAAACATAGGAGACTGACATCAGAAAATACATTTTTATGTGCTAATGGCTTTGCAAAACATTTTTCTTCATGTGGGAAAGTAACTGAATTTCCTATTTTCTTCTTATTTTCACAGATAAATGTTGTCCATATCGTTGTAAGTGATGCCTTTTCCTGGTCTTAAAATCAAGATTCAAACACGGTTAGAAGGGAAAAAGGAATATTACCTCGGTATTTATTTTAAGGATCCTTAGGTGCGCTACGTCCAGGTTGAATGTACCTCAATGCTCACCGACCAAAGATCTGGTATAACATTATAGGTCTTACTAATTAGCATATTTATCAAAAATTCCCCAATGAGAGGATTGAGTGAGCCCCCCTGCCCAAGGAACCTTCCCCTGGATGGTTCTATCTTAGTTTACAAAATGTGTTCTGGAGAGGACCTTGGGGTCTGGGGCATTCTGATCCCTAACTACGAAGCTTCTAAAATGTTTGGTCTCCTAGCTTGACAAACAAGTCCAAGAATGTAGGCAAAAAGCACTAAAGAATACAGAAGTTGTAAAAGGGTATAAAAGGGGTATAAAAGAAAAGGCAAAAAATCATCATGGCATCATAACTTACAGATAGGATTGTAAACAGGTCTAAGATGCACCTTTTCTCATTTCTGAATAAACTCTTGAGTGAGTTTCACTTACATAAGGAAAGCTGTCAAAATGTAATGTTAATGATGGCTATATGTCTTCAAACTAAGATTTATAGTATGAAACTTTAAAAGAAGAAAACAAAAAAATCATCATAGAAGAGCAAAGTCACTCTTGGAGACGATCCAAAACTGCCAAATAATTTCCTTTAGTGAACACCAACTCCATACTGAGGAGTCATCTTAACCTGTATGTTTCATAATCGCTTTTATCATATTAGCTTTTTCTTGAGTTAAGCTTCATGTACCATAAATGCAAAACAGCAGAGTTGACAAGAAAGTCTATCCTCTTATTTCCTAATCAAAGCGCAAGTCACAAGAGCAGTGACAGAACAGGCTATCTCCAAGACTCAAAGGAAATTTGGGCTGGAAGTGACCTACCACGAATTACTAAGGTACATATCCGAAGCTAACCTGATAGTCTCTAAAAGCGGATTGCACAACAAGACTAAGAATTAGAAACAAAATGGGAATACTGATTAAAGCTTGCTCTCACAAAAAAAAGGAACACCAACTTACCCCTAAAAAGCATGCAACACTGCAGGATGTCTACTAATTTTGCTTGATTGTATTTAGAGACAGGACTACAATAGCGGTTACCAACGTCAGCAAAGCTGCATTATGATGACACAGTGTAATTCTTCTTATTGAGAGATTTTAATCACAAATACCAGACAGTAACCAAAAGTAAATAAAAAACCTAAACAAATTATCAGCATCCCCATTCAAAAATACACAGAGCCATAATTAAAACTGCAGTATCTAAGAAAATGTGACATTAAAACTTCTTTGATATGTGGATCATAGAATCAATTCATTGTAGTAGCTTCTTGAAAGTTGCCTCAGTAATTGTGTAGAACTGCTGCAATGTTTACACACTGTATCACTTCACGCCAAAAAACAACTCTTTTTTAAATGGAAATGGCATTACTCTGAAAGAGTCTGATTTAAAATCATAGCCTAGTTGACATTCAAGGTGCTGTTTAAAAATAGTAAAGTACAGGAATACAGTATACAACAGAAGAGAATAAACACATTAACCCTACTGATTGAAGGTGGCGTATGAAATTCCAACAAGCAAAACACACTAATTAATATTTTGCTTTTCAAACCTAATGTGCAAAGGTGGTTAAAATCTACTGCCACAGCAGCAGCCCAGGCATTTGGCTCCTACATGTAAGAAAGGTGCTGATTTCTTTTAATGTTTTTTGGTGGATGAAGAAGCAGCTGGTAAATATGCTTATATTTCAGAATAAATATATCTACAATAACATTGAAAAATGGAAAGTATAAAACAGATGTCCAGTTCAAAATTTCCAAGTAATAGACAAAAAGATCAGCCAATATTTATCGAAACCCATTAAATGGCTCAAATGGTTAAATTCCTAGTGAGAAAAATATGATTGCAATGACTTCTGGGGCACTTGGAAAACACATCATTTGAAAATGTGTCAAGAAAAGTATGTGTTTACCAATTAAAGAAAAAGCTTAGAAGCTGCAGCACGTAAATTAAATAGTAGAGAGTAATCAATCACAGTGCTAAAATGATAGATGACAACTAAACTGAAGCCCCAGGGAACTACAACTACACAGCCATTTTGCAAAATTAGGCTGCATAACTAACATACCTCAAAGCAGTACAGAATCTAAATCCATGTCAGAGATGTCACATCAAAAAACACAAAGCTGTGTCTGTAATACAGGAATGATAAAATAAAAGAAAAATGAAGTTTTGAGGCACAAAATTTTGTAAGCATGTGAGCCATAGAGAATAGACTCCTCTGAAGAGTCTTGACATGATAACCAAAAGAGAGGCAATATAAGCAAACTTTTCATTATGCAAATGCTACTATATAATTTACCAGAAGTTCATACTTTCACTATGTGAGGGGAAAAAAAAGAGTGAAACTAATTTAGGGGAAGACCTCATTAACGACTTAAGGTAGTGGAAACGCTCCAATGAACAATTTTATTCAAGCCTGCAGTATATGCACATGAATTTTAATTTTAAGACCTGTGACAAAATGGCAAAAACAAGGAATGAAGGCACTTCCATGCTGCTTCTAGATTACTATACTTCATGAAAGATTGAAATCATAATGCAAGGGAAGGTTATTGTGATTAGTACAGAATATGCAGGAACCACAGGCTCATTTCTTTTTGAATACTCGCAAATTCAACTTTTACACAACTGACCCTTCCAAAACAAAAAAACCCCTTCATTTAGCTACTTCATCTCTGGTACATTATCTACCTCTAGATATAATATGGCAAATGGTAAAATATAAAACACAGTAGCTTTTGAAATTGATATTAGGGCAAACAAGGGTAATGTTGCATGTTCATGGGCTAATGGTAACTCTAACATGACTTCAGTTTTTCTACACATAATGGAGTCAAACTGCCCATACAGTAATTTTCAGCAAGCCAAGCCTCCTCTCATCTGCTCACAGCAGAGTCTGGATTTTGGCCATCCCTCTCCTGTACTAGCACTTTGCTTGTGCAATCTCCTAATTATCTCACATTACCTGAACTTGCCTTTATGAAACAAGAGTAACAAAAAATCCTGTTATTAACCAGCCACCAATTATTTGCCACTTCTTTGGTAAACCAAAGCTTGTGGCAGATGAAATCTGATTTCTGCTGACTATGTGAGGACAAAAGGCACCTTTTTTTAGAACACATTTAATTGTAATTTTATTTTCTCCTTATTGGGGAATCAATTTTTTTTTTGCCTCTCAGCACTGGATATTTTAAATTTTAGATTTTAATTTAGGTTGAAGGAAAAAATCTACTCTGAAACAACTTCACAATGCCAATTTATCAATCCCAGTGTCAGAACAATGACTGGCTACTTAGTGTATGAATAACATAGCTCTCAAGGGTGTTGTTAGAAGTCCCAAAGGTACCATACTTGAACTTGCCTCCATGGGTGAATGTACAGCCTGATCAAGCTGGTAACATTGCTTCTCACTGATGATGGATGAGAGGTAAGAGTAATTTTATTTCTGTTTTATTATTCCAATTTCCCATGTATATTCCAAAGAGAATGTTAAATAAATTTCACATTACAAATGTTAAATAAAAACCACAGTTTCATTTTTGCAATTCTATCTTCATTTTATGTTAGATCATTTGTAGTTTATAATCATAATACCACAACTGATAAAACTAACTGATGGATACTATGAAAAGGTTCTGTCAACCTATTCTGCCAGCAGAAGAGAGAATTTGTATGTGAAGGAGTACCAATAATCATTGATTAATTTTTTCTCACTACACACAAATAAATCCATGCTATTTTGAAACAGCTGCCTGTGAGTTCCGGCCACTTGACACAGAAGAACAACTGGGGAGAAGACCTTCCAGAGCCTGCTGTAGTGAAATCTATTTTCTACAAGCAGGTCTATAATAACTTGTGGACTTTCTGTATACATGTATCAGTTGAATTATACAAATTGCTTGGAATTGCTAATATTTATTCATGTAACTATCAGTCATCTGCTGCCAAAACTTCAGATCCAGAGGGAGTAAGGCATAATTGATTAGGTTGAATGTATCCCATGCATTAAATAACAACTCCCAAAGTTCCACCGTATCTTTCCACACATCAAATAAACTTGCGAGAGCTGACCCATATTACACTCTGTTGCAACCTTTGGTGAATTCCTTCTATATAGGCATATGGCATTATCCTGTGCATTATGACCCGACAACAGCAATAACGCTCTTACTCTACAGAGTATCTATTTGATACCAGAAATAGCAAGCTCAAAACTTGCCCAAGATCAGAAACATTCCGCAATGCAGCTCTGGCAAGAGTAACAGGACACGGCCCTGTGTGGGAGATGCGAGCAGAAAATACGAAGTTCGAGCAGATTGACTGTGCGGCAAAAAATGGAAAAGATAAAGGGTAAAAAGAGGTGTGATGGCATGTAGGGAATATAAACCACAGGAATCACACAGGAAAGAAGAGAAAATGAAAGGCAAGTATGACTGATAGAAGAAGAAATGGAAAAAATCAAAAGACTAGATAAATAGGGAGTTTTGAGAAGTTTTTTAGAACTTTTTTTCTAATGGTTCTCTGGTACATATGTATAATTTGCTATATATCTAGAAGATGCCTACTGGTAACACAGTTTAGTACAAATAACCACACAGATTCGCAAACAAGCATTGTGTTGTTCTTGGATTCAGTGAAATGACACACATTTCCTTTCATGTTAAAACCCATCATCAAACTTGGCTGCCCAGAGATATAATAGGTATTTTTTTGCTATTGAGGTTTACCACCATTCTTTTCCAATAAAGAGTGTTATTTTTATTACTTATCAAGAAATAATCAAGATTTATTTCTATTCAAAACTAGCCTGCTCCATATGCCAGTTTGGCTAAACGAATAGGGATTTCATATACGACAATAAAATTCTTTAACTTGCACTGCCAAATGTATATTCCAAAAGTAGAATGGCGCTAAAGAACACATATTCTCTGCACATTACTTACCGTCCACAATCATCTACCACAAAAAAGGCAGGTTCTGCTGGCACCTAGCACAGAGGAACTGTTTTGTTGGAACTGTTAATAGAAACGTGTTCACACATGTCCACCTGCTTTGGTTCTCAGAAGTTAACACCCAAGCGATGTGGTACACCCGTATAATCAGCTACAGTTCCCAGGGCATGTTGCTTTGGATTGGCAGGGAAAGCAGTGTCTGTGCTCTACTTTGTCGTGACTAGTACTTCACCAGCAGCCTAGGACTTTTTTCTAGGGACAATGTCAATAATATCACCCACAACACAAACATGGCTCATTTTCTTGTCTCAGCAAGTGCTCTCAACTTCTTGATGTTTTATAATGCTGTAGTTGTCAAAGGCCAGTGCAGCCATGCACTGTAATTGGCTGCACTGTGCAGTGAACAGCACAGCTATGACCAGGGTGGTTCACAAGTAGTCAGTGATTATTTGGTTAACACAAACTCATAAAAGTCTTTTGCTCCTACACCGACCCAGCAGGATCTGACTACAGTGATAAATCTGTTTTTCTGCAAAATTTCGTGTGTGAGCAAATGTTGGTGTAATACTGTTTTTATCTTGGTACTATCTATTATAATTTCTATTGCAATGTATTTTTACTGAGATGAAAAAGGCAATATTCTCAGTATGGGCAGTGATGAAGATACCTTGTGTAGATTATGTGGGCCTCTTACCTGAGATGGTTATAGGATTTATAGAAGTCTACCCCTGTGAAATGAAACTAAGTTGGATAAAAGGCAGAAATGTTCACTGCACTAATTTCTTACACTTGTGAGAAGAACTGCACATATGAAATAATACAAAAATTTTAAAAAAGAAGTGCAAGTAGTGTTTAGCTTCAGAGTATGTAATTTGGTCACTTACTGTTCAGAATAGAGAATGTGTGCTTAACTCTCTTCTCTTTGTTTATTCAGGACTCCACGCTTCTGTAAGAAAAACAAATACTTTAATTTATCATCTATTTAAAATTAACTATCTAGTTTCATTTGTGCCATAGAAGTTTGCCATTTTCAGATTTAGTTTTGGCTTACTCCAATATTTAAAACCTTGGGCTTTTGTGAAAGCACCCAGCAGAGAAAATTCACATCACTCCTTTTCCTTAAAAAACTGTTTCCAGTCTTAGGTACTACAATAGCAGCAGAGATGAGAAATCCCCAGGTTCAGGGAACAAATCTCTCTTGAAACCTCAGCCTAATGCAGGGCATCTTAATTTCATCTGGGTACCTGCAGCTCTCCCCAGTTCCAGGAAGGCTTTCACATCTCTGAGGCTGGCAATCCTCTGGTCAAAATCAAATTCTCATGGCGTATTAGATCTTGGCTGAATTACCCCATTAGACTGAGGAGTCAAGGAAAAGAACATATGCCTCCAATGACAGCCACAGCCTGCCTCATCACTTTTGGAGGAGAGTGGAACATGCTGCAGAGGGTGTTTGATGCCTCACTCCTGTTTCATACAGAAAATCTGTACGGTAAGAACTGAACACAGCACACCAGCTGCTTTAGCCTTTCTTGGCCAGTTTACAGGCATCACAACAGAGGTAAGTTTTAAGGCAGGATTTGAAGGAACACAGCATATTGCCTTTGCAGATTTTGCTATTAACAATTTTCATTAATAAAGTCTGCTTGAGAGAAGGGAGAAAACTGGGACTGCTGGGCAGTAAGGGTTACAATAAGGGCAACATTGATGTGAAAGCAAGCACAATCAAGCTATGAAGGCATTAATTATGAAGATGACCAATTTGGATGCAGTTACAAAATGGAGCCAAATACATAGTTACCAAGATAGACAAATGTATTTTTAATTTTACATCAACTAGAAAATGATATTGTTGTTATCTAAAACTGTCATACTACAGCACACCAACACTCTGGTCTTTAAAAAAGGCAAATCATGATTCCATCTACCATCTCACTCTAACCAGGATACCATCTTTCATGACTCAAATAACAGAGGACTCAAACCATAACTAACTATAAAATCTAGTTTTCCCTTCTTTTTTAGTAAGAAATTAGTATGTCTTTCTGTATCATTCTGTCAATATTTATGATATACCAGAAATCACTCATTCATATGGGAGTCTACTGAAGAAACCTGTTAAGCAACAATTAACAACTGTTTGGAGCTGAGGGCTATATAATCCATGAGTCAGAAGCATACAGTATTATGATGTTATTAAGTTTAAAACTTTTTTGAACCTCAGGCATCACCTCTTCTAACAGCTTGTTTTGTTATGTCCTAGACATCAGTGAGGAGCTGAACACTTGAATGATCCAAGGTTAGCGGGACAACGATTTGAAATCTTATTCCAAAGGGTTTAGAATAATTCAGATGCTGCTGTAAAACACAGCTAATTTCATTCCCACAGTTTGTAACTCATATCAAATGTCAACTCATGTCAACAGCCTTAGCAGGCCTTACCTCGCTTGGTGCTCTGTATTAGCTGTATAAAATGTTCTGGTACAGACCATGACAGACCCAATCTGAACTACTGTACTCAAACATCTCTTGAACGGGTTCAACCAAAACTTTGCCTCTTGCTGTCAAGTCAAGCCTTCCCAAACTGAGGGATTTGAAATTCAGACACACCCAAAAAGAGGGTTCAGAAAAAACAAACCTCTAATCTCCACCTTCTCCTGGGGTTCAGAGCCAAGGTTTTGGTTCAGGTCCCTGTGCATATCTGGTATTTGAGCAGAGGTAGCTGCAAGTGCCTTAGAGAAATTAACACCCAGAGTCACACCTGCTCTGTGGTACACTGTCTCAATCTTCCCCTGTTTCTCTAAGCTGTCTGTGTCAAGCTGTGTCATATTATTACTGAGCCTTTCAGGAGATTCACTATTTCCTTCTGCTGCAAAGACAGAAAATGCAAAAGAAAGACAAATGTTTACTATAGTATTAATTGTAAATAACTGAATAAAAATACAGGTTATGCACTAGAGAAGCAAATTTAAGTGAAACTATTAGTAAGTGTGGTGTTGCATAAGGTGCAAACAGAGACAGCCTGTCTGCTCCTTTGAAGCTGATAGTCTGAGTTTCCAAAAGATATGAAAAATGTAATGTACATCCGGAATAAGTACGTAAAAACCAATCAATAAAATTCAACAGTTTTCCAGGAGACTAAATACCATCACTCTTAGCAAAGATTTTTCAGAGCTAAAATGTAAGGAGATAAATAAACTGGAAAGATTTGCATTTCTAGAGAAAGATCAAAAAATTTGAAAAGAAATTCAACTGTATTTCTATCACTTACTATTAAATAGAAGCTAATTTTTATTAGATGTGTTGGAAGATTAATTCATTCACCCTGGATATGGACTCCTGTGGGTTTTCAGTATCAGGAGATTCCCTGCAGTGACAACTGTATTTCCAGAGCTACAAATAGCATCTGTCATACCGCTAATATCTTCCAAGGCTCCGTTTCCATTTCAATACTATTTGCAAGGGAAGACATTTCCTAATGAAACCATTGGAAATATCAACAGAAGCACATTTTGATATGTGTGAATATATCTTGTAATATCCCTTTGAAGCGTGATCTATATTTAACAAACGTTATCTACAGAAGATACTTTAAGGCATTTAATTTTAGGGTAAGTACTCATTTAAATATCTGCAACTTTTACTTCAGTTAGCATACAGATATGGAAACGTAAGAAAAACAAAGCCTTTTTTCACTAATTCTAAACTCTCTGATCCCAGTCACCTTTATGGTAACCAATTTTGGAAATAGTCCCATCAAACTGGGGCAAGATTGGAGCTCTAAAATAAAACCAGTTCAGTCAACATCACTGAATTTAAGATTATACATGCATATATGATCATGAAATGAAACCCTGCTCTGCTGCAAGGAAGGGATTCTTTGCAATTTTTCTCAGGAAGCTCTTGTTTAACTCATACACAAACAGAGTGGATTTACATTTATTACAGGTGACAAAGAACATTTTTAGCATCACAGAATCATGGCAAAAATAAGCCCCTTTTATTAGATGTTTCACTATTCATTGTGAACTGTGATACAAAAGATGAAAGGGAAGTTGCACGGTAAATAAAAGATTTCTCAAGATATCTTAGGCCATCTGCAGTTTCTTTATTCCATTACTATTTTTAAAGCCAGGAACAACTATGTGATCTTTTACAAACTCCATGAAGAAACACTTTTTGTCTGTTTAGGATTATGGGCTAAACACGCATTAGCAGAGCATATGGCTGTTATTTGAGTATTATTCTTCTCTCCTTTCAAACACTGAGGAATAATTTTGCAAACTGAATCTCTGTACTCTGGAGTAATAAAGAGCTGCTAATACATCATCATTATGGCGCAGTGACAGTTCCAGAGCACAACTGGACAACATTTTTGTCATGAAGGAATAAAAGCTCCGGAAATCAGTTTCAGGAGGGTTTTGGATTTGACAGAGCTGAAACTTAGCCCAGATTTGCTCACTTTATTGATTGTCTTTCAAACCTGAGGACACCCACTTATGTGGCATACCTGGGAGGTTGTGAATCAACTACTTTGAAATTTTGTGTGGCAAAACAAAAAAATACAAACTAAAGCTCAAATAAAAAGCAGCTAGTGTTTAGTCTACTGAATTTAGCAGCACATCCTCAAAACATAAGCCCAGTAGTCTTAGAAGTGAAAATGGGAATTTAAAATTTTATTCTCTGCTTTGGAATTATTTATGAGAGAAAATCAGATTAATTGAAAGTGGAAGTTATACAGTATTATGAATAGACTGACATCCTGTAAAACATATAACTGACATCTGGAAAAATGAGGCTAGCATTCGATTATGAAGTTTAAATTAGCTAATAACCAGTACAGAGTCTGGATAATTTCTAGTTGAATAATGTGCAACAAATTAAATGTATTTTGAAAAAAATGCAGTTGCGGGCATTTATTAATCGTTTCACATATTGAAACAGAAATTGTCATACATTATAAACTTTAAAGTCCTTAATCATATGTATATTCCACTATTTTATGGGCTTAATTTGCTCAGCATCAACTTTTGCTGTGAGTAACACTGATTTTGTTGAAACCTCAAATAAGTCACAGAACAGATCTGAGGATTACTTTAGAAGGGATTTAAAGCACACACTGTGAATCTCTATACAACCACCACTTAAAATACTCTCCGTTCAGGCCCAGATGGATTGCTATGGCAACAGAATCCCAAATACCAGGTTTGTAACTAACAAAAATGTAAATTATTGATGAACTCAGAGTTGTCTCTCTTGGACACCCTCCTATTCAAATACCAAGCCGTATGGTTAGAATACAAAGAAATGGTTAATATGCAATTTCCCCAGCCCAGTGAGCATTAATCCCAAAGGATTTCATTAAATCTTTTGGCTTAAATTTTTATTCTTGGAACAGCAGTCAGCAAGCAGGGATTACATTAAAACAGGCACTATTGAGGTCATTACTGACCGAATTCAGGCCTGTAATATAACAAAACAGGAACTAATTTTAAATATACCTCCACACACAACCCCTCCCCCCCCCTTCCAAAATAGCACTGCTCTAAGTTACTGTATATTTGATGACAGCACTTTTTCCACTCACATCACCATCCTTCCTCCTTGCCTACCGGCAATTATGGAGAACAGTACTAAAGAGAAAAAAACAATAGATATATTATTTGATAAAGAGGTACACATCTCATGGTAGAGGTGACTGTGCGTAAGCAACTGAGTTGCAAAACAGTGATTGTAAGGAGGCTCCACAGCCTTGATATTCTGTAAATCAAAACCCAGAATAAAAACTTCTCTAGCAAATGAGCAACCCAGAAGAGAAAAAGTACTTATTGGCATTTCTACTGCAAATTTCATGAACAGTCTGATAAGGGAACAAACCGTGTTAGGAAAGCCAAGCACTACTGGAAAGCCTCTCAGGCTTTACACAGAATGTGATTAACAGAGTGAGTGTCACATAAAAATAGACCCATCAGTTCTCAAATTCTGGACTGCAACAGTCCAGCTGTTTTAAAAGAAACAGTGGTGTTAAAAAAAAACCCAACAGTTTTCAGGTGTGTGCCTGCCATTGGGTGTCACCATACAGAGAAGAGAAAAGGCAAACTTCTGACTGTAAAAGTTTGTTACCAGATCCAATGTCCACTCAAAACTAGAAGGAAAAACCAGGACAGGGGTAAGTTTGTGGAGATGGGTAAATATGGAGGGATACTTCTGCTAATAGAAAGAAAACAACTATTGAAACAGGAAATAAAAGAGATAACACAAGACATAGAATAATTTCCTAAAGCAAGGGAGAAATTTGGAACAACAGAATGAAAAGAAGATAGTGGTTGTACCACACACTTCCTGGTGGGGCAGGAGAAATTCTCCCATCCTCATTCATACAGATGAGCATTTATTCAACACAGTAGATAAAGACAGAGGACCTATTTAGGAGAGTTGTCATTTGAACAGCCATTTAAGTTTACAGATATTAACTATTTTGCAAGCCTTTTTTAGGTCTCGACATACAATACTTAAGTACTTCAGAATACAGTTTACCAGAACGCACATGCAGCATCACTGTGGCTAGTAGAGACAAGAACAGTATTCAGAGCCTGCTTTCTCTGCCCATTTAGTCTATGGCTTGGCCACTCCCACCCCGTGATCCATATATTTTAAAGGTGAACAGTTTTCAGTTCTACAGGTTTCTCTACTTAGCAAAGGACCCTGCTCCTTGCGGAATTTGTCTCTGGGAGTCCCTTTTACAATACTAGCAATGAAGCTGCTCTTTCAGCCTCTGTTCATTTGTATTGAGCTACCTGCTGCCTAATGTTCAAATTGTGAGTTCCTCAGAATTTCAGTTCTTAGCAGAACCAGGTATTTCAACTCCTGACTAGCTTTTTCTTGTTATTACCACTCACCTCCATCAGACATACAGTGTTTCTGTTACACACAACTCATACGCAGGCAAGAGCAGCTCCCAACGCTCGGTAAGTGCCAGCTGCTCCTCAGATGTCCCTGCATTGCTCTCCCAGTTGCACGACATTTCTCACATTCTCAGATTCTCTTTCTCCTACCAGCACTGCCCACAACATGCCTTGTTACCCTCTTTGGTTCTCAGTCCTGGTGGATTTAGATCTCTTGTTGCCCATCAAAAGCCTTTTTCAGCTTCTGCTTTATCCTTACTCTTGGCTTGAAGTTAGAATAGCCATCCACTCTGATACTTCCATTAACCACACCTAGGTCAGCATCATAACTTCATGATCAATAAACAATCACATGAATCAGTAGGCAATAAAAGATTCTCTTTTCAAGAAAGAAAACCTATTAATGGTGATGATATGGTCTGGGACAATACAGTCACAAATGGGTATCTGAATCATCTCAAAATGTCGGAAGAATCTTGTATGGCCAAAGGAGTATCAGAATTTGGGGCAGCAATAGCATTTCCCCCCTCCAGTAGCTAACCAGGACAAAATCTATGTCTCTTCTACTAACACTTATTTCACTGTGAAGCTGCTGTAGTCCTGCTGAATAAATGAGATGGCGGATGTGCCAGAAATACAGAGGCAAACCAAATGTGGCATAGACTTCCAGGAAGTCTTTGCATATTACAGATCATTAAAGTAGAGAAGTTGGACGTGTTCGCACTGTGTAGGAACACTTCAACCACTTTGCTGTATCTGCCAGGTAGTAACCGTGGAGCTGCACCAGGAAGAATCTTCCCAGGTGCATATTCCCCATTCCCGCTTTGTTATTGCTGGGTATGTCAGCCATTTTCTTAAAAAAGTAGAATTTTCAAACTTTACGTGAAACTTATATTTTTCCAATTTCAAATATGGACACGTAAGAATACTACTAACATTTATTAGCAATAAAAAGCCCTAAAAACTTCATACATCAGAGTGAAACTTCATTTCCTAAGTGAAACTTTTCAAGACTTCAGCTGAAACAACCAGCATTCCATCAAATTTAATTGGAATTGCTGTTTACATGGCATTCCATCCAATTTAATTCCAAATATTTTCAGGCTTTTCTAGACAATAACATATAGAGCTAAAATTATTTTCTGAGTCATTTTAGAAAAGAAGAAATACAGTTCTCCATGAGTTGCTTCATGACACTGTTTAGACTAGGATTACATGAAATTATAAGAAAATAATTCCTAGCAAAATTGGTTTCAGATGTGGTATTTAGGCTGCTTGTTACAGTTATAGACCAAGACTTATTTAGAAGCACAATGAAGGTTTTTAATCAGTCTCCTAAATCCTACCTAGAAAGATAACATATCTTTACATTAGTAGATACACACTCAGCTGCATTCCAGTGTTTGGTGATTCAAAATCTAATAGCTTTTATCACAGGATGAAAGAACCTGCTGCAATATCCACTGCAGGAAGTGATTATATGTTACATAACACTGCTGATCTTTGTGCTCTGGTGTGAGGGGTTCTATTTATTTATTTCTTTATTCATCAATTCTGCTTTACAAAAATGTACTAATGTGGGTAAGCAATTCACCCATAAAAACTGATAGAGAGTGTCAACACCTCAGCAAATTAAGCAACATAATCTATGGGTGAGTTGTTCCGATAGCCTTTCTATATTACCCTAAAGAGACCTACAGCGGCAACAACTTCAATACTTCTTGGCCATTTAAATGCATCCTTTCAAAGATAACTTTTTAGATAAAAGAGAAAATTCTAAGCTGACTTATTCTGTGGTTCATCTGGATATGCACACAAAATGTACAGAGATGATAATTCACCACTGGTATAATGTCAGCTCACATTTTCTACCCCATACAGTAAGTTTTATTCATGGCACTGTTTTCATTCTCCTAATGGAAATTATTAAAAAAAAAATTTGAACGTCTACAAAGTCTAAATACAGACAAAATCAAGTTACTGCCTACCCCCTCTTGTACCAATTCAAGAAGTAATGGCCTACATGTTGCTCAGATTTCTGGTAAGCAGCAAAACAAATCCTATAAAGACACGCACATCACTTTCCAAAGCTGGTACCCTTGATTTCTCACATTAATTTTAATGTTGCTTGTTCGGCACCCACCACGCAACAAGCCCTTTTGCTCCACAGCAACTGCTCTCTGCTCCCTTTCACCTTTTTATAAATATATCGGGGCTTCATATCCAAAGACTACTATTTTTAACCTTCATGTGCAATTTCACTACTCTCATGGTCACAGTCGGGTTTTCCTTTTCGTTGAACTACATTTTGAACTAATAAGAGAATGAAAAGACACCAAATTAAATGAAGATTTTTTGTTTGTTTGTTTACAAGAAGAGATGATATTCTGTACCTTTCTGTGGTCAACAGGAGCAAAGAATGAAACACTAAAACTAATAATGAAAATGGACAGCACTGACCCCTTGCACTGGTACTAGACTTTATTAATAATAGGATCATTAAATAAAGTAAGCATACATGAAGATTTTAAATGCTTAATTTCAGTTACAACAAGTAATATTTCATTACCAAGAAACGCTTCTAATCAGTCTTCTATGTTGAGCATTAAAATAACTTCATTGTAACACTGAAAGAGCAAGCAAACAGTTATACCAGCATTGGTGGAAATACTTTACAACCTTATGGATAGCTGATTAGGATGACAAAATAATGAGCAATGAGTTAAAAATAAAAAAAATGTTTTCAGCCTTCTAATTATTTATGTTAAAAAAATAACTGTGGTATTTCTGTCTTTGATACACTTATGACAAGAATGGATTACTATCATGATACTGTTTTATAAACATCACAAAGTCTGTTGGAAAAAACAAATTCATCTTATACCATGTTCCCTGCCTTCCTCAGCATATAAGAATATTAGACCTCCTTACAGTCAGTAAAAAAACCCAAACTTGAGCAATTGTTAAAAATTGTGTCTTTCTTATTTAATACTGTCCAGAACATTATTTTCTCAGTGACTGTCATTGTGGCAGATAGGGGTGTCTCCTGGAAGGGGCTGTAGGTAGCACCCCTACAAGATGCACTGACCAATATTACTGGTCCTCAAATACAAGTAATAGGTTGACCAGTCAGTAGATCTTTCTGCTTCTTCAGCATTTTAACTTTTGCCTAGACAGAGAGGCCAACACAAATAAACTAAACCAAACAAAAGAACAGCAGACAGATGCACTGCATGGGTATAAAATAGGTGAATGCCAAGAACAATGCAAACTGGAGCTTCTTGTCAGGCTACAACTAGCTGAAGAAACAAAACCTACATGACAAGAGTGAACATTGAGTCACATATAACAACAGCCTGTGAAAAGTACTAGGTGAGCATGGAAGTGGCCACAGCTGCAAGTGCTACCTTGACTCTCAGAAGCTGCACGGTCAACTCAGCAGCAACTGCACAGCTCAGTAGGAATGTCTCATATTCCTGAGATAAATGGTTGTCAGCCTGGCTGGCTGTGCAAGGGAGAGAATTTGGTCATCAGAGCTCTTAACCGAGTGCAGGTATCTCAGTGTAGTGCATCTAAGCCATGCTACTTTTCACAGTTAGTGGCAAATAGTAACATCCTACATGGCCACCTTGGCTTCCTTCCCTGCTCAACTAATAGGCTAGGGCTGGTATCTACAGTAAAGTTCATCTCCACACTTACAGAAGCACAGTGAAAGTTTTAACTAGCCTATAGATGCTGGTATTTGGGTCTAAATTCGTAATTACATAACATCATCTAGAGATACAATTTCTGTATTGTAAAGCATTTCTTTACAATATGTGCACATGCCTGACAAATGCATCTGATTTTGCAATACTAGAGATGAATTGAAGTATCGTGACTTTTTTCATCTTGAAACTACAAGCAGAAACCTCGAGACTGGGGAATTCAGGCAGACCTTTTAATCACAGGTGTCACTCTGGGCTGCAACAGAAGAGCTTAACTGCCAATCCTTGCAGATTACATGCAAAGATATTATTTAAAAAAGCAGGATAAAAGACAAGTGGTGGTTTTGCAAGTCTACATAAAAGGAATAAAAGGAAGCATCAAGTCCACATTCAGCAAATCTGATAGCCTAATCAAAAAGTAGCACATCAGACATTGCAGTGTTGCTGTACAGATGGCTAGGAACATTAAAAGAGGTAGTTATCATTATTGTTCGTTATGTATTTGAGTAAAGAAAAGACATCATGATATTGTATTTGCCTATAAAATCAACTTCCTCAGCCAGACATTGCCAAAAGGAATCTAATGGAAACATCTATTTAGTGAAAATCAAATAATTACCTTGTAATTACCATCTCATGTGACACATTTAATGTTAGCATCTCTGAATCAAGGAAAATTTAAAAAAAGGTCTATTTGAAATCCTTAAAAAAACCCCATATGGCAAATATTTTAATTGGGCTACTTTTGCTAATGAAGCTAAGTATTCCACATAGCAATATTTCTCCTTCTTTGTAGAGCCAAATGTTAACATAAACCACCCTTTAATTTAATCTTCCTATCCATCTTGAGGAAACCTGTTTAATTTTTGATTATTAGATTCTCTGAAATATAGCTTATTCTGACCAAACTTCAGCCACTTCATAAAAACTACTGATTTGCACTCAAATAGCACGCTGGAGCAGTCTGAAGGGAAAAACCATTTGTTCTGTCTCAACTGATGTATAGCGTAATTTTCTGAGATTCTTTCATTGCAATTTGCAAACACATTAGCTAAGACTATAAAACAAAAGCAATCTGTACTACCCATGGCCCAGAAGAAGCAGAAGCAGAAAGTTAGAAAACATAACAAATGTCTGAATCATCTTGAGGCAGGGACATACTCTACCTCAACACAAAACATCATTATCCAAAATGTGCCTCATCTATTTTTCTGACAAAGCAAGCCTGGCCACTGAACACCTAATACTGAATAGTCTTAAAACAGGCTGTGTTAAGACTTTTAAAAGGGGCCTAGAGAAGGCAAACACCCTAGACTAATTCAGGGAAGCAACACTGCAAATGACTTGTCCAGCTCCTGCCGTTCCACTCTCAATTCTGTAGTCACTCTAGCCACTCTACAGTCACTCTTCCCAAAAGAGGGAAGCTACTTTACACTGACACGCTAAATAATCTGCTGAATAATCCAATACACAATCTAGCAGGTGCCACTGAACACGTTTCAATATTAGTACTTTTTAAACAAAGCAGATGTAAGCACAGTAAACAAAGCACAGTAAGCACTGTGGGCAGGAAGGGGACTGTAAAAGGGTAGCTTTGATAAACAGCCAGATGAGAGCATAACTGCATTCACGGATAGGAAGGGACAGCATAATAGACACTGCTACACAGAATGATTGTTACAGCATCTCTCAGCATGGATTTTAAACAAATCAAGAAAACACCACATGATGTATCTAAAACTTCATTTCAGCATCTGGCAAAAAGGAAGTATCTGTTAAAGATCATCTCATTCAAGAAAGCCCTTAATAAGAGTTTCTGTAAAAAGAGAACTTGAAATTGCCTGTCAACAAATCAGCAGATGCCCTTTCTGAAGCTGACAGGTGCTTTTTGGCATTATTGTAATGACAATAAATACTTCATTGCACAGGGTAGAATCAATAGCTTTAATCAATTTCTACTATCACTTATGAAGTATGCAGACAATTTTCTAATCTATGCTTTGCAGTGACATTAAATATGCAAGTTCAGCATACTCAGGCAAAGCTGACTGCCAGTATATTTTCCTTTTGACAAAAATCAGCATTTTGCCTATAAGGCTACAGTCCTGTCTCAAAAATAACTGAAGCATGGGCCCTCAAGCAAAATCCATTATCCTAAAATACAGTAACACAATCCACAGCAGTGTCAGTCTTCAGCAGAGCTCTATGATACACGAAGATTTTAGGATGCAATGTGAAACACTGCTTTATGAACAGAACAACCTGACAGCTTAAAACAGGAACATCATGGATTCATTCAGGTACATCAATAAATCCAACATCTCTGTCAACTGTTTTCTTTCTTAAAGCTCTCTGTTCATATATCAGAAAATTCAGGAGATTACAAAACAGTAAGAGTAGGAGAGAGGAGAAAATAACAAAGAAATCAAATATCTCCTCCTCTGGCCCTGTTTTCATTTGTTCCTTCCTGATTTGCTTTTTTCTCTCCTTCTCCACCTTCTTCTTAAACTGAAATGGGCATCTAACAGAGCTGATAGTTGCCATTCTTTGCATCTAAATAGTTCATTTGAGCACACAGTAAAAAACTGTCTTGAAGTACTTTTATTCTGAATCTAGCTACACTCCTAAGAATAGGTAAAAAAAAAGAAGCCAAGAGATTAAATTACCCTAACTGCAAAGCAATTCTTGCTTGACAAAAAACCCAGATCTACTGTCTTGTAATTTTTCCAGTGCTCTCTCAAAAATGTGAGTTTGCTATGAGATGTAACAACAGAAACAGACCAATGTGATTTTTGGTGTTAGAGCTGCCATCCTTGATGCCTATTAAAGATAATACCCTTATCTTAGTCTGTTGCAAAATAAACCTGATTTCATTTTCAGCTTTGCAAATATGAATAGTAAATCATTGGAAAAGATCACTGAATGTGTTAAGAAAAGGAAAGAGGATCCTTAAAAGGCAGATTTTGAAGAAATGTGGCAGGCAGACAGATACTGTTAAAAAAAAACAGCTGAAGAGAATGGGAAGTATCCGAAAGATTGAAGACTGGACAGTATTCGGCGCATGACCAGCACTGTAAGCAAGCATAACAGGACAGAACAGGGAAAGAAAGCACTGGCTAGATACGAAAAAACCTTTGTTTTGCTCTAATATATTTTAAGGGAAATAGTAAAGTTCAGCTAAGTGTGAAACTCAAACCTGGATCAGGAAAAGCACAATAAAGTAGGTAGCTGAAATAATCTTACATTAGCTGAGCTGAGGACTATTTGAACTAAATATTTATCTTCTTGTTTCCACCTTTCCCCTCAGTGAACACCATGCTATTATTGTGGAGGTGAGTGGAATTAGTGGAGCTAATAAAGGGTTAGAAGTCAAGAACTCCAGAGCTGTAATCCTGGATTGGTCTCTGACTTGCTCTGGTACAATGTTTATGTCACTGTTCACTTTCTCTACTAATAAAGCAGAGACAATAATATAAAACTCATGAAGGATCTTACAGGATTAAAGTGTGCAGTATTTTGCATGAAAGCTGCCAATTTTAGGTTTCCTGCAGTACTTAGATCAGCCTATAGCGACTGGGCCTTATCTTATGTCTGCAAAAATGTTAACTGCAGTAGGAGATAATCAAGACAACCCTGAAGTTTTTAAAAATATTACCTTTGCATTACTAAACTGTTTGCCATGGCGACTGACTGTTTGCACTTCTGGGATTTTGCTTGATTTCCAGATTTATACTGCAGGTAAGTTTTATACCACAGCTGAAGTTTTCCTTCAGTCCTAACGCCTTAAGATTGTTTTTCTAAGGTATTATAAACAGAAAAAAAGCACCACTCTCTTAATTTCCTTCACCATTTTGTTTAAAAAAATTCTTTGAAGCTACAAGTGCCTCTTACTATTCATCTGTAGAGGGCTCATCACATCTGACTCCCTGGGCAAGGTGGTATTACAAAGAAACAACATGTCTCATAATACATTTAATGTGGTTCAGTTGCCACTGCTAATAACACTACATTTATCCTACTAAATCCCAAAGTATTATCTTTTCACCAGCATAGGAATTACTCAGCCAAAACTGAAATATGCTCCTAAATGGAGCAGTTTAAACAAAGATGAAGGGCCACAGGACTGCAAGACCATTAACAGTATTTTCTGGATTGTTTAAATGTAACAAAGCAAATTCAGCAACAATTCTGAATGCTTCATTGTTCCGTGTTTCCCTCTCACAATGAATTTCTTCTTGCTGTTTTTTTTTTCTTGTTGCACTCACAGTGTTACATAATTAAAATACTAAGATAAGGAATTTTTATGTTCTGTAGCCCTAAATGAAATCACACTACCTTATATATAAGTACCTATCTGTAGGCACGTATGCCTGTGTCAAGCTGTATCCACTCACACATATATTCCCTCTTTATCTACCCAGCTTCCCCAAAAATCAAGCTCCAACTCTATTGCATACAGCTGTTCTACATTTTTTGGAGAAATTTTGGTTACAAACTACAGCACACCAAACAATAACTAACTGGATTAAGTTCATACCCATGCTTACGTCAGACAGGAATTATATTCTTTATATGATTAAAAGATTGAGACAGAAATATTTACTTTGGATAACAAGGTGCAGTCAGACCAGTATGAGCATAAAAGTGAATGTGTGAATAAACAACATATTATAAATGTAATTATTTTAGTTCCTGAATATATACAAATGTATAACATGTAAAATACGTCATGTGACATTACATTAAAAAAAAAAAAAAATCAAAGCATCACCTATAATGGATCACCCATATCTAAGATACCGGGCTAGAGAGTCTTGAATTACTCAAGGGAAGATGTGAGATGATCCCAATTTAGATGCCTGCTCGTAGCAGTAAAGAGATTTATAACACTCTGTGCAAAAGCAGGGAGGTCTCTGACACCCAGGCTGTGTAAAAACCTTCAGTTAGATCAGTGTACCATTCTGAAATAACAACAAACACTACAGAATTTACACCACAAGAATAACAAAGGAAGATGGTGGGCTCCAGCCTGGATATAGCACACAGATACTGAGTTAGAGATATACTTTAACAGGGTTCTATGTTTTCATTCTGGCCAGACACCTTCTGAAGTCTTAAAAAAGTAACTAAAATAGATATTGAAAGATACTGTAATTGATAGTGATAATTACCTTGGCAGGAGGCAAAAGGCAGTGCTGCAGCAGCACACGAACATCTCTTTTACAAGTCTGCTGAGTATATTGATTTGGCATACTCTGTACCATAAGCCTGTTTATTAAATACAGCACTTTACTTACACTAGTCTTCCAAACATCAATAGAAAATTTGGTGTCTGAGTCTTCTGATTTTACAGAGTTAATAAAAATAATATTTTCCTGTTCTTTTCCACTCAGAATGAAATGCCTAACTCATTTCATATAACAAAGGAGCCAGAAGCCAATTAAATTATCAGCTGTCATTTAGTGACTAGGCAACAAAAGTACATTTGGAGGCAGTAGTATGCAGAGAAACATGAGTTAGAACTACTCAGCCTTGGATACCACGTAGCAGAGTTTTCTGCCAGAAAGCCCTTCACTGGAGATGGCAGTCCCACTAAATCCATCATGAATGTTGGGATTTCCCCTTGAAGCAGGGTGGCCAAGGGCAGGTACCACCCGAAGATAAAAAAGGCAAGACAAAATGGAGTCAGGTTCGGCTGGGCCAAGAACCTTGCAGGAAGGTTTTCAACCTCTGTGGGCTCCAGAGATAACGCTGAGCTGGCCAGATGGCTGGCTCTAGCTGGTCCTCAATACTGACTGAAGACTGACCTGGCCTGAAATTTTTAGTAGAGTATGGAAGAAAACTTTTCCCTGAGAACTAAAGTAGTAGGATTACTACAAAAAGTAGATGATCTGACTTTTTTTTTTTTTTTTTTAA
>VZTI01000329.1:443096-535897 GCA_013397865.1 Struthidea cinerea
GGTAATGTATTACAAAGCACTGTATGTTGTTTTTGTTTTTTTTTTTTAATGGGACAATCTAATTCATCTGCCTGCTTAGTTCAGCCTACCTTCTTTAAAGCAAAGCCAAAATTCTGTGTAATTTTATGATTTCCTTCATAACCAAGCCAAAGACATCAATACTGCTTTGAAATGATAAAGAATGAAATGAGAAAGTCCCAGGACTTCCAATCCTTATCAAGGAACTGTATCACAACAAGGAAATTAATTTCCCCAGAACATGGAAGATATCACCCTAGGCACCAACTTCAGTCCTCCGCAATCACAGACAACCCTGGAAAAACCCTTAGGCTGGAATGGCCTTGAATGGCACACTGCCAAGACAATAAGTTGCAGAACACACCCTACTACCCTGAAACATCCTGACATTTTTCATGCAAGGAATCAAAAATCTCTAAGTCACTGGAAGGATGTAGGAGAGCTCAAGAACACCCAAATGTCATTAGGCTTTCCAACAAAAGAATTTGTTAGTTGAAAATTCCCAGAGCCTAGCATGGCAGGCCCGGACTTTTCTACTTTTTATACTATATGGAAGGGAAAATGGAGCTGTTTATATTTGCTTTGCCCTTCTACAGTGATCATGTAACTTTCATGAGTTTTTATACAGCTAACTGGAAAACAGAGGGATCAGGTCACTTCACCATTTTCTACCACGGGTCAGTAAAGCCACTCTGTGCAGTTTTCATATGGCGTAACACTGCATCCCAAATCTTCCTTCATGCCTCACACTGGCTCTCTTTCCCTACATAACATTCCTCCTCGTTTATAAGGAGCTAGTACATTAAATGTTTGGTTTGTTAGATTTATGTTTCAGAATTTAACTTCAATCACTACTAAGCTCTAAATATTTATGCTTCCCCCCAGATCAACAAATACCTACTTACTTCATATTTAGCCTGTTTAACATGATCAGAAGGCATTTTCCTGTGAGAGGCTGAATTTCCTAAATAATAGCTATAGCTTGTGAAGATGTAAAGATACTCAGCAAGATGCTTAAGCACACAGCCAGCCACTTTTAGTAGTTTGGAAACCTTTGAGACTACTGCTGTACTTCAACATATGTTTGTGTAACTGAATCAATGAACAGTACTCACAGTCAGGCTAGAAGGGAGACATAATGGTAAAATTTGGTGGGAAAGGCCCAGATGGTTTCTGACAATAAATCAACCATAAAAATACAGGATTTTAATTAAGCTTTGTTGTTCTACTCAGGAATGCTTACAGTTTTGAGTTTTGATGGCTGCACAATAATTTGACTCTCTTTGTGGACGAAGCAAGCCCTGAGAGAGGTAATCTATCTCAAGTATTATTTTCTTACACTAACCGACATAGTTTGAACACAAGAAAAACGCATTAATTTTGGCATGTTTTTGTCTCATCATCTTGAAATTAATTCCACTCTCAATATGGCAGTAGAAGGTAAACAAACAAATGCTAAAATCCCTACAATTCTAGCATGCAAGAGAGGCTGGATCACCTCCTGGATCTTCCATACAGACCTGAACAACCTGTTTTTCATCTGGTCAGTACCGGTTGTGGTACCTCTTATGCTTACCATGCAGTTTCATTGTTAACTTTTGGCTACACTCCTTGGTATCTCAAATTGAACAAAATGCCTCATCCATTTGATGCTAATGATTATATAAAGAAGTGATTTTAGATTATTTTAGAGATTTGTTTTCTCTCTCTTCAAAATGTTAAAATTATAAGAAGACACTCATCTCCATTAGCATCTAACTCCAAAACTAAAAATGATCCCATGTTGCCAAAATTTAAATTTCAGAATGTCCTGGAACAATTAATCTTGCTATTTCAAGGAAAAAAAATATTATCTTTTGAAATTAAAAAAAATTGGGCTTTTCCTGAAAAGTCTTTGACTTTTACTTTCTCAAGCCAATTATAACTAAATTCAGGTATACTTTTAAAAACAAAATAAATATTACAGAGAAGATTCCAATATCCTCAATTGCTCTGTGTGGTCTTTCACCTCTAAATTATCTCTATCCATGAGATATTACTTTATCTGAGAAGTATAGATAGTTCTTTGTCATTGAAATTCACATTAGTACAAAAAAAGTACCTGAGTTGTAAAAGGCAAATAAATAACACTGGTACATACACTTATATTTGAGCCTTCTTATCTATGCTAAATATTCTTATAGGAGATGTATCTCATAGCTTCTTACACTTAAATTGCAATCTTCAAGAAAATGAGAGCATCTATCAATGCTTTCTTCACGTATAGATGAACTCTAGTACCCAAATTAAAAGAAACTCTATAAAACTTCATTGCCATTAAACACCTTTTATCTCTCAAATGCTACCACTTTATGTTTGCCTTAGTGATTTCTGAAAGAGATGAAAACAAGTTAAAATGATTCCTTTATTGTAGTATTGAAGACAGAAGCAGAGATTCCAAATATGAAAAAAACTCACCCTATACAAAGGAAGCCAGTGAGAGTATCAAAATTCATAACAACTCATTTCAACCTTAGCAGGATCAGATTCGGAAAACTAGTTATTTTAGGGGAAAAGGCTAGGCTGGTTCTGCTATCTAGCAATTTCTCATTCCCTTCTAAGTAAAAAGGACATTCTGAAATGAAAACTGTAAACATTCAAACACCTGGAAACACTTCAAATAACTAATTTTGATATTCAATACGGTCTTTTGATGAGTTGTGCAAAATGATACTGGAAAATAAAGCAATCTTTAATGATTTAAAAATTACTGCATGACAACTAGAACATTTATTAAGAAAATTATTAAGAAATTTATTTAATATAAAACAGCTCCTTCATGCCATTCGTTCAGCATGCCTTTTCCTACACCACAGAAGTATATTTGCAATACTGACAGATACCAGGAGAATGTTTCTAAATGGAAATTTTATAAAACTTACTGTGACTTGAAAACAGGCGTCATTTTAGGCGTGCTAGCATGCTTTCATTGTCTATAGCTGCCTACTGTATTAGGCACACCATAACCCTTAAAAGCCTGAGGACTGCCTTACACTTGATCCTTTACCTGAAAAGTTATTGAAAGTAAGGACTGTCTTTCTGGTTTGGGTTTGTATGTTCCCCTTGTGCAAGCAAGGCTGGTTCGCAACGCTGTCTCAGTCACTGCCACAGCAAGAACACATTCTATGAGATAATAACCATCCTCCTCATCGCTATCAACTGCCCAAACCTCCATTTACCTTGGATCCTTAGCCTTGCACATTACACAGTATCGTGACAGTTTCACGACAAGAAACGCCAAAAAACGAGATTTATGCTCTCTTCAGCTATCAATTTCCTTGATTTTCAAGAAACAGAACTTTGTACACGTTGTCATAGAAAAAAATTATTATTTCGGTTTTATTTCATTAATTGGGCTGATTTTTTTGAAAGTTATCTATTTTGATTTTATTATTTGAAAATAAATGCTCTTTAAATAGATGTGTTAAGAGCACTGACAACACTGCTCAGGGACTGAGAAGACATCTTGTACTCTGCAAAAAGTAAATCACCTGCTAGTTCTCTGCTAGGTAAGTTTTTACAGGAGATTTATGTTTTGAGGTCAGGATGAAGCTGATGAATTTCATGAAATATGAGATTCGTTTTAAAACAATACAGAGCTATTTTCAGCTCAATGAACATATATTTTGCAATTCTTCCTCCTCCTCCATTCTTCTTCTGACCTATAACCTCCAAATTCCATTTCCTATTTCTGTTCAGTCTGAATGCCCTTGGGTGAAAAGCCGGGATCAAACCAGTTTCTTTCACTACAGATCTGTTCTGTCCTCTTTCAGCTCAGTTTCTGTCCTGGCTAAGAAGCAATTATTTTCTGGGCCTAATGAATATCACACCTTCTATTTGTATATGCTGTTCATTTCACCTCCACCTCTCCTCCTGTCGATGTATCAACTTCTTCAAACACATCAACAGGCTTAATCCTTCCCTTTGGGTCTTTTCTATCTCCTTCCTAACTTCTCTTCTTCTATTTGCCTTCCTGGTCCTAAGTCAGTTCTTAAACTCTATTCCTTTATCTATTCCATAAAACTTTGTATCTAACTTTCATCCCCTGACATTGTTAAAATTGCAATTCTTTTTGACTCCTCTGTCCAGTTTCCAACTCCTCCCCCAATTATTTCCTTAAGCTTAATTCTCCTTGCTCTTTGACCTCCTGTTCTCTTCTGGTTTTCTGACTCATTGTTTTCAAACACTAAGTAAGAATGATGCGATTTCTATACTCCCTTTTTCCTATTATTAAATAGTACCTTTTTCCTATTACTGTACTACTGAATATACGTCTTGGCTACTGCACTGTACAAGTGTGGATGCTTCGCAGTTCATACATGAGAGACTTTTTGTCAGTGGCATCAACCTACAAAGCCAGAAGTGTCTGCAATTTATACTTATTGTTATCCCCGCAGGTGGTTCAGTTCTTCATGCAGTAAGCACAAGTGATGACAAGTGATTTTGAATTCTCAGAGTTTGGTAGAAATACTTTCAAAATGGCTGATTTCAGAATATTAAGCGCCCTTCTGCAACAGAAGATAAAATGCTGGTTTATATTTGGACATGGAAAAGAACATAATTCTGAACCACTAGACCTTTTGAAAATCACAGTGGGTATATATATTAATACACGGTTGTTTTTTGGTTTTTGTTTGGTTTCTTGTGGGGTTTTTTTTTTTTTTTTAATCAAACAATAGGTTTTAGTATGGATAACAAGTTTTTATCACCCTATTGACACAAGTATCTGAAAGCATGAAATTCCTTCAGCAGACATGGCACTTTGAGACTGAAGTTGGTAGCTCCATGTAACTACTATCTATCTTGGAAACAAAGATTACGAACAACCTGCAATTTTGCACGATCAGAGCAGGCCAACAGGCTCTAGAGGATACTACAAGGGGATGTGAGAGGCAGAACTAACGGGATGGTGCATTTTTCAGTCTGCAAACACAGCTCCCTAATCAGAGGTCATGTTCTCATTCTGATCCTGTATAACAGTAACAATACAAACATTTTTTTATCTTTTCCATGACACATAGTATGTGGTAGGAAACTGAGTCACACTCACCAAGATACATACCTATTTTTTTCTGGACCTTCAAAATGAAAAGTGAACAACCCAAAGAAGGCTGAACATTAACCTTTGATTGAGTGCCATGGTGGGATCATAGTATCACATGTCTTAAAATCAAGTACCGTTCATATTCATTAGTCTCAAGCCATCCTGAAGTATCAACTCAATTTTTTTTGCTTGAGTTCAAGAGCACTCACATTTATATTCGTTCTTGCTTCCCATCTAGGAGACTTACAGTATTCTTTCTCAAGAATTTGCTTAATAAGAGGACATGGTGTGATTCTTGGGGTGTCCTATGCAGGGCCAGGAGTTGGACTCAATGCTCCTGATGGGTCCCTTCCAACTCAGCATATCCTGTGATTCTATGACATGAATTAAAAATGTATTCAAAACGTAAGCAAAATAGCTTTTCCTAATAGTTTAGTCTATCCTTTCAGACATGAACATATTGATTTCCATTTCCAAGATTGTAAAAAATGATGCAGGTTTTTTATTGAAAAATTACTGGACTCACGAAGAAACTGTTTACTTGAACATGCAGGCAAGAATACAGACCTTGTAACACATAGCCTCCAATTTTGTTAATGCCGGGTTACAAAAAATTAAAAGCAAACTTTTGCTAGGCATTTTCGCACCTTTTAGTGAAGTTACACTCCAGCCCTGGATAATATTTTGCTGTTATCTATATACTTAGTGTACAAAAGGAAAACTTGACTTATGATGCCTAACACAGAAATTTTAATGTTTTTTTTCAGGCCAGGATTCCAGCTCACTGCCATGAAAGATGGAACAGAACAAGGTAAAGACAAGAATAGTTTTCCTAACTGGAAGGCTAAAAGTTCTTTTCAAGAAGTGCTGACTGCATTCCATCTCAGTATTACTTAATCCCTTTCAACTTGCTCTCTGTAGAGACAAGCAGTGAGAACAGATACCATAGTTTGATTCTGTACTGACTTCATGTAACTGTTTCTTATTCTGCTGGCAATCAAAGAACAGGTCTTTATCTCGCCACCTTTTATTTCTACAACTACCTACATTTCCTAATTTGGGTTACTCTTGTTGTTACAAAGTAGCACTACAGAAGAAATAAAGAATCTCTTGGGAGATTAAAGGAAGAATTATTAGAAGGAATTGTCCCAGCAGTTTTCAGTATGAAAGAAGTCTACATCTCTCAAAAATGACGTCTTTTTTCTCACACTGGATCCCACGCTTGGACATTAGCTGCTGTGGAAATTCTGTCAACTGGAAACACCAAGAAGGTTCACCGGCACACAAATCTATCAGAATATCTTCCTTTAGCAGCGCAATGCTACCCACTGGCACAAAGCAAATGAGTCACATCCTAGCCCTGTCCCTGGTTAAATTGATTTAGGTAGATTAAAATTACATGTTTGAAAATACCCAGAGTTCATAAATAGGTAAATTAAAAAGCTGGTAATTTATTTTGATGGAGAAGGACCTTGGAAACATGTTTCATTTACATTCCAGTGTACACACATTAATAATATCAAGGTCAATGAAGAAGAGAGTTGACCTTCGAAGTAATTTGTTTTAGTTTTAACTGTCAGATTCCATATGAGCTATGAAGGTAGTATTCACGCTCTTGCCATATAAACCGACATGGGATTTGTTTCACAAAATGACATTTTGCAGCAGCTCAGAGTGCAAGTGTCACTACAAAGTGAAGTGTGGAATTCTAAACCAATTTTAAGGTTATTGGTAGAAATTATTATTTTATTTATGACAATGTAGAAGAGCTGCTAGTAAAATGAGCCATAGAATAAGGAAAATATTTCTACAAATAAAGAGAGTCAATCTTTCTGCATTCTTTACCACATTCTGTGTCTGCTGCAATGCAAGCAGAAAGTTGCTTAAGGAAAGGTATTTTGTTTGAGGCAGGCTTGGAGACAGCACTACAGCATTCTGTAAGCATTCATCAAGTTGTTTATGCAGATAGAGGGCTTCTGTGAGACACTGGTGACATGCTTTGATTTACAATGTTTATGCTGATAAACTATTACTGGAGGCTCCAGTAAGTCTTTTACCTATCCATCTAATGAACAACTGGACTTAAATTAGCTACTCATTCAACTTAAGTAATTTATCAGTTACTTTAAGGAGATTATATTTTGTAGATCAGTAAGAACAACAGGAAGCCCTTATTCTAATATGTAGGTTACTCAATCAACATGCAGAACTGTTTACAGATTCACATGTACAGGTTAAACAAATATTCAGCAATGGCTCTGTCAATGCTGCCAAGTCAAGCAGCTGAAAGTTTAGAAATATTGTAGCCCTACTGTATCCCCTAGAAAAGTTTTCCCCTCTAGTTAATCCATCTGTCACACTAAATTATTAATATGGCATCAGAATTCCACACCCACAATCAAGAACATGAATGTTTTGGAGAATGAGTTTGCATGGCAAAAGCAGTTCATTTGTCACTGTTACATCCGAGGCGCATAAAGAAAACGACACAGAGTCCAGGTTCATAAACAAGTGGAAGCCAAAGCTTTTCTTTAATAATTTTCTGACTACTATATAGGATAGATCGCAAAAAGTGTGTTGAGCGGCAATAGGTAATTGGTTCCTCGGCCATCCACCCCTTGAGAGGATTGGCCAAGTCTTAAGAGACCTATTCCATAATATTTTCAAAGTCAAAGGCATAACAATCTTGCAAAACAACATGCGAGTGCAAGAAGTTTATGAAACTGTGACTTTGTTTAAAATAGTTTACATAGGAAAGACAGTCTTCTCACAGAATATTGAGAAAAGGCTGAAGAATTTCTCTGCTTCTAGCTTTTTAGCACCTACAGTTCATTAAAAGTCATTCTCATTTTTTTTTTACAGCTGGCAGATAAATATGTATCATAAGCAGAGTCAGAAGTTTGAGCTGTTCAAAAGCTGCACTGGATTTCTTCCCATACATCTCAACTGCTACTGTGAGGTGTAGTTACACAGCTGAGAGATAAAAGCGGGTATTCCAGCTGTGATGACTTTGGGCAGAATTCTGCGTCCACCTGGAAGAAGAGAGGAAAAGGAAAGCACGCAGAAGTCATGCAGTGGACACTAAGCAGAAATAAACCATGAAGAATCCACTGGACTAGACTGTTTCAGCAATCTCAATGCATCCCTATGCAGCTCTTCTGTTGGATGTTTCACATCACAAACCCTACCACAAAAGCTCTTAGAAAGGAATCTAACACCAGGCAAATCTCTGGCAAAACTGAAAGAAGAAAAAAATTGAAATTGAAGGAATGGAAATTCAATTTAGTTTGAGCTACAAAAGACCCCATTTTTAATATGGATATCCAAAACTGTTTTATAAAAAATTTGAATATACATTGTGAAACTCTAAGCAAACAGAAAATTCAAAATTTTGCTTCCAAGATGTCTACAAGTTCTACATCAAATCTTATTTTTAGGGTAAACTTGAACGTATTATTTTAACAAATTCCAAAAATGGGATGAATATCAAAATACTTGAATGACACTGAATACTGAGTGACGTTCAATGAAAACTACAACGAAAACTACTAATTTAAAACACTTTGACTTTCGCTTCAACCATAGCATTCTGCCTGTGCCAGGTCTTTTTTTGAGTCTAGAGCAAAAAAGCAGTATTTTAAAAAGGGAACACTGGTAGAAATTGTCTTTGACACTAAATCTGATTCTCTATAGAACTAACATTCAGTGGAGTCCTGAAACTGCTTTTATGTATTAGGGCACTTGACTGCAACGACAGTGCAGCCAGACTTTGGCTGGGAATAGTGAGCGGGTTTGGCGAACTTCCTTCACCAGGAGGAAGCAGCAAAAGGGTAGTTTTAATAGACGGTATTAAAATCAAACTTGAGGAGCATTTCAAAAGACAAATGAAAAAGTTCTCTAGGGCCTTAATATTAGCTTATGAAAAAAAGTACTATAAGTTAAAATGCAAGAGAACAAGTGAAAGCTATTTGGGGAGCAGGAAGAAACAATTTAGCTCAGGAATTTAGTAGTTAGTGGAAACATGACACTAAATGTAGTTGCTAAAAAGCTAGAAGCAGAGAAATTCTTCAGCCTTTTCTCAATATTCTGTGAGAAGACTGTCTTTCCTATGTAAACTATTTTAAACAAGGTCACAGTTTCATAAACTTCTTGCACTCGCAAGCTGTTTTGCAAGATTGTTATGGCTTTGACTTTGTAAATATTATGGAATAGGTATCTTAAAACTTGGCCAATCCTCTCAAGGGGTGGATGGCCGAGGAACCAATTACCTATTGCCGCTCAACACACTTTTTGCGATCTATCCTATATAGTAGTCAGAAAATTATTAAAGAAAAGTTTCGGCTTCCACTGTTCCTGAGCCTGGACTCTGTGTCGTTTTCTTTATGCACCTCGGACGTAACAGCGACAACTAAATTTTAGAGGAGAGAAGAGAAAAGTAAAAACGTAGACATGCATTACAAAGTGGAAGGAACTTTTCTGAAAACAGTAAGGGAAAGGCTACACAGGAACTTTTTCACATTTTGTCTTTCTGAGAAAGGAGAGTCATTCAGTGGTTTTACTTCTTCTCAATGGAATTAGTAAAAAAATAAAAGAAAGCTCATAGGCAACAAGTTCGGCATCTTCTCAAATACTCACTCATTTTCAAAATTTTTTTACTATTAATGTATGAGTAGTCACAGGCCCGTGTTTCTGTCACTGCTGTTGTTGGTTGACATTTGAACTGATTCTGATTTTGAAAAATGTACTTTACTGTAAGAGTGAGCCTAATATATCACAAATTACAGTAAATGGAATTGCCATTCTGCATAGCATTGTGATTATAGACAGCACAAGAAATAGCTGAAGATCACATCTGTTTAAATATGGACAGTGCTGTTTAAAGGTCAAATGGATGTTTTGTGGAAAAACACAAGACGACAAAAATCTAAAACCCCAAACCAAAGCCTAATACCACATTTTCAGTCCCAGGCAAAAGTCTACCTTAGTTATCAGTAATGTACAGGTTACCAGCACAGATATTAGCACAGAGCTTGTACAGAGGTGCCTGATGATATGCATTACGTTTGACACTGCTGTCAGTCAAACCTGTTCAGTAAAACAATACTTAAAGAGTACCTAGCATGCTGAAGAAAGAAGTTCACATTTCCTGATTTTATTTATGTGTTTTAAATAAAATAGTCTAAGTATTAAAAGATGGGAAAATAAGATGCCAAAAATGCTGCTATTCCTCCGGTTCAAATTAGTTTCCAACGAAGCACACCATTACTAGCTAACAGAACCCCTTCCTTAGCATAGCCTTGGGCTTAGAACACTCTAATGCAATGGAACATTTTTATGTATCATTCATAGTAATACATTAAAAATTGGCTAAAATGGATTAAATAAAATTTATGAATATAGTCTGTAAAACAAAATAATTTAAAGAAAATACTGCCAGAATGAGGAAGACCAGGAAAATGTTGAGATGACAGTAGCATGATATTTAAGATAGGAAGTGTCTACATTTTGTGAAAGTTAACCAAGGCCAACACAGACCTGTGTATCACTTGAGGGTGACACAGCAAACAGCAGTAGTGATGATCTGTACAGATTCATGTGCAACAGCTATCTGAAAAGGCTGCTATGGTCTAAGGGTGCATAAACAAGGGGATTATTTATAAATCAAGAAAAATAATGGTTCCATCAAACAAAATCCATGTGTCAGAGGCTATATGTAACTACTCTGGGTTTTAATCTTTGCCATATCCATACATATGATTTTAAAGGCTTAGTCTCTGAGCTTCAGCTTTCCTTAATGCAAAGCAGATAAAAATGACTTAGCCATTTACCTTTCCAATGGGTAAAAATGTGACAAAGGCCACCTTCTAAAGACAAGACTCAAGAAAAGATCAAATTTAATGGATGGAACTTGCTTATTCTACAAGCTGAAATAATGGCAAAAGAGAAATCTATAGCACCATTCACTAAACAAATTGATGAACTCATAATTGAAATTCTATAAGTTCTGGGCCAGTATCTTTCAAAAAATTAAATATGCCTATTGCAAGAAAATGTCGTTTGACATATTGAACTGTTCAACATTAGACATACAGACCACTTGTCTTCATGCTCAAAACGTTTCTTTCTCTGGAGACAAACTTTTGCAAAAGGCATATTCATTTAGCAGTTATAATGAATTCTGGTGTTAAAATTTTCAATAACTGATGTTTACTCTCATGCTGTAAACTAAATCTAGTTAGGTGGGTTTAGTTAATTTTAGCTAGGTTTTGTCCAATCAGCTGCCAGAATGTTGTACCCATTTGCAGAAATGGATGACTTTGACTAGCAGTTGGTTTTAGAACTTGAGTTAGTCAGAAAATACTGCTGCTGGAACAAAGAAAATAGAAATCTGGTTACCAAAATTAAAAATAAAATGGTTGACTTTGTGTTTCTAAAAAAAAGACTAAACAACTCCAGAATGCAAGCTATAGATACATCTTAGATACCAGTCTTAAAATGTCACTAGC
Organism: Struthidea cinerea; assembly: GCA_013397865.1. Lineage (NCBI taxonomy): Eukaryota > Metazoa > Chordata > Aves > Passeriformes > Corcoracidae > Struthidea > Struthidea cinerea. The sequence continues at coordinate 454,704 of VZTI01000329.1, forward strand.
AGTTCAGGACACTAGAGTCAAGGATATTTAAATTCTTTAGCTGGGAGACCTGCAAAGCTTATCTGGAGATTAAAAGGTTATTTTATGATGAAAAGCTTCAAGACTTCTGAATCTGTTCAGTATTTGAAAGAAGAATAAAATGATCACAGGAGGTATCAGTGAACTTGAAATAGTACTGTACAGATTATAAATGCAGCAGAATTAAAACAGGAAGATGGACAAGTAAGTAATATACCAGAGGAAAAAAGACGATACTTCTCTGTGTTGCCTAAGAAGCAATGGAACACATGAAGGCAGTGAAAAGACTGTTAAGGGGATTCACAGCTGCTTAAATACTCAGTGTCACTATTTGACAGCTGTTAAGTGGCTGCATCTGTCCAAAGGCACCTCGATGGAGTTGGTGAATCCGTAGTTTCTTGACTTCCACATCACCACACCATGTCTACTTGCAACATGTTCGGTACCTCAGGCTTTTAACTGAAAGAAAATCAATAGGCTTACTTCCTCTCTTCGCCTTTTCTTTCATCGCTTTTTGTATTTACTTACTAAAGCATCTTCCGCTTGCTCTACTACTTCTTGATCATCACACTACCATACTTACACTACCTGACTCCATCCATTCCTACTATTTCTTTCAGTTCATCAATAACTTGTGATTCTCCCAATCCAAGATTACTGGTCCATACACATTCTAAAGGATCTTCAACTCCATTTGCCATCCTACTGTTCATCTCACAGTGCTATTTTCATCCCTTAACATTCAGAAGCATTTTTAAACAGAATTTTACGGGCTCCTTATAAAATACATGTCCTGTCCTTTCCTTACCAGTGTCTTCTATTACACTGATCAATTCTTACCCAAGTCTTAAATCTTGTGTCTTGGGGTGACTTCATGATGTGTATCCCCTATCGCTACTCTATGCCCACGAACCTTTTCTGTGTCTTTAAACTGAGCCTGAGAGGGACAGAAAAAACCAAAACAAAAAACTTTTCAAAGCAGTTGTTTCAAGGACACGGAGATACACTCCTCGGCTTCAGCAGTACCCTTGTTTTTTTTTCCCTCAGTCAACTTGGTTTCTTTTCTTTTTTTCTCATCACTTCTTTTTCCGGCGAGAGATGGAGAGTTGAACTCTGTTTTTCTAGGATTTTGGGGTTTTTTTTTTTGTTCTCTTCTTCTCTTCTGGACTGTTTCAACAACATCTGAACACATCAGGAGATTTTTTTCCTGGAGGCCTGGGGGGGGGGGGCCCTCGCCGACCCAGCTCCAAGGAGGAGAGAGACCACACCTACAGAAGACCTCTGCAATCTTCCCAGGTTTTGCTCTCCACAGAGAGAGAGAGATCTCATTGTTTAGCATTATTATTCCCCTCCTGTGTGTTTATTAAATAAATAGCTTTTATCTCTTTCACTTTCCTTTGAGGAAATATTTTTTCCCAAACCTGGGGGGGAGGGGTGGTTGCAACCTGACTTATATCAGAGGATATTTTCCTCCAATTTGTCCAAACTAGGACATCTTGCCATCCTAACACCACCAGAGGCTTTCACATTACTCCTTTTTTTAACATCTATTTCAGACTTTGTGGGCCTGTAGTTCAGTTTTCACTCATCCAGTTTTTGTCTTACCGTTTCTTTTCTCTATTGTACCAGACTCTCCTACCTTTTAATATTATCTCTGGTGAATATTATGTGGATTCAGCTGCAATTTGTGAGTCAATAGTTCACCTATTTTACACAACCAGGCAGTTCCCTTTTATGTATGTTTAACTTCCTTTCCAACGTCATTACTCTAAGTGGCCTGATAGCAGCTTGAACTTAGTATGGCTAGCCCAGAAAAACTCTGACTTCTCTAAATCCTTACCCATATCTATTCTTCAGTGCTTAGCCTTATTAATAGAAAAATTTCTGCAGTAGCCCAGGATATATATTAACTCTTGCCCTTCACTTAAATTCTTCCCTCTTCACAAAAATCAAACAAAGAGAACTTTATCCCTTCAAAGTAAAAAATACTATCCAGTCCTAACTTCTTTCTTTCTTGGTAATCATAATCTTCTTGCCTTCTCCTCAACTCTTGCTCACTTCTTGTCTCTCCTCATTTACTCCTCAGATCATTTTTCTTCATTATACATTCAACAGTCTTACCAAAATCATAATTTCTGTTTCTGTGCTTCATTTGTAACTTCTTTCAAACTACTCCCAAACATCTTTATTAGTCCCAACATACCCATATTAATACATTTTTTTTTAAAAGAACCACATTTCATGGAATCAGAGACACTAATTCACATTAGCCAAACTAATCGTTCCACCTCAACATCATATAGTAATGAAACAAATCAGGTAATTTTGTAATAAAAGCATTACGCATAGACTTCTAAGCTGTTTGGCTGCAAAACCCTAAACCAGAGACTGGTTTAAATTGTATCCCCTGTGAATCTAAGTACATGGTATCTGGAAGGCTGATGCAATTGGAGCCCAGTCTACAGGCAATCTGAATACAAAATTCCATTTGTAAGTTAATGATACTCCAACATAAGCAACCTTCTAACACTAGCCTGAAGTAATTCATGGATGTTTTTGCATCTCCTTGTTCAGGGGTGTATTTGGTACTGCACAAATACTCAAGAGGTAAGGAAGGCTGAGTAAGACTTTACCATACAAAGACAAAAGTTTTGTCTCTACAGGGAAAAAGAAATAAAAGTCACCCCCTCAAAAAAAAAAAGAAAAAAACCAAGCCAACCATACTTTGGTCAAAACAAAAAAAAAAACAAAAAAAAAAAAAAAAAAAGAAAAGAAAAAAACCAAGCCAACCATACTTTGGTCAAAACAAAAAAAAAAACAAAACATAAAAAAAGAAAAAATTTTATATGGGAAGTTTCAGTTAATGAGAGAAAAAATATATTGTAATCTTAAGGTTATTTTTTTTTCCTTTTTAATATTAAAATACATTCTCACAGCAATTCAAAATTATATATTTTTCATTAGTATCTACAGACTAGAAATTGGTTATCAGAAAGCAGAAAGCCAACATGCACAGGCACTGTCTAGACCCATCTATGTCTATCCTATATGGAGATATAAAAAGCCTCAGGTAAGAATAATGACCTATTATTTATCTATTATAACAATCTACTTTTTCTTACCCCTCATTCATATCTCATTATGCCAAACACTTTTGGCTGTTTTTCACTAAATTACTGTTTTGGGTAGGAAAAGATACTATCAAATCAAGACAGGAATGTTCACAGACATAAACAACCCTTTGTGTTTAAAAATTTAGGAAGTCTTATCCAATTCCACACTCCTGTGATGGCTAGATAGAAAAACTGAAGGGCAGAAAGTATAATCACCTCCAGCCCTCCAGCCTGCTCTTCAGATAGTTTTTCCTACCCTCAAGGCAAGGACAACTGATATGCCAATCAACCAGCTCCTGAAATGTCAAACAGTTTTTAACACCAATGGATCATGGCAAATCAAAAACAGGCTAAGTCAAATGAACAGGTTGGACATAACGTACTCAAGGAAGATACCATCTATCAGGAGGTTCAAGACAGAAACCCATTCCTCCTCAAGTCATCTCACTGCAATCCACTGTAATATTACAGATTAGCAGAAGTATAACCAGGAACTGCTAAATTATGCTTAAGAAACATAACAAGCAAAAATACAGCATGGAAACTTGAAACAACTAAACTGAAAATGTTGGGAAAACAACTCTAGACTTCAACATTTCTGCTTTAAATCCGAAAATAGGCCACGATATGACTAAATGAAAAGCAAAGATAATGGATTTTTTTCTCAAGTTATGTAGAAGATTTTATACAACAGTTAATCAAAAAGGCCAAGTAATGTCTCCATATCTACATCCTTAACCATTACACCTTATTCCCACAAAATACTATGTAAGCAGACATAAATATATGAAGTAGTCAATCTTCTATAGACTTAATACTGTATGTAAGGGTGCTATTTTGCAACAGCAGAGTTTTGCTGTAATACTGAGAAACATCATACAAGTAAGTTAGTGGCAAACTTCAGAGTAAAGCTGAGACCCATCCATATGCAGCACCCAGCACAATGAAGCATTGAAGTATTCCAGAATATAAAAGATCACTCTTCAAAATGTCCGTAAGGTTTTGTGCCTCTTCATCCTTCTAGAGCACAAACACTTGATCAGGAGATTTCTTACAACTATAAGCCAGTATAAGAAATTTGGTACATGGCCCTTCTTGGGAATGTGAGTAATTTCCTACTGAGAAATTACCTATTGTTTAATGGAAAGTTGTTGATCTCTGCCCACCATCTGCTTAGTCCAAGTGCTTATTTAACATGTTGGGTGATAGCAACACTTTATCTCAGAAATTACCCTTGCTGAAGCTAATGAACACCATGTTGTAATTTTAACTAGATTCAGATTTATCTCCAGTCCTAGCCAAGCACTGAGTCCATTAGTTGCTGACAGTGACTAGTGTGTTTGGCTAGCATATTAACTCACAAATTGTTCCACTAAAATCAACATAACCAAACATGCAAAAGTTACCTCAACAATTCTCAGGTGGGCTACAATCTTTATTTCAAGGTGGCATCCTCTCACAACATCTGTATACAACACTTGAATTTGATTAAGAAAACTTCTTTTGGATGCTTTTATGGTACAAATTTGTAGATATACATCCCTCTCTGTAAACCTCAGGACAGATCAGAAGGGCTGTCTGAGATGCTTATGTGAAACACAATCAACCACTGCTAACCTGTATTCAAAAAGAGAAATGAATTCCTGCATTTCACTGGAAATTGGTCACATACAAGTAGAACACCCTTCCCCCTCTCCCACCCCCGTAAAGAGTTTGCAATCCAAAAAATACACCATTGGGTAATTTATAATTCAAAATAATATCCTTAGACACAGGTTATGTAGAAGATCCCCCACCAGACACCTGTACCACTCAAAATGTGGCATGAAAAGCCAGGAAGGGCTGCTGAGTTCTGCTACCCCAACCCAGCTGGGAGGAGGTGATCCCATAAGTGGCAGAATGTGGCCTTAACACTTACACAGCTCTAGGCTCAAACAGTTCTTCAGATTTTCCACGGACAAAGTGTTTGAATTGGCTTTCATTTTACTGAAACCAGTTTATTCATTGTACCACTGTTACTGTGCTCACTCTTATCTCAAAAACGTAGCTTTTTACAAAAGCTGGATTAATAGCATACCTATCCTACGTCATTGTTGACAAAACAGCATTTAAAGAGGTTTTCAAATGGTGTCAAATTGCACATCACTAACACACAATAGTAAGTGAAGTCTTATACAAACATGGAATAGAGCAGGATGAGGAAGTTAATGTAAAAATTACCGAACTCAAAACGATGTTTTTCATGTCCTTCCTATTTCAAACAATGTATCAGAAGCAGCTGACTCACAGACACCAAACTGACTGAATAACTGATGGGTTGGCATCACCTATGTGCTGCTCAAGAACAAACACACCTGAACAGCCATAAGCATGAAGCTGCATTATAGACCTACAGCATGAATGTATGTTTCTCACATCTATTATATAACATTCTCCACATAAAGATATGGGACATAGACTTGCAAGGTTGGTTGCTTTCATGTCATTTACAAACAACAACAAAATAGGCATTTTAAAACACTGCTTGCTACAGTATGGTCCAAACCTCTCCATCTTGCAGCAGCACATATGAGGAATGTATTAATCTAGACATAACTATGTGGCTGCTAGTGAAAAAAGAAGCAGCAGAACACACAACAGACACAGAGAGAGATTGAATAGATTTTTTAAAAAATCTGTACATTACTGTGCTGTAATCAGTTTATTTACAAAATTAGTTTGAGCTTACATGTATGTCAAGCCTACCCTTATATATGCATTACATACAGTTTTGCAGCAGTGGAATGAAATTTTGCAGCCAACACCCTTCACATACAGCTAGTTTGTGCTGAAACAATTTGTCAGTCTTATTTAACTGTTGTTATTTGCTGCAGTACAAGGAAATTCTAACTGATACAGGTTAGACTTCTGATGTCAAATAAAAATAGCAACAGCTGTCTTTCACAAAATTCACTAAAGCTAGCTTGCATCTTCACCGCCAAAATTAATCACAAATTCTAAGGATGTCCAAGTGCTGTCATCCGTTTCTTCCTCTGTCCCCAAAAAGTAGAGCTGCATTCTCTACCTTTATGTGGGTCATTTTTCCACAATGGCAACAATTTTTTAAATGGCATTCAGGGTTACAAAATGGAAAGGGATCTCATTTCACTGCAGCCGTTTGTTCCTAACACAGAGAGGTAACAGTGTGACAGGATGGAAGCTCTCTCCTATCTCCACCAGCTCCCTCTGTAACTTTTTTATTCCAGTAGACTTTAAATCTTATTTACAAAAGCCAATACAGCAGATGTCCTTGATTGTTGCACCTGGCAGCTGTGTTGACACTCTCCCTAACTGATCCACCTACCCATCCCCATGCATGCACACATGAAAGAAGCACAGGGCAGTGTGCATGACATGTTCTATCCTGGACCTGTACAGGGTATGTGAAGAGTGATAGCTGCTTGTTTGCGAGCTTTTTATTGTAGTTCTAGCTGCACAGCTTCATGTGCTTTGCTCAGGAGGTTCCAGGTTGACAATCCTATAACAGCTGACTTGGAAGTCACCACACTAGCAGGATCTGGTCTGGGAACTGAAATACAACAGCCTTAGCTACTCAACGAGCTTCCTCTGCCCAAAGAAAATATACAATCCCTCATCAGTCGGTACACATCTTCCTCACCTGTGTTTTGATCATCAGGGATATGGTTTTCACACAGCTGCTCCCACCTTGCTTTTTCTTTAATACAAGCTTTTAAAGAATTATATGATGAGCTCAGGAAATCTTGGCTTCTAGTTGTGCTTCTCCTAAGAAGCAGGCTATACTGTGCACACCCTTCTGTGTCACACAGCATAGCTGAAACTTGTTTACTGCTATCAAAGCTTATTTACAGCCTATCATAAAGCTAAAAATACTTTTAATTTTCCCACAATATAAAGCAGACCGCCACTGTATTTCTCATCAAATCAGATACCCTGCCAACAAAACATGCAGGCTTCTGCAGTCAGTCTTCAGTCAGCACTGAACCTGGCTGCTCAGACCAAGGGTTACAAAGTCAAAGCCTCATTACAGAATCATTGTGTACATATAGCAATGTACAATCAAGAAATATATGTAAAAAAAACCCCCAGTGTCTTGCAGACAAATATTTGTACAAATAGACCTCTGCAGATACTGAAAAATACCATCACATTTTCCTGTTTTTCTACAATATATCCCAAATACTCCCAACATGTACATCTGTCCATTTCATTATCCACATGTACAGATCAAAGTCATGTATATAAATATGTTTACGTATATAAATATCCACTATTTTCAGTCATTTAAACTGGAAACTACAAAGCAAGAGTTATGCCTACAGCTGCATGTATTTATATTACTAGCTCTTTAATGATGGGATTTCTTTTACTAATGAGATGAAGTTCTATGTGTTTGTAATTCCAGGAGTTTTCTAAATGACTACTCTTATCTGTATACAACATTTTATTAAGACTGTTTTCCCACTTTTCAGTGACTTCCTACCCCACTCCCATTCCTCAGAATTTGGGGAATGGACCCAAGATACATGTATGTTGAAGAGTCCAATTACAGTAGCTACAAAGAGACTAATTATGGCCAATTATTGCCATTACTAATGCTAATTAGTAAGTAACAATTTGTTCAGAAAACTAACTGGAAAAGGGAACAAAGAAACTCATCAATAAACAAGAAAGGTCTGTCTTGGTTCACTCCCTGTTTGGGCAATGATTTATTTGGTTTTGTGGGCACGTTTGCTATGCTACAGCTGCTTTTACAGTCTCTGTTTCTTGAGGTATCTGAAAAGCTAAGTCTGATACAAAGATTTGATGGATGTCTGCCTAACTAATGTATTTAGTATTTTTCTTCTTTATTACATTTTCAGAATCAAAGAGATAAGCATTACCACGAGTCACTGTTATCAATATCAAGAAGACACATACAAAAGATGTTTGAACAAAATGAAATTCTACATGTCAGTAGCAGACAAGCTGTTGTTGGAAAGTGCCAGATAATTAAATTTTACAGAGAATCACAAATTTTGGACCTCTCAAAGTGATGAGATCTGTCAGACACAGATAAGAATTTGTATTTTTAAAATACGCAAGGTTTCATATCGCATGTTCTTTTAATGTGAGAACGAAACAAAACAGTTGTTTGTGCCAACAGTTCCAAGCAGTTTGTCACACTGTGAAGGACAAAGTGTTGCTCTGATTGGGCCACCACCATTCTGACACCAACAGACAGAATTTATAGATAATAAAGAAGAAATCTGTATTCACCCAGTTTACCAAAGAAATAGTGGGAGGACAGCAGAGGATGTATTTATCTCAGGAGAGCGTCCTAACCAAGGGTGCAGAGAACAGGAAGCCCCAAAAGCAGAGGCAGGCACTGGAAGGGACACAGCAGGTCTGCCTGACTCCAACTGAAGACCTGGACACCCACTGGGAGCCAGCCCCAGCATGGGCTGTGTCTGTTCTCTGACACGTTTTGCATATGCAGGACATAAACATTTTGTATTCACAGTGATACAGAAGGCAAATATTTTTTAAGATTTTAAGGGAAGGAATGTAATTTTAATATTTTTTCTTTTCAATGCCATCCACAAAGGATTAGATGCAAAACTTGCTCACTTGCTGTGAGATGAGGTTAGGAAAAACCCTCAAGTTTTCCAGACTATGCTGAGAAAATGACCTTGACTTTCCTTGGCTGCTCAAACTGTTTCAGAGGCACTGTGGTGTCTGGGACACCGCCGTCCTGGCACTGGCAGCAGAGGCTGAAGGACACTGTGAGGAGAGGCTGGGTCTGCCCAGGGCTGGTCACAGCAGGTGCCAGATGGCTCACTGCACCCACCACAGGGCACAGCTGAGCCCACAGCTGAGGTGGGGACAAAACCCCCTGGGAATAACTCTGGGTAATGTATTTAAGAGGGTGCAAAACCTCTGCCCAGTAGTGAGAAGTGAGGGGGGAAAGTGAGAAACAGCCCTGTGCACACCAAAGTGAGAGAAGGAGGAGGGGGAGGAGGAGCTCCAAGGGCTGAAGCAGAGATTCCCCCGCAGCCCATGGTGGGGACCATAATCACACAGATTCCCCGGCCGCCTCTGGAGGTCCCCATGTTAGACAAAGGGAAAAGGGTGAGGCATAAGGAGTCACGGGGACCAGCTGTTATAAACTGGACACAAACCTCACTTCCCACCTCCCTGCACTGCTCAGAGGGGCAAGCAAGAGGGAATGAAGGAGTGAAGTTGAGCTTAGGAACAAGGGGAGAAGGTGTTTTAGGTTTTGTCATTGTTTCTCATCATACAAATCTATTTTAATCAGCAATAAATTAATCTTCCTCAAGCCGAGTCTGTTTTGTCCGTTAAGGCAAGTGATGTCCCTGCCCTTTTCTTGAGACACATGGAGTGAGAGAGGGGCTGGGTGGGAGCCTGGCAGCCAGCTGAGGTCAGCCCACCCCGCTCAGGAATCAAATTTGGGAAATGAATTTTACAAATTTAGGTAGTCCAATTATATAATTGTGACCAAAGTTCGTTATTCATTACAATGCTAAGCACACTTGCTAACAGTGAGGTGAGCAACACTTGCTACACAGAAAGTATATGCTGGTTCCACCACCTGCTGCCCCCAGCCACCTTCCGTGAAGGCTCAAAGTTCTGGAGTGGTTTCAAAAGCTGCTTAAACTGATTTAAGGCTTTGCTACTGCCAAAAGAGAAGAGATCCTGCCCTACTTTTCACATGCACATCACTGCACTATTTTCTTGTGAGGCAGCAATAAGGCTTATCTGGCTGAAAACTACTGTTCATTTTTAGTGCTGGAACAAAAAGGGAGCATAAGATCATCACTTCCAGCAAAAATGCTACCATGAAACTACACCCTTTGAGTGCTTCAGGTTCATGATTTCAATGTACCTCAGAAAATAACCATGCTTATGAAACGTGGATCATAGTTGTTCCCCTGGCTTCACACTGGGGTTTCTTAAAATGTCCATCCTGATTTATTCAGATGTAAAGATAGTCAGAAATATCCCACTGGGTTTTTTTGAGCCAATTTGTCACAAAATTTTTTTGACATTGCTTGACCAAACCTGTGACAGGACCAGAGGACTTTCTGAACCAATCTAAATTTATGGTCTGCTAATCTGGTATCCTCTTTGTGACAAATGACAAGGTCAATCATTTAACAAACGTATGTGACCTCCTCCAGTAGTTATCTGTAACATAATTCATTCCATGAAAGAACACCCTACCCACTTATCCATTCGTTTTGCCTTACATGTGGGGTTTCTTTTTTTCCTCCTAAAATCTTGCAACAATTTACTCATAGAATCATAGAATATGCTGAGTTGGAAGGCACCCAACTTGAGTTGGAAGGGTCCAACTCCTGACCCCAAGAATCACACCATGTGCCTAAAAAGCATTGTCCAAATGTTTCTTGAACTATGTCAGGCTTGGTGCTGTGACCACTGCCCTAGGGAATCTGTTCTAGTGCCCAACCGCAATCTGGGTAAAAAGCTTTTTCCCGATATCCAACCCAACCCTCTCCTGACACAACTTCAGGCCATTCCCTTGGGTCCTGTCACTGGTCACGAGCGTGACGAGATTTGTACCTAGCCCTCTGTCTTCCCTCATGAAGATGCTGAAAACCATGATGAGGTCTCCCCTCGGTCTCCTCTACTCCAGGCTGAACAAAATGACCTCAGCTGCTCCTCATGCGGCTTCCCCTCCAGACCCTTCACCATCCTTGCTGTCCTCCTTTGGATGCTCTCTAATAGCTTAATCTCTTTTTTATATTGTGGCACCCAAAACTGCACTCAAGACTCAAGGTGAGGCCGCCCCAGAGCAGAGCAGAGTGGGACAATGCCCTCCCTTGCCTGGCCGGCGATGCTGTGCCTGATGCACCTGAGGGCAGGGTTGGCCCTCCTGGCTGCCAGGGCACAGCTCACTCATGAACTTGCCAGGTCCTTTTCCATGGCACTGCTTTCCAGCATCTTATTCCCCAGTCTGTCTGTACATCCAGTGTTGCCCCATCCCAGGTACTGGATCCGGCACTTGCCCTTGTTTAACTTCATGTGGCTGGTGATTGGTCAAGGTCTCTCTGTAGGGCCTCTCTGCTCTCAAGCGAGTTGACAGCTCCTCCCAAATCAGTGTTGTCAGCAAACCTATTTAGTATTCCTTTGTGTCCAAGTCATTAATGAAGATGTTGAAGAAAACTGGGCCCAGGATGGAGCCCTGCGGAACCCCACTGTTACAACTCTCACTGGCCTGTAAATTCAAAACTGTTTTGAATTTCCCAGCTTCTTGGCTTCATCCTATAGTAATCTAGCGGGGCTTTTACCAGCTGGTTAAAAACCACCATTTTCTTCCCAGATACGGTATGCACTTGTAGGGGCATACTTTCCCCATAAATCTATTATTTTCCCAAGTAGTTTTACTTTCTTTTTTGCCTGCCAAAAAGGAAAGAAAAGGCATGTTCCCCATGCCACATAAACATATGCAGGAGAATGAGCGTTTGGTTTCTGACCATTACTGATGCTGAGATTGACTGGGATACACAGCAAGGGCTCCAAGTACCACCCCTGGCTCAGTGAGCCAACTGTTTGATTGTTCTCATGTTGTTTAACAGCTTACGTATAATTGCTGCTGGTTCAGACTGTAACACAGTAAGTGCAGCACTGTGGGAAGAAAGAGGTCCTTTTTTGCACCAGCAGTTTTATTCTCTTTCTTTCAGCAAGAGTAAAACCTGAACTTGACTATACTACTTTGTGAAATTTTATTTTCTCCAAAGAAGTCTTTGGTGTAGCTGATTGACCCTGAATTGTCCAAGCCCATACATCTCATTGCAGCCTCTGTTGCCACTACAAAATAGATGAATTTACTTTCAGCTAAGGAGGTTATACAGGGTTACATTAAATTCAACTCATTGATTAAAGTAATTTTTGCATTTATTGTTCTCCCTGTCTATAATGGATGCATGCACCTTAGATCTATGTAACATTCCATTTTCATTGTTGCTTAATGGTTTAAGATGGCAATGGTTAAAGGAGGCAAGATGTATCCATCTACAGCCTGGAGATTTTAATTTATCAGTGGAAAGTTGGATCCCAAAAGAGAAATTAAGTGAAGTGTTAGTTTAGAAAAAAAGGAGGTAGAACCACAGTACTACGAAATTTTTGAAATAATTCTATTTTTAGAGGCAGATTTAAAGTCTATCAACCTTTGTTTGCCTATAATTTTGGTGTTCATTGCAACAATACTTTTGTCCTCAGTTCTTGAACAGTCCCATGATTCCAGGGCTCCTTGTTTCTCATAAATGGGCTAAAAACTCAACACTTCTAGGGCAAGAAAATGGGAAAAAAACTCATGAGAGTTTTGCTATCAACTGGCATGGTATCTTGAATTTAAAAGGGTCAGACCATTGAGACTGGTTGGTCTGGGGCCTCCTAATTCTGTATCTGTACCTTTTATTGACTTCCTCTGTGCTCTGTGGAGATTCCCTTAGCTGGCCTGAGCACCACTCTGCCTTTTTAGAATGTTCAAAGCAACTACACTGGAAGTAATAGCTCCTGTGAGAGGAGAACTGCTTTCATCCCTGTTACTATCAAGCAAAAAATACCTCCAAAGTGAAAAATACCACCAAAATCAACACACCATAAATATTTCTAAATGGAAAGTAGTATTAAAGGGAAATTGCATCTAAAAGACATAAAGGAATATTTTTGCCAGTATAATGGTGTTTTTAAGTAGGAAGACTCCTTGTAACACTTAACAATTTCCTTTTTTTTTTTTTTGTGTTTCAGTAAACACTTCCTCATACTCAAAAAGTTGCAGAAGGCATTTCCTACTGACTCTGCTTATTACAGTAACCCCTTTAACCCAATTTGTAGTATATTATATAGACATCAGCACAACTGGAGACCTACCAAACAAATTTTGTAACTCAGGTGACAAATTAAGAAGCATTTCTAGTTCAGATTTGTGCACGACATCCTCAGGTTTTGTTGCATCCAGGTTACTGGTACAGATTTTGAAAAAATTCTCCTGGATTCATTCATATTCCATTTTTGCTTTAATTTGCTTTTCCACTTCATATTTACCTTACAGACAACTTTATTCTATTTCACATTCCTATGAACCTTATTGTAGCTCATGGGTCTATGTGGATAATCTCTTTAGTAGCAATACTCTTCAGGGCACAAGACAGTCAAATGTGCATGCAAGTCCTTGAAGCTATTGTTCAAATGGAAATTCAACTTTCAAATCCCAAAACATTTGCTTTCATTTAAATTAGTTTGAGTTATAACGGTGGTGACTTACTCCCAGACACACTCATAAGACAGTATTTCATATTCTCAGAAGAAACTGCCTGTAACCGAGATACGCATGGTAGTGAACAGAGATGGAAATTAATTTTATCACTGTGATGAACACACTACTACTTCAATCAAAATTTATGTGCAAGTTTTGGTGGAACAGGAACAGATTCAGGAGAATTAGAAGATTAAATATTTTTGATAGAATCACAGAAAATGCTGAATTGGAAGGGATCCATCAGGATCACCCAGTCTAACTCCTGTCTTTCAAAAATGAAGAGCCTCTTTACCAATGTAAGTACATTTCAGGAAATAAAGACTTCCTTATTAAATATATTTGTACCTGGATGTTATTACTCTGTTAATACAATTGTGACATGAATTTCATTTTTGGCTCCTAAAATCAGAAAACAGTCTAGAACATAAGCCTGATACTATAACCACAGCTCCTAATTTCACTGTGCTGTCTACATCACCGGTACTGAATTTTATGAAATGACTACAGAAGCAATGGGACTGCCTGGTGGAGATTGAGGTGTACAAGCATTAACTCAAACGGAACTCATTAGCTAAAAAGGCACAGCAGACATTCTATCTGCAACCTGAGAAATCACAGTACCTTACTATATGCAGCTACATTGCATAAGATACTCACAGGCAAAAATATAAGGACACACACTACTGAATGTACTAATCAAAGACAAACCTTACTCAGAAGTGATCTGTTTAGTGGTGCACAATGGCAGATGCCACAGCATATTTTTTTGTGATGCAAGGCTGCTCAAGATCATCTATGGATAATGAACCATGACAGCTTGGGATTTGATAAAACACAAACTGATGGTGAGAGAAGGCAAAGAATGCAACTACTAGCTGAACAACAAATGCAAATCAACTGGATTTTTTTCATCTTTAATGTCGGAATGAAATATCATGAATTACCACAAAATTACATGTTCATTAATCTAACAGACTTTGCATCAGAAAATGTTATTTCTTTAATTTCTTTACTATCTCCATTTTAATTCTTGGAAAGTGCCATGGATTAAAGCATTTAATAGGTTATAGAAAGTAACAGAATCTTGTTTGTTTAAAATACCTTATATGATTGGCATCAATGCAGTCTTCACAGGGAAATCTCGAATGAAGGCTCTTCTTCTTCACAGTTCAGAAAAATATCCCTTTTCTCCCTTTAAAAGAAAGACATTCCATGTAACACTTGCCAGTACCTAGAGTGCTGTATTTTCCATCTTTGTCCACGAACAACCGCTGCTTAAAAACTCCTTGAAATATACTTGGTTTGTTCGCTGCTTTTCAGCTGATTGCCCATAGCTGATTATCATGAGATTTAACCAGACTTTTAAGAGACACAGGAAAAAAAAATATGTGGACAAGATTTCTTCATCATAGACTGATTTGGACTGTGTTCTTAGTGTGCTCCAATATTACATATTTCTGTAGATTTCATCAGTGACCCAAGTAAAGTGAATTGCAGTGATCTCATATCATATTTTTCTACTGCTGTAACCCACAAGAATCCTTAACTTGGCATGCTCAGTGAACTCCTATGATATTGAAGAGACATGGATTTATACTTGAACATTTTTTAACTTCTATACACAAACAGACAATTTCAGAACAGTTTGGATTAAGGGGCAAAAGTGACATCTGTCAATTCATTCTTAGACTCAAAACAATGTCCTAGAACTATTCAGATTACACTAGATTTTTTTTTTCCTTCTCTGCTCTTCTATTTTCCTTCTATAGAGTCTCCTATTCTGGTAAATCAAAGGAATTCACATGACTTTTTCCCCACAGCTATAACTAGAAGCTCCAGTTAAGACTAAATGCTCACTGTGCTGGAAGTTGTTTGAACAAGACTGTTACAGATCTTTAAGATTTTTATAAATCAAATCCCTGAGTCAGTAAAGGATAGGAGTAAAGCTATACCAACAAATTTGTTCTACAGATGAAAGCTAAGGTACACAAATATTAAACAATATGCTGAAAGTCACACGAGTCTGGTTTAAGGATCCTTCTCAGTCTTAAATGCCTTGAATCCGTGCCCAGTACCTGAATCACACCCCATCATAAAGCCTGTCCTCAGTCCCCATGTCTTATATGTAGCACTTCTGATTATTTTCCTTAGGAGGAAGTACTATCAGTATTTCATTTTGTCAGACTTGACAATATTTTAAAATGTAAAATTACAAGTAAAGATTTTTTTTTTAAACAACAAAAGCAGTGCATGAAATCAAAAATTCATTAAAATTATTTCAAATACTTTGGAAGCTTTCATTTTTTCACCAGTTAAGTACCAAGAAATCAATACCATAAAAGTGATGGAATTTTCTATAAGTATATATACCTATTATTTGCCTTCTAATTTTTAGGGAATAAAGTCTATATCAGCAAGGTGCATTGCATTGAATTTACAGTCACCAAAGTCAGGGGGCACAAGAATTGACACCTCCACATAATCTGTCTTTTCCATCAGAAAAGGAAAGAAAGACTAAATCCTTTAAATTACTCCATGGGTTTTAATGAAATAACTATCAGGAAAAGCTGGTTAAAAATGTTCTGGCTTTCACAGTCAACAATTATTTTGTAGCTTGTGGCTGTCTGGATAGAATATATTTATTTATCAAAACAACAAAGTGAAATTAAACTCATTAGATGCAGACCACAACATTAATAAAAGAACATCACTGCAATGTCAAGCACTCAAAGTTTAATTCAGTCTGTTTCTGAGGCTTTATCACAGTCTACGAGTCACAAATTTTTTGTGGGGAGCTATGCTCATTTTTTAAGGAATTTAAATTCCTTAAAATTTTAAATCCCTCCTATTCTGTGTATGCTCTAGAATTCATATACCCTATAGAGCAGATTCTTAAAATAAAATCACTATTTTAATGATGAAATTTTTTCAAGATAATAAAATCCACTCATTTTATACACCAAAGAAGAGATCCTCATTTCCTCTCTACCTGCCTTTCCCGTCCCCCCACTCCCCCCCCTTCAGAGCATATAGATTATGTTGTACGTTCTTATATATCCAAGACAACTCCCACTGAATTCCATTTTCCTGCCTTCCTGGCTCATTTCTCAACCATTCCCAGTTCTCTCGAGCTAGGATTACTGGCTGATACTACTGGCAGTTATGTTGGCAGCTCTACAGCTGCCCAGATATCCAATTCCTTATTAAATCTGTCTTCTCTACAGCTCCCTGCCAATTCTGACTTTCTTTGTCTAGTCAGTCCCAGTTTCCCATTCCACGTCCAATTTTTATGCCCTTTCTCATTATCCAGGTTGACTATTAATCCACTGCCTTTGCTCATCAATCCTTGGCCACTCCCTCCTCAGCTCAATGCTGACCAATTTTCTGGTACTCTTCTGTCCACTGGGGTCCTGGCAGAGTTCTAGCTGGGATAACACAGAGGGAGTACCAGAAGACCTCACAGGAAACTCTTTTTATATCTTTTTCATCTTGCAATAAAAAGTCTGTTGGGTAATAAGGATGCTATGAGTTTATCACAGTCAGCCTTCAGAGTTTTGAGAAGCCAGAGCACACTCAGCAATGACTGCAAGTGGAGATTTTTCATCTTTGTTTCATTAAAAGATCCCTCTTCCCTCTGAATTCTTTTCCTTTTCAAAAGGCTTACGATTTTGCTAATTCTAGTGAATATTCACAGGCATGGCCAAATTCTGTCAGAACTGGCAATCTCACTGCTAGGCAGAAAACCTAAATCTGCCAAAAAATGAAACTTTCAAATATGACATGTAGTTTTGTGTTGAGATCTTAACTGTGCTGAAAAATCCTAGTTAGATGCCAATATTTCTAAGGAGACAGGAGTTAACATTTGGGAGTCAGGAAAAGAAAAACCTATTAAGTAAGTTTCAGTATGTTTTAATACAGGTAACAATGAAGCATGAACCATGTTTCAACAAGAATTTTTAGGTTTTGTTTGAGATTTAAAATTTCTTTTTACAAGTCCCTTGGGGAGCAGGATGAACCTCTCTCACTTATTGGACGAGCAGCGCATAATACTTTGCATAATGAAATTAAGCAGCCTGAAGTACATATGAACATGACTAATGAGACCAAATGCAGCAGGAAAACCAGGCAGATGGCTTGAGCGAGCTGGAACAGAGTAGCAAGGAGAGATCTGAATGTTTTGGGTTTTTGCAGGATACATACAGAAATACAAATATAATTTTTGCATTTCTGTAAAATAGTGCATCTGTCAGCTCTTTGATAGTCTACAGACCACAAGTGAGAGCTTGGCAAAGTACTGGTACTGTCTGTGGAACACCTGTATGTGTCGTCTACGGAGATAAAAAATGCAAACAAAATGGAGGTTGGGGGGTAGGGGTTGTTTGTTTTGCCGGGTCTTGATTTTTTAATTGCATAAAAAGATACTTAAGCTGGTGGTATTTTTTTAATGAACTCATTCTTCTCCATCAGAAGTCTGGTTCTCAGATACCTCCTCAGTAGTATGAACATTTGGGGGGGCAATGCAGTAAGAGAGAGAGAAAGAAGGTAGCAGGTATTAAAAGATGATGGGAAAAGGCTTTCTTATCAAGAAAGGTCAATGACCAAGTTATGAAGGATGCTACCAGAAACACTGCAAGATGAAGATAAATTCAGTTTGCTCTCACTGCTTTCTGGGAAAAAACCAAATCTGTCCATAGAAAAGATTTAACTGTTCATTTCTATAGCGTGAGCTAAAATGAGGGTTAGCAGACAGCCTCATCTTGAGAGGTATTCAGCTGAAGGTATAGCTCTGCTCTGCCTGAAACACATACTGACACTGGCTATTTACATCTGCAAACTTAAGGGCTTGCCTGCAGTTATGTTATAAAGAACAAGCAGATTCCGAGAGAAAAAGTATAAAACTGAGCAAATTTACAATGTCATCCTGCTGCCATCTCTACCACAAATGACTGGGATAAAATGCCTTTGGATGTGTATTTTCTGACTGAGATTTTTTTCACTAGAAAACTTTACATGATGTTTTGAAAGAAAGCACAGGCATTACCTGGGATTGCAATATAAGAGTATCTTGTCAACAAATTAATTTTAACCAATGTTCAGAAGAAAACTATTTAATTGATTTTTCTGCTCCTGTCAATAAGTATAGTAGTCTCTTCCACTGCTGATGATAATGCTGCAGCTGTAGCCCACCTACCACATATTTGACTATTACATGCTCCTAACAGTCAGTGCTCATAATGCAATTTAGTAGTGCAAAGTATTTTTATTACCAACACAAACTGCTGAGGTACAAGATTCACAAATTCTTTAATCCCTTCAGTTAGTTTTCAAAATGTATCTCTCCACTGTGTGCACTGGTCTCTCTTTTTTAAAAGTTCAGATCATTTAGAAACATAGAAAGAGACTGAAAAATTCCATGGAGCATCATTATTTGGGTAAGAAAAAAACCAAAAAGGACCAAAACTGACAAAACTGTGAACTTCTTTTAGTTCTGGAAGACAGTAGTAACAGTTCCTTTTTTTTTTCCCTGGGATTTCTGACTGTATTTTTTATCTCCTATTCTAAACAAAAACCATTCCTTTTAGTCTGAAGCATATTGAAGTTTTCTCCACTCTGAAACAACCATAGAAGTCTTTTAACAATCTAGACCAGCAAGATCTTTCAGTCAGCCTTGACCTAAATTTATGTGGCAACATATGTAGAGATTTGGATGATCTCTTTATTTTACTGCAAATGATTGCTAATTACACCAAAGCACAAATTTTAAGCTTCAACCCAAGCAATGTTACGAATTCTTTGTTACATGATAAATGACTTAGAGAAGAACTGAATACAGACATCATTCCAGCCTGTATTACTTTTATCAGACCTCCCTCTCATCTTCTAAACATTGGCTGTTATTCAAACTACCAGCAAAATCAAGCTGATATCACTATCCTTGTAGCTTTCTAGCGTAACCTGGCTGAGTACCTACCACACAACTAAAAACACAGGCTAATTGATCTCAGTGCCTTTTATCATCCATACAGACCAGGTATGCAATAGGGTTTTGCGAGGAAAAGTATCAACTGACAATTTCTATTTTCTCAGTGCTTCAAAAATTACATTCTCCTTCTGTAAACCTGTTTGTAAATAAATTCAACTGCAAAGCTGGGTTTCTGTGATCTTCTGCAATAATTTTTTATCAAGACAGAGGACTCAGAACTCTACCTTTGTATCATTTTAGGTTTGGCATAATGTTGTATATAGGAAAACTAGCAACTTTAAAGGAAGCTGTAGGAGAAAAGTGCAAAATAAACAGAAGAAAGTGGTTCTTTGCCCAACAGGTGAAAGATCTATGAAACTCTCAGAAACATATTAGGGAGTAAAAGAAAATTTTAAAAAGCTGTATGGAGAAACTTAACAGGAATTTAGAAAAGAGATTCATTGAGAGCTGGAGATATCACACCAGGTTCAGGAAATCCCTTGAGCTGAAAACAGTTGGAAGCCGGGAATTTTCTAGAGACGCGTTATGTATTCTCACTCTCCTCTTCTCTGGAAATCTGTTATGGCTTATTGGTGATAGGATGCTTAACACTGTAGATCCAAGGCTATGAGAATCCCTGGTCTGAACTTTTGGAACCATTCTTCCACTTCAGAGAGATGCTCTGAATTTGTCTATACTTCTGCCTAAGCAAAGGCAAGGAAATGGATGCCTTCATATTCCAGGAATTAGTCAAAACCACTACACGACACATCTGCATCACCCACTGGTTCTTAGTACTGTGACTCCACTTGTACTGAACAAATTTGTATGGCTTAAACTGGGTATGTGCATGATCATAATTTCATTAGTAGTAGTGTAACAGCACCTAGACTACAACCACTTAATGACCTAGAAAGATACATCAATCAAAACACATGTATGAGAAAGCTTCACACTTTACTACAAGTGAAATGCATTTGAACCATCAAAACCGTTATTCTATTAGTACTTTGAGATCAAAAATTGCAAGATTATTCCAGCATGTCCACCTTTCCTGTTATTTAGAATGGTGAAGAAGAAAAAGTAGTAATAATAATAATTGTTAGATCCATTTTCTTTCCTTACATGGCATAGACAAGTATAAGGCAGACAAGTTTAAACACGGATTCCAACAGGATGGTCTAAAACCTAGGAGGAACTATGCTTCATTTTATCTGGTAAAGCAAGAGCAGAACACAAAGTGACAGAGTCATGTGAACACACAGAACTGTCTGATCTGGTAATTGCAGCCTGCAAATCCGTTCTTTCCCTGTGTGTTGTTTTAGGTATCCGTATGGTAGCACACAGGTAGACATTTACAAAAAAATGACCTTGGTGACATGTGGCCAACGTCTTTGAGTTGTCACCTTTCAAAAAAATGCACCTGTCCCACATGTCAGTGTTCATGCTTATATGTGTTCTGGTCTCTCTTGTTTCAGTAGGATTTTTTTTCCCAGAAGAATTTGGACTGAAATTCTTGTTTATCTATTAGAATGATACAAAATTAGTGAAGGGAATTCTGGTCCATTTCTCTACTTCCTAATCAAAACCAGTACACAATACATATAGGCAAATACGCACTTTGGTCTGCACTTAAATGACAGGAAGACAAGAAGAGTATTTCTACTACCACCCTACCTTATTGGTTCTCATTTGAAATTCTGCGTAAATATCACACTCCTGCTTTGCTTCACTAACGTATAGACATTACTTAGTAACATTCTTTTTGCTTTTGCCTCATTGATCATTAATTTTTTTACTACAGCAAAAGCAGACTGTGACAGACATCTTGCTTTGCTGTAAACATTTTTCTTCCACATGAATGCTGAAGCATGCCATTAAAAGTAAGAATCAATAGTTCACCACACAGCAAAAACATTACATTTCCTTACCCTGTGCCAACTCCTACCCTCAAACTCTCATTCTGACCTCTTGTACCACAGGTATTTCATGATCTCTCATTCCACACTGATCAATTCATTTACTTGCTACTAAAGAACAATTTCCATCTTAAATTACAAGCATAACCTTTAATTTATCAAAGATATCGAACAAAGTATCTCATATAGAACTCTCTGCAAAAGGAACAATTGGGTTCTTTAATGCCAGAAGTGAAAAGAACTTAAAGACATACAATTAACAAGTTGACAAAGAAAGGGCAAGTTTTTGATGTTCTGTCTTCCAGATCTGTGGACTTGCTCAACGAGCAATTATTGAAGTCAACTAACGTGACCAGCTGACAGCTTGTAATGCCAGATTAAGAGTTTAATGTTCCTTGCCAGAATCAAACTGATGTACAGTATGCCCCTCTGTATCTAGAAAACTCAGCATGTCCTTTTTAAGATGACAAAACAATCTCCACAAAGCTTTGGTAATAGAAGCTCACTGTTTATCAAAATCCTGTACCTTAGCTTAGGTTTGACTCTCTTCAAAACAACAGCTTATTAGACAATTAGGTTAGAAAGAAGCATTTTCCTCTACCAACAGCTTTGATGAGCTGAGTTGCCATTTTTCTCACATACACAAAGGAAAAAAAAATTAAAATCAACTTGCCAAGCATTGTTTCCCAACTGCAACGTTTAAAGGGAAGATTGCCATTTCCTCTAGCAAAGACTTACAAACATAAAAAAAAAATAGCTGTACTCATAAAATCAGGAAAAAAAAAATCAAATTGGAAATCTCTAACAGCATGAACTTATCACATACACCCAGGCAGAGCTCTCTTGCAACTAGGGGTCAGATAAAGATTTTAATTAGCTCCCTTGAAAACTGTTGTTTGCATTTAGAGCAAACGACAAGTTCATCATCACTTCTTTATCATCCACTTTCCAAGAAGCTTCTTTGTCAGAGTCTATACCCAAACCATGAATAGGTGCACTCATGAAGCTGTCAAACTATGGTAGATTACAACAAAGTGTCATTTAAGAGCGGGATGCTTTTCATTTTGCCCAATCAGGCAAGGCATCTTAGATAGCAAGTTTTTAGAGTTGCACTTATTCGGAAACAGGAAACATGGGAACATTGCCTCCAACTCACAACAGTGAAACCACATTTTCATCAAGAATTATATAAATTACAACACACATGAGATTTTATAATTAGTTCAGACACACAAATACATAGCACAGTTAATTCCGCCTTGGTAAAGAGTGCAAGGCCCACATATTTTTCAATCTGCATCTTTTATTGTTAACCTTCACATATATTATATGCATATAAATTTATGAACATAGATGTATTAATAACCAATCCATCATTCCAGACTAACCAGGCTGTGGTAAAGATAGCATTTTAAATAATTCTCATTTGTCTTTGAAGTACTACTTTCTTAACCATAAGGAAATGCCTGTCACTTAACAGGAGAGGAGACTAGTCTGTAGCACCTCTACGAAGGTAAGGGGATCACAGTATTACAGTCTTTTAGTTTGCACCTTAACAAGACATTCTGAAAAACACAAAGTTATGATAGATGCTATTACTTCTCTCAAGACTCAAAATAGAAAGTAAATAACCAGATACAAATCTGGTATTGGTTGATTACTTGAGTACCAAAAGTAAGTTTGTACTCATTGAGATAGTCCTCATGAGATGAGGAAAATGTCATGACCATTGGCTCAATCAGTCTTTAAGCCATTAGTTCAAAAATACTACTGAAAAAACCCAAAAAATTGTTTCAGGCAGATGAAAAGTCTACTTAGTTTTCTACGGATTTCCTGAGGTTTGTCAATGGTAGATGATCAGGCTTAAAAAGGTGTGAAATAAGGTAACAAAAAAACAAGCGCTTACTGAGAACCTCCAACAGAATATTAAGTGATACAGATAATTTTACTTACCAGAAAAGTAATAACACAATGCCATAAAAATGTCCAAAACCCTGAAAAGGCCATTGACACAATCAGTTTCTGTAAAACATTTGTATTAATAATACTTTTTTCTTTTGTTTTCAATATTTCAATCTTTTTTTTTTTTTAACTAGAGATAAACTGACACTACCGCTTCACTTCTAGTTGGCAGCTTTCCGACTATCTCTGAACAGTAGGATTCAGAAGGATGCTGAAGTTTCAGATACTGTGGCGGGTTGACCCTGGCCAAAAACTAAGTGCCCACCAGCCACCCATTCACACTACCTCCAAGCATGGAGGGGAGAATTTGAATCACAGAACCAAGAAAAAACTGATGGGTTGAGACAAAGCCAATTTAAGAAGTAAAGGAAAAAAACCGGGCAAAAATGCACAAGTGAAGCAAAGGCAATCCCTCCCTCCCACCAGCATCCCCAAGCTCAAACAGCCTCCAAGCAACTCCTTCAGAAAGACCAGCCTGCAGTTTTTGACACTCTAAGGCACAGAATACGCCTTTGGTCAATTTGGGTCACTTGTCCTGGCTGTATTTCCTCCCAAGCTCTTGCACACCCCCAGCCTACTTGCTACAGGCAGAGTTAGAAAAGGCCTTTTTGTTGTGCAGGTGCTGCTCTGCAATAGGTAAAACCCTGGTGTGTTACCAGCACCATTTTAGTCACTAACCTAAATCAGCAGCATATGAGCAGAGATGAAGGAAGTTAGTTCCACCTGACCCAGTCTCAATATGGATATTTATCACAGTTCGTGTCTCAAGTTTGCCAGAATGATACCTAACTGCACGTAGTGACCTTCCCTCATTTTCTTTCTTGTATCATTTCCACCCTGGTTTCCAGACACACTGATGAACAAGCAACCAGGACACACAAAAGCACTACTCATGCAGTCTAAATGCAACTATTGAGGTCATAGCCCTCAAACTAGATGTCACCTCTGCTGCTACCAGCCCCATTTCCATCTCCTTGTCGTTCCACTTTCCAAAGTGCAGCACAAGAAAAATTACTCAACTGTCTTTGTTCCAGGTAGTATATTATAAACTTTATATAAACACCTCATGTCCATAACTGCATTACCCACCTCTTCCCTCTATTTTTTTACCTTTGTAATTTCTCTAATTCCTTTTCCTTAATTTCCCACCTGTGAAAGCTTGTCCAGTTTTTGACAATATCATTCCTGATGTATTTGACATCTCTCAGCTTCCTTCTACTCCATATATTTCTTCAATTTCTCTAAAAAATTCAAGTAGCATCCAGTCCACTAAGGAACTCCTCCATCATATTGTCTGTGTTTCCAAGTTGGTGCTTTGTGCTTGAATGGGAGTCATGCAGGTAAGAACTTAGAAGTGACCTTTACTGTTAGAAATGCGACTTCTAAAGTTTGTGACAATACATATGTAAAAAGAAGCAGAAATATGATTAAATACGTCATTCTGTTTGTCACACCATTTCATAGATTACTTCAGGAATATTTTAACATGGAAAAACAATACTTGAGGCAGAACTTAATTTCCAGTATAACTGGTACATTGCATTGCATTCAAGAAAACAGCAGGTTGACTCACTGTCATGTTGTCAGTCCATATTGAACTGAAACAAATTGAAGAAGTAATTCATAATACAATATTATTCTCAGCAGTTCCACATGCTGTCCAGGCTATTTAAATTTTCTATAAATAATTGCTCAGAAAGGCACAACTGACAGTGTGCATAGACTGGATGATGAATTGTAAGGTAGTTCAAGTAAAATTTTGCTTGATTAACTGTTTTGTTTTTAAACCACCTGCACTGTATTGTTTGACGTATCAGGACAGATCAAATTGTTCTCATTCTTTTTCTGAAAACCAGACAAGCTTACAAATGAGAAGTTTTATTGTATTATGGAACTGATGCCAAACACAAGAGCTGTGTATTGTGTGATTCCAATTTTCTAGTTTTTGGCCAAGTATTTAGTATCAGCCATTGTTATATATGAAACTAACCCAGATATGTCACAGCTTTTTGTCATATGGAAGTAATTTTAGTTTTTGTCTCCTCATCTTTGAAATACATTTATTTGTCCCCCTGAAGTATAATTTCTCACTTGTATTTTTTTTGGTCAGCTGAGAACCAAACTGATTACAGCTAGAGTATCGACGGAGGCATAAACAAACAAAGCCCACTGATTTGAGGCAAAGCGTACCTGACTTCTGTCTGTGTAACTGTTGCCAGTGCATGTGCTTCTTTGTTTAGACCAGCAGATGAGGTATTCACATGTCTAAAGATGCGCAAAAGCACCTAATGGATATTTTAAAAGCATCTATATGAGTAAGCACCTAATTTCCAGCAGCTTTCATGGCAGGTCAGGCATCTATTATAATTAGTCATTTCAGTAAAACCTACCATATTTAACTTTGGTCACCTCCAAAACCTCTTAACAATGTCCTTAATAGCATCAATCAGAAATCTCTTTTTCTAAAAGGCAAACATCAAAATTTAACACTCAAAGCAATAAAGCAGAATTTAAACTAGGGTATGAAAAATGTATTAGCTCTATCTTTTGAAAAAAACATCATCTTAGGTAACAGAATCAGCTTCATCTCCAGATTTTGCAATTGCAAAGTTGTTCCTCCTGGCATACACACAGTTTTAGATTATTACCTTTATACAGTATAATACAATATAATGTTTATGGTATACCAAAGTTTTCCCTCACTTTCACGTGATTTCAGTTTTTACGCACTCCTAAGGAAGAGTTACAAACTAGTTGCACAAATCACTTTTTGTAGGCACAGTATTGCGTCAGTGCTGACATAAAACAACACTAATGAATTTGCTAACTGCTTGGTATCCCATGTGCATTTGAAGAATTAAGGACCTAAATTAATTTTTTTACCTGTTCCTCTAGTTGTTGGTGGGTTGATTTTTGGGTGCACAAGAGTGAGGAGGGAATTGCTGACTTCATTTTACATGCATTTATTGGATTCCAGATCCTTGCCTTCCACATTTTTCCCAGATAATAAATACTCATTCCTTTTTCAGCTCAGTCCTGAGATTTAATTAAGATCGGAGCCCTAGTGTGCCGGGTACTGTGCAAATATGCAGTCAAAAGAAAGAAAAACATGATAGCAATAAACCAAAGAGTTTAAACATATACTGACACTGGCATTAGAGAATCACAACACAGTACTCAGTTACTTTTAGTAAATTGCCACTTTTAAGTCCTATTTCTGTTGGAAAATCTATTGTAATTCCTATCAAGCAGAAACAGTAGTAAGAATGCTAGAACAAAGAATGTAAGCTATAAACTCCCATCCTAATGAAGGTATAAAGACAAAACATAAACAGATGAGAAAAAACACACTTCTTAATACTAGAAGAAGCTTAAGACTGTGTTTTACACAGGAAGCAAACCACCAGTCTTTCAACAAGCACATAAAGCATTTTCTTTATTAACTCCTCAAAATGGTATCTCAATAAATAATATTAATTGACACATTAAAGTGCTGCTTCTATAAGACTAGTAGAAAAGAATAATATTTTGTATTTTGCTGTATGCTATTTAGAATTTCTTTTGGTATTCTATTGTTTTATGTGCTACAGGAGTATGCAAAGCTATATCCAGTTGAAATGACATATCCAAACAACTCACCTCAGAGACTATTTAGGGCAAGCACGCCAGCACATCAAACAGGACAAGCCACAACAGAGAGATGCAAGGACAAGCTCTGCTACTATTTAAGGCTGTCTCTTGTGGAGAATTCAGGTGCCAGTTATGAAGATGACATAAATGTTTTATGTCTAGCACAATCACTATTGATTAATTATGACCTACATTAGCATTCAAAAAGCCTCAGCAGTAAGACCCTGTAAGACTGCAGACAGTCATTTCAGGTGAATTACTGGTGCGATCCTACAGAACGTCAGTAAATAAGGAGATCATCTCACCATAATAATTATTGAGACGCTAGAAAAACAAACAAATGAAAAAAAATGCACAGCAGTGACTTATCTAATCACAATGCTGTGTTTGTGTAGAGCTTACTTTGAAACGTATCCATTTGAAAATACTGAACCCTTCTGATATGGCTATTTTAACATGCATTATTAAATTCGTGAAAATAAGGATTTATAACATAATCTACATCTGCAGGTTTGGTATACTAATAACCATCACTATTTTGGCATGGTTCTGTATATTCTTTGAATACCATGCTCAGAAAAAAACTGGTATTACGAGAATGTAACATCACGGGGCATGATGTTCCACCTTCATTTAAATAGCAGAGGACATGGATGTCCACCGAGCTGTGCTAGAGAGGAGGGCAGTGTGCTGCCACAAAAGCTATTTGCAGCAGTTAATACTGGAAGCTTTCACAAATCCATGACTGAAACTAGAGTAAGCTTTACTGTCACTAACAAATTGCTGACAGCAATTAAAAATGACCCAATTATTTCTGGAAAAAATAGCTCTTTAAAACTTAAAGGTGAAATAGACAAGTGGGAGGAGAAAAAATGCAAAATGATCATGTATGAAAATTCAATAGCATTTTAGTTGAAAACAGAAAAATTGAATAACGTTATTGTCTTTCAATGAAAGAACAGAATAAAACAAGCTACTGTAATTGTTTTTTAACAACAGGTTTTTCCATAAATAGCATTTGTGTTTTAATTACAGTGTTAAAGCTGAGTGAAGAGAACTTACTTTGTTACATACTGTTTCTTTACAACCATTCTTAATATTACTCATTAAACCGGCATGCCATTGAGATAGAAGTGCATTCTTATTCTATTCCTTTAAATCACTGAAACATCTGCATAATTCCCTAACACTGACTTAACTACTGATGTATCTGAAAACGTAGTCAGCTGAGCATCTTCATCCCTTTCAGCATAATCTAATATCTCTGTGATTTATGAGAGTACAGGCTTGCATAAGACTCCCATATAGACCCATAAAGCTATAAACCTTTCTATTACCATAACAGGGTTTCTCAGTTGCTGTTACTGTTCCTCTGGGAACTTATTTGTTAGTGAGAGGTTTTCCCCCCATATAACTTAACTAACCCTTAAAAGGAATCCTTTATAAATACTTAAAATTACGAGAACAACAAATCACTTATAGAGAATATATTCTCCTGATAAAAATAAGTTTTTCTAGTAACAGATGCTGTGACTCAGCCTTCATTAGTTATTTCTTGTTATAAATCAAACTTCTGAGGAAGAAACAGAAACCAAAGTTTACATTTCCTAAGTCCTCTCGATGCAGAGGCCACTAAAATTCAAAAAACCCAAATAGTGGCTCCTGACTCTATTTACTGCCTCAAAGCATAGTGTCTGCAAAGAACAGTATGTATTAAAGCGCTCAGTAGTACTACTAGCCTGGCCAAACCCTATGCAGCACAAAGGCTGAAGAAATGAGGTGTGTAATTCTGGCGATGATCAAAAGTGACCTTATATTTATTCTTTAAAATCTATTTTCTGGGACTTGTACCCCCTTTCACTGTTATATTCACCTGCTGCCTCTTGTCTTAAGCTGGACTCCACTGACATCTTTGGTCATTATATATACTAAGCACTGCACACGATGGGTCTACATTTCTTGACTAGGTGTTAGAGCATCCCCATAGCAGGAACTGCTGTGAGCTCCATGAGATTCTCCAACAAGCACAAGAGTTAAGCTTCTGTTTTAAAGTTTTCATCCACTTGCTTTGGATGTTTGGCACTGTCTAAAAGATTACACAATCAGTTTCATTTCATTAAAACTTACTGAACTCTTTTCTACCACTCAAGAAGACACTGAAGTGTCTCACCTCGGTTAATTGCCTAGCAGCTACATGCCTAGCACAGCTCCGACACTTTTTCTTGGAGGAACGAGCTGGTACTTCAACGAGGACGAAGAAGCACCACGATGGATTCCTTACAGCACGCGCTCCTGAACAGGTTAAGGACTCTTCTAAGTTACGCAAGGTACCCAAACAAGGAGCTAGAGAAGTTTTGTCAAAGCTTGGCCACCTCTGTTCTAAAACATATCCTGCTCTCCTGTAGTAGGTGCGATTCAACAGAAATTTGGCAAATGCAGGCACACACACACACACTCATGCACAGCTCTCAGCAACCCAAATGACCCATGACACTTTTATGATCCCTTTCCTAGCCATGCAAATGCAACTACACAACACTGTTCCCCAAAATGATAGAAAATATTTATAATAAAAATAAAAAAAAAAAAAAGGAAAAAGGCAGGAAAACTCTAAAGAAAGCCTATGATCCCTCAAGGCAAGCAGTTCTGGATTTTGCTCTGTATTATTAAATTAATACACTGAAGACTTTTACACTATGATTACAGCATCTACTATCAAAATCCATACAAATGGAGCTGGAGTTTTTCTTAGTACTGAATTATCAAAATTAAAATAATTTCTCTTGAAACACCAAGCTGAATCAGATTAGTGGCCCAGTATCTGGCAAGCAATGCAACACATTGTGGAGCGCCTGAATTATTCATAAGCTTGAAAGACACTATATTCCTTCCAAAAGGCAAAAAACATCCCCACTATTAATTATATCATACAGACAAAGGAGGTCAACAAAGTTAGCAAAAGTTACTCTAATGTTTGTAAACATAAACATATATTGGGTAAACATAAAAATAGTAAATAATTAAACTTTGATCTCTCACTTTTTTTCCCCTTTCACCTTTCTCACTTAACCCAAACATGGCTAGAACCATTCACTGTCACTATGTGCTCTCAGGTGAATAAATTATTACAGTGCATTAGTATACACTGTCTTACTTTATATTACTTCTTACTTCTATCTCACTGTGTCACTGAAGTTGTGAAGATGTTGCCTCCACTGAACATCTTTCTCCTCAGGGCTCAGAATCTTTTTCCTCTTCTCCCCTTATCTTTCACATAGCTTTGGGTGGGAAATTTCTGTCACCCTTCTTCTCATAGCAGGAAACTCAGTTCTACCCCAGTAAAAGACCTAAACCCCATGACCTGCCTGGGTCTTGGTTCCCCTGTACAGTCTGTGCCTGCTTAGTGATGGCCTTCCTCATTGCTTTTTTCCTTTTAGTCTTTCATCCTTTTGCATTAACTTCTGCTCTCTGTGTCCAACTTCAAAGTTTTCACTCTAGAGTGTTTAATTTCATCCTTATTAATCTCACACATTCAACTTGTCTGGGGAACAGTCTCCCCACTACCATTGGACTGATATTTTCCATTTCTTCCTTTCAGTCTTCCAAAACCATACTTTATCTGAACACTAGGTTGACTTAACACTTAAAAGAGGAGTTAATTTGCTCTTTTAACACAGATTGTAATGTGAAGTCTGAAAACTATTCTTTCATTTTATTTGCACAGGATAGCCTAGAGTAAAGCCTGAGCAAATAAATTATGCTGCTCCTTTGAATAGCTGCCTAACCCTATGTATAAGGAGTGTATTGTAAGCAAAAAGTTAATTCAAAGTTTTGTGTATGGAATTAAGGATTAAGATCTAGAGGGTTCTGCTGTTTAATTCAGAGATATTTTACTACTCAAAAATATTTGCTCTTTATAAACTATGGATACTAAAAAGTTAGAAGCAGAGAAATTCTTCAGCTTTTCTCAATATTCTGTGAGAACATTGCTTTCTCATGCAGACTAGCTGAGAAACATTTCGTAAACTATTTCACAGCTGCACGTTGTTTGTGGAGATGTTTTGGTTCATTGAGAAAAATATTTTGAAGTAGGTGTTACACCGTTCGGCCAATCACTTAGGTGGGCAGCTGAGCCGTGAACCAATTGTGTCATTCCTCTATTGCAAACCAAGTTATAAAAGGACTGATTCAATTATTAATAAAAGGCTTTTTTCTCCTGGACTCATTCTCTCTAATGTCGTTCTTCTCGCCGCTCACGGCACATCACAGCGACAGTAAACAACTTTATGCATATATATGTGGTGGGATCAGCAATAAATACACCAGTCTGTACATAAGAGCAAATAGAAAAGAATTTTTCACCTCTATGAATAAAATACAAAGAATAAGAATGAGAGAGGTATCACAATGTAGTGAACACAATACAGAATTTAGGATGATGGTGAAAATACTGAATAGAGGGATGAAGATGTGTAACAGGAGTAAAAAATATAAATTATCAGTTAACTATAAAACTAGAAGAAAGGCTCAAGTAGATAAAGCTGAGGGTGACAGAACAGTTTCCAGCCAAAAGTCTGAAAGAACAGGAAGAGGATATTTCAGGTAGCAAGAGCATTATCTTGTCCCATAGGTACGGAAGAGAGTAGAATAGAGTAGGGCAGCAAAGTAGGGGAGAGAAGAAAGCAATCAGAGCAACAGATAGTTGGAAAGATTTTCAGAAATGCGTATTCTTTCCAATAAAGTTTTCAGAGTAAATGTATTTAATTTAAAGACATGAAGGTCAAGGGAGGATGAGTAGGCAGATCACACTGTATCAATTCAGTAGCTATCTTCAACGTTCTGGGGATTTTTATTAGACAATGGAAATGTGAGAGACCTCACACAACTGAAGTTCAGATAAGCATTTTTCATATCATGCCACATGGGAAATCATTACTCAGTTGACATAAAATTAGTATTAATATCAGAAATATCAGGTCCATAAGTAACTAAAGGGGAAATGAAAGTGGCTACTGTTAGAAAGTTTCAGGCTAGAGGGAAGCTAGAAAGTTTCAGGCTAGAGGGAAGCTATTAAGAGCTTCTCCCAAGACTCAGTGATGAGTCTTGGGAGAAATCTTGTTCTTTTTATAACTACTTTAGCCAAAGTGTCAGTACTATATTAGTGATCTATCCTGGTAATTCATTTTTGGGGAGATAATCAATATCGAGGAGCATTGGGATATCCTTATGCGAAGAACTGAATGACCTTGAGAACATGAATAACACCAATGAAATAAAAATCTAGCATATAAATGGCAAGGCCATTCCCCTAAGGACTAATAAAAACATTTCTTCCATAAGCCAGAATTTCATCAGTTGAAAATGACCGAGGTGGAAAAGGATAAGTCATAGGAATTAAGTATGAGCTGTTAGTGTTATATGGACAATACAACTCTAAGCTGCATCAAACAAGATTTTTCAGGAGAGAAGGAAATACCAATATGGGCAAAATCTAATCATTGCTATCTCTAAATTGCCATAGAACCCTGCTCACTCATGTTAAAGAATGATAAGCTTAAATTGGAAGAGTTGCAGAAAAGAGGTGCCAACATGATCAGAGAAATGGAAAATCTATCTGACAAAAAGAGACTGAAAATGCTTAAGCATATCTGGTCTGGTGAAATGAAAGTCAAGAGCAAATATGCCAGGGAACTGAATAGTGAAAGGAAGGAAAAATTATTCAGTCTAGGAGCCACAGCTGGCACAAGAACGAATAAATAAATATAAGGTGGCCATGAATAAAGTTAGGCTGTACATCAAAAAAAAAAAAAAAAAATCTAAACATTAAAGTGATGAGAATCTGTCACAGCCTTGGAACAGATAAAATGGATGCAGCTCCCATGCCCTTCCCGGAGCTACACGTACCCACACTGTGCTTTACAAGCACATATGGTGGATCAATATGAAGAGCTACTTGAAACAGTAAGGAGCTGGATTTGGCAGCCAAGGAGATCCCTACCTACCTCATGTTTTCAAAATTCCTTAAACAGCATCTAGCATTTTTCAGGAGAACCTATATATGATAAAGAATAAACAGAAGATAACAGAATATAAGTCTTCAGTTTACAGAGTCATACACTGTTTTTCCATAGACTAAACATGCTAATTAAAACAATCTATCTAACTTTTTTGTGGAACTCACTGTTTCATGCCCCTGAGATATTTGTGATCTTTCCACTTCAACTACATTTTATTACTGAACTATTAAGTGACATTTTCATATACTTGAATATCAACTCTACCTTATATAAATCAAAATACATAGGAAAAAGACTATCCAGCACCAGCCATGAAGAATTCCATTTCTGAGATCACAAATCTTTAACTTATCCTCATCCCAATCTATCTACATTCCTAATAGATTAAAGACAGAATAATTTTGCAGGCACAGTAATTTTTTTTTTGCTTTTTTTACATAAGTGTTCAGATGTTGTATAAGAGATGCTGTAAGTTGATGAAATCTGAATAGAGGGGACAAAAGAACCTTGTAACACCACTGCACATCTGTACCTCTCTTTCATTAACAGCCACTTTCCAAAACAGGCTCACACATGCGATTTTCTTCCTGAGGTGGTAAGAACTGACAAAAGTCAAGTATTTATTTTTCGTAAAGAAAGAGGCTTACCTAACCAGATACATGAATTTAGACAGTTCATTTATCACAGACCCTTGTGAAGCGATATTTAAAGAGCAGTAACCTTTTCATTTTTCTGAACAGAAATGACTGAGGAGCAAGGAAGAGTAAGTGTCAGTGAGACCTTGGCAGTTCTTTTATGACATAGTCAGGACTTTTTATTGGAGCGAAAGAAGAGTCAAGAACTGACCGGGAAAGCCAGCGTAGGAGAATCTTGAGAAGAAATTTTCAAAGCTAAATTAGTAATCCAGGTGTTGTCTGAACAGCATCCTGGCTAACTGTCCCTGGCTCAGCCTCTGGGGCCATGACCACAGTACATTTTCCCATTTTGTATACATTTCGTATTGCCATATTGATGGAGCATTTACCATCTTGCACTGCTCACAGCTCCAGAAACCTGACTGAAAGGGCTGTAAACTGCTCCAAAAACTAGTAAGTAAACTCATATACTATCACTAACCATCCTTCTTTTAAGTCAATTGTGCATTTCCCAGAAAAAGCCCATGCCTTATATTCAGTTGCCTATTGCAATAGTTGCTTATTTTATTTGTAAGTTATTTAAACTTTATTTTAAATAAATTCATAAAAACCCACCTATATAAAAAACAAATAGATGATGAAAAAATGGTACCATTAGCCATAGTGATAGTTAGAGCCTGCTTCAACCCTAGCAAAATCTAAGTAAGGAAAGGCAACATTAATAGCAACATCAGAGATCCACTATTGCTACACAAATACAAAAGAAAGAGTAAACAACTATGTACAAACAACTTCATTCAGAAGACCATTATCTCTGACAGTGTACACGAGTACACTGTCTCCAACGCTGCCCTACAACAAACATTACAGTTATTTCCCAATACTTCCTGACTGCAGCGTTACACAGAATTTATACATGTTAAGGGATGAAAAGAATATGGCTCAGCGCCTTCAACTCAACCTGGTCTAAATAAAATATTGCTCACCCTCCTTTACCACAGAACTTGCAGGAACTATTTGGACTTTGTTTACAGAGACATCCATCCTAGAGAGAGCCTCATATGAGTCTAGGATAGGTGCACTGAGTTTAATGAATGATGTTGTGCTCTAGCAGGGCTCAAGGATATGTATCAGCAGCGATGCTGAGGTCACCGTGGTGGCTGGGACGGGAGAGCTATAAATGCTTCTGTTTACACTCGGCTGGCTTCATTTCTCCTACCCAAGATATGATTTGTCCTGCACCCACGGATATAAGTGGTGTCATGGGATGTGCTGCTGTGCTTCTGTAGCCCCTACGCGCAAAGCCTACCATCATTCCCAATTTCTCTGCTGCCCTTGGGCTTTTCTGCACCAGCCTAGACAGAATTTGATAAATTATAGTTTTCATGAGCTTATGAGAGCTGAGCAGTACAGCTCGTATATTTAAAACATGGAGCCCTCCAGAATCCACTTTCTGTTTATTTATTTTTTTAGTATTTGCTCTGAACGCTACCTTCCAGGTAATTCACATCACCAGACATCCTGCTTGCAAGTGCAATACATGACTCTGATCCTATATATCTAGAAATGCAGAATGATTAAAAAAATCACTTTGATAATTGAACCCCAAATTTACATTCAAATAAGATACCAGTTTAAAAAAAAAAAAAACCTTGTTATCTTGTTATCGCAAACCTATTAAAACGTTCGGTTTTAATGCAGCTACTTTTATGTAGCTCTTGAGTATTGACTTAGATCCATGCTCAGCTGTTTCATTTATTAAAATCTGCAATTTCATCAGCACAACTTGCACTTATTAGTATCGCAACTTCATCAGGATCTCTTAAGTTTTAAAAAAAAAAAAGGTGTTGGATAAATATAATCTTAGGCACAATATACTCCTCAGTGTTTTCCATATAAATCCTTAGATCAGTATTGCTGAGCAAAATGACTGGAGAACTGCATTTATTTCTGCTGTCACTTAAATGTTCTATCTTATTTCTGGCACTTTCTAATCAGCTAATTGGTTTCGACCTTGTTGGGCTCTGCAAATGCAGTCCATGCAGCAAATTATACAAAGAGAGCAGCTGGTCCCATAATGTTATTGTACATTGCTTCATCTCCCGAATGAGATTTATCTCCCTGATCCACTCTGTCACATGATCTGAGGAAAAAAATAATTTGGGGGCTTTTTTTTCTTTTTACTAAGAAAAATGTGTAAATCACAAACACAGAACAATTTCCACTGAGTGTGGAAACACTGAATGTGTTTAGTACTCACATTTTCCTTAGGACAGTAGGAAACTAATTTGTCTCTTTCCTGAGCCTTTTAAATAGATGATGTTGTTATCTCAGGTGACATGTCAGCAGAAAGCTAACATGCAGTAGAGGCAGTACACAATACTAATGAAACACTCCAGAGGCAAATCTGGTACACACTGTCACTAATTCAAAGTTTATGGTAGGTTTTCTTATCAGTGAGGCCACCTTTTCCATTTTCTCTTTCTTTACTGGCTTTATCCATACTAAGCTCAAAGAACAAGAAAGCTCTCACACATGGCTTGCTGAATATTGGCATGATTAATACCTGCTCCCTGACAGCTGATTGAATTGAGGTGTTCTCTCACTGTAAGCAGTCTGGACCGTGTTCGTACCAAGGTCTGGCTTTTCAGGAAGGTCTCTCATATGCACAAGAGGGTGGCAGGAGAGAGGGGGTGCAAACCCATTCTCCATGCTTGCCCTGCTTTCTACAATAGCTGGTGTGCCACAACATAAGCCTGAGCAGTCAGGATCACAGCACCAGGGCTTTTAAAATAATATTAATTCTGAACTAGCATCAGGTTCCAACAATTTATTTCTTATTTAAAAAGTGCTGTTAACTCAGCATCAGGAGGCAGTTGTAGCTGAAACCCAAATGGGCCCCCACTGATTATGTATGACAGTACAAGGGCCAATAATTCAAAGAAAAAAATCTCCTTGACTAATTACAGGCCTGTGGCCTGAAGGTCACCAAAGATTTCCAAACAAATCTAAATTGTCTTTTTAATGCAGTCATCACAGCATCTCCATGATAAAGGTAAGTATTGTTGCAATTTCCAGGAGAAATGGACAGGAAAAGATGATGGCATGAGGTGACCCAATAATGTATGATAGCAATTCCCACTTTTTATAAGTAAGGGTGCTTTTCTTCACACCTCTGTGTTCAATCAGGATTTATCTTCTGCTTTTTCTCTTGCCTAAAGGCAGACCAGTCACCCAGGTGGATTAATAGGGAGGAGCCCTACATCAAAAGCAGCTGTTTCATCAACCACTTTCTCGCCTATTCCCTGTAAATTCAAATGGGTTGCCATTCATCACCAAATCTGCCACCATGGTCTCCTTGAAATTTAGCTGGAACTGACGAGTACTTAGAACAATGCTTGGGGAAAAAAAACACAAGATCACGGTTAGCTCTCTAGCAATTAATTTGATGTGCACTGTTTACACCAGAACTTGCAACAAACCTCCAAGCTGAACTACCGGTGTTCACCTCAGAGTATCTTCACATTGGAGGAATTAGACAATTTTAAAGGACATTCGTATCAATTACAGCAATTCACAGCAGACGGCCCCAAAATACTGCCTCAGCCACACAGCTGCACATCTTGATTTGATTTTTTTTCTTCCCTCCGCCACATCCCCAAAAAAAGCTGCTGATGGGCTGCAGCACCTGACTTTCCATGACACAAAACAAGACTCATTTTCCATGGCACTGAAAAGCCAAATCTCTCTAGGGAGACAATGTTTCCTCCTATTGCATCTCCTTTTCCTCTCACCATGTCACGTGCATGCTTCAGAAGCACAAGACACCTTCCTGTTTTGTGCTGAGTATCATTTTTTGCTCAATTTCTAATCAGCCATTTGTTAAGGGAGCTGCAAAAGCACACAAAGGCAGCAGCTGTTCCCTCGCTGCTGCGAACGTGCAGCTCCGTGAGCAACTGCTGTTGGAGGCACTGCCCAGAGGTGGCTGCTGATGCTCACTGAGGCCTCCACAACTCCCCAAAGCGAAAAGCTGCTCCTCTGGAATGACTCTCACTCTATGGCATGAACAATTACATTGCCATCAGCACTTTTTTTTAATATAGGCATTAACCTCATGAAAACACAAAACATCTTCCAAATGTGTTAGTTCATGAGGAGTATAATCTAAAGATACAAAGGATGCTTTAAAAAAACGTAATGCATTTTTTTTTTAAAATACTCTGTTTTGCAGAATAGGTTATTCTACTATTTGGCAGTTTTCATACTACTATAAGCACAAATCAAATATAATTAACAAAGTTACATGTAATACCTAATTCAGATATATCCATCAAGAAAGCAAAAATAGAGAGCATTCTACACCTCAAGTTAAGGGTACAGAAACATATTAAGGAATGAAGAAAAACCCCAGGATGATGCAAAACTGAAATGAAACATCTAGGCTGATACTCCATCTCATTACATCTTGCAACACTTCAACAGTTTTTAAGTAAACAATACCTATTAAATCTGATTTTCCCAGTATTTGAAATTCAGTTCAAAAAAGGGAAGGGGAAAATCAAGTTTAGATGAAAGTGCTGAAACATACACAGATGCAAATAAAGGTTCTAAATGGAAGTTGGTGTGATGCCCCTTTAAAGAAGCACCAGTTGAACATGCTAAATTACAAGATCCTACAAAACTTCAACAGAACTTTCCATACTTAAAGTAGCAATACTAGGGGTTTTCAAATAAAGCAATTTGTTCCTTTCCAAGAAAGAAACCTGCATTTTTGTGCTTTGCTCCTGAGAAGACCCCTACTGTCAGCAGAGCCCTCCAACAGACCAAGACATACGACCATACAGATTAATTTGAGGTAACCTCGTCCAAACCGCTACTACTCAGGAAATGAAACACTGATACAGCTTTACAGTTCCCAAGGAAGAAATACGATCCTTCATTTTAAAAAAACTAATGTGGCAGATGAGATCAGTGTTCATGTGAACATCATTTTTACTTGAGAGATACTATTTAAATGCATATCCTCTTGTTTCATGGCTTAGTACTTCAACTGGGCTTAAAATTAATACTACTGGATTTGTTAATTAAAATCCCTCTTTTTTATAGCGTATGTTTTACACTGAAGTATCTCTAGATAAAAGATAGAAAACCATGTTACCACTGTGAAAACTGCCCAAGAAATTACCTAATAATGGGCTTTTAGTTTGTATTACTGTGCAAAATGCTGAGTAAAACAGACAAATTTTAATGAGAATTTAAGCATTTCCACTGTATTTTCTATAGGCTTTAAAGTATTCATCAAGCAAAATTATTTGAACACTGTGTTGCCTTTTCCTAATTCAGCTTATTTGATAGCAGTAGATCAAAATTATACATATTAAATATACATATGCAGAAAGCAAGATATTGAATAGCGAAATGCCTGAAATGCTAAATTAAATCACAATAAAAATTTGCTGTAGGACATGAATCCACACGCATTTTGAATTTAATGAAGTAAACTTACATAAAAATGCATGCAATTACTTCACAATCTATGTGACCTTCAAAAAAATTCATGTTACCTACATAATTGCTGCTATTGATAATTGCAGGGAAATATAAATTAAAATAACTCATTTTGTAAGAGGAGTATTTTGTATCCCGAAAAACATCAGTCACCTATACAATTCTGTATCCCCACACATCACAAATAGGAAGCAGTTACGTTAATTGTTAGTATTTAGCATTACATTATGGATAGCAAACCTGTACTTAAATATATATTTCTAGAGTAATTACACATGAGACGTGCACATGTCTAGCAGTGGTCAACGCCTCAGATGACAATCCTCTCTGGCATCTTTAGGTAGTGCCAGGATGGCAGAGAGAGGCGTGCAGCCCAGTGCCTCGAACTGGTAGGGGCCCCTTTACAAGAACCCACAGCAGTGCTCTGAGTCGCCCTGAGCAACACAACCAGAGCCAACCTCAGTCAGAAAATGCCTCCTCTGCCTGGAAAGCTGTCCTGCTTCCCTGGGAGGCCTCAGGTGATGAACTGGGAAGGAGTGTGGAGCAGGTGGCAGGACATCCTCTTCTCCTATTTCCCTGGCAAAGGGGACTCCCATGAGCTGTTTGAACTCTACTCTTTCCTCCACACCCTCCTGATCAGCACAAGGGCACAGGCCCTTCATCTTTAGGCAGGGAATATCATTTTTATCTAAGTACTAGAAAGCCTTGAGTGGCTCTGTATGAGACTAAAATCACAATTTTTGCCATTACGCTAGCTGATACAATGAAGGAGAGAATCAGCCTCCTAATGCAAATGATACTATGCCACCTTCAGTGTGAGGGATATACATAATATCTAAAATGTGTTCTATTTGAATGAGAATATAAATAAAATTATGCAAAGAATGTGCTTGTGGCACAAAGTAATTTTTTGGTGGCAATTTCTGAGTGGGAACGTTGCCTAGGCAATAGCCTATAGGGTGAGGTCACAGTTAGAACTAAAAAGCCTCTCTTTAAAATGCAAACCAGAATGATAAATTACAGAGTTACATGAAGTTTACTGAGTTTCTGGCATTGTTCCAGCAGAGCCATAATCCACTCTGGCTGCCATTTTTGTTCTAACACCCATTTTTGTACAGAAACAGAAAAAAAGAGCAGTATGTTCCCTCATGCAACATGTATGCATAAATCTCACCCAGATATCCTGAAATGCAGAGCTCTTTGCAAAGCAAAACTCACACCTGCTGCCTGGAGTCTATTAATAAAAAATGCAACAATATCCAAACATCAGCTGAAATAGTCTCCTCAGCCCCCACATACAACTCCCATCCCAAAATCTGATTACCTCGAATCTGAGAGGAGACTCACAGCTATTTGCAAACAGCCCGTCTGCCACAGGATGAGCCAGCAGCATCCACACACACTAACGAGACAAAATGTCTTAAACAAACATTACTCATTTATTAGAGAAAATGCACACTGGGTCAAGTGATTCACCTTTTAAAGAAGTTGCAAAAGAGTTACTCCACTTCAACACCTCCCTCTGTAATGCCACTGAAATAACTACTCAAGTTTAATAAAATATTTACACTGTTTAAAACATTTTGGCCATTTCATTATTTTTGAAGATGGAAAATTACAGTTAAGAGAGCATCTTTAAATCTGAGGAATATTATATACTAGGTCAAGCTCAATAATAGATGAAATTGTACACACTGTAACCAAATTTTAGTTACGAGTCTTAACAAAGATATGATGAATTAAAATACTAATTTGTACTTGCATTGTATTTCAACAAAGTATATTATATATGAATACTAAATTCCTGACAGTCCAGTGACTCATGTTGAAAAGGCTGGCTTTTGCTGCTTCTGCTATTTACATAAATTAAAAAAGCAATGTAAAATATTATTCATTTACTGAAACTGTTAAACAAACAAAAAAAGCTAAAATACTCCTTGGGAGTTTTGCAAATAGGACTGAAGGGTGTTAAAGAGCAGGAATTAAAAAGTGAACACTATTGACATCTGCACTTCAGGTTCTCTTTACAGTCAGACAGGAATAAATATAGAGGATGGTTCCTTTGGCTTAGTTCATGTATCTGCTTTAGGTTAACTGACTTCAGAAGTGAATGTTTCTCTTCTCTAAAAAAAGATGCTAGATCACAATCTGATGGCTGCAACTGTAGATACTCAAAAGTTAAGTTGAATTCTACCCACTGTTTCAAGACAATACCAAAAATCCCACCCCAAAACACAGCACTCCCTCTCTCCCAAAGAAATTGCAGAAAAATATTATGGATAAGGAGGATTTACTTAAGGAAGTAATGGTAAGATTACACCATTACCTACAAAAAGGAGAGATAAAAGATCTTCTCCCTTCACCCAGCATGGCAGATTCAGCAATGGATTTAAACTGCAGCAATGCAGATTTAGACCTCCAGTTAGGATTAACTTTCTAATGGCCAGCTAATTGCTGTCTAAGCCTAAACAGACTTCCTGAGAAGGCTGTGAATGTCCAACCCTCTGAATTTTGCTAGAAATGCTGAAACCTCTTGGAAAATATTTCTGTTTAAAGGTAGGGGACAGACAAGAAAATGTCCTTGTAATTCCTGTGTTCTAAGACTGGTTTTTGGCTGATGGGTTCAGTGTCCATCTTACACACCTGTCTATTTCCAGTCACTTTCCAAAGCCCCTCAGAAAGCACTGCTACTCCACCTTGGCAGCACCATTCCAGCTTTCTCATCCGGTAGAGAACTTGAGGGCCCACAAATGCACAACCCATACCTTTTTTTTAATGCTGTTCAGTGTCAGAAACAAAGGCAGCATGCCTAATTTCATTACAGTGTTGCAAATTAGCCTCCTTTAACCCAGCAACAGTCATTTGGCACAGTGGCTTCGTTTTCCATTAACTTTCCCTAATCATATTCCAAGTCCCAGTAATGATTTAATACCTTGTGTTCATTGCCAGTTTTGCTGCTGCCAGTGTTTTACCTGCCTTTTTCCCCCTCTCCCAACCCCATCATCGACACAGTTTTGGCAAGGCACAGTTAGGAGAGTGCTTATCCACCATTAACACTCGCTTCATGTCTCCAAGTCTCAAGGAAGCCATCAAGTCTCCTTGAGTCAGTGAGCTTACACTCAATTAATTCCAAGAGCACTGAAAGCCCTTACTTATGGCCACAAGAGGCACTATTTTGTCTTTATTTCCTCCACACCAATGAATTTTCATGAACCAAACACATTCACTTTTCTTACCCTCTACCAAAATGTCACATCTAACTGGAAAAATCCAAGTGGAAAAGTTACATAAGCTAAAAAACGCTTCTATTTTATCTGAGAAATTTTTAAAAAAGAGGCATTCTCCCACAAAAAAAAATAACGACAAACAAAATGAAAGAAGCAAGCAAAAAAACCACACACACACACACTTTTAGGGTAATTTGATTAAACACAACAGTATGATAATAACCCATAGATTATACACAAATCACATGCTTTTTGTGACCGAGACTCAAGACCTAAACCACGCGTTTTTTACTGAATTACTAACCTATACCGGTACCTTGCAAGGGAGAGGGATACTGCTGAGATAATCCTTGGTTTTTTGCACCTTATACTTTTGCAATTCAATCTGCCTCCTCAAACTCTTCACTTTCCACAAGCGATTGAGTGCCCTTGCAACAGAAGTAGGAAACGAATGTATTAGCTATCTCAGACTTCCTTTTAACACTTCTACTAATGGAATTTTGTAGCTGTTGTGTGTCTTGACTGTATCTTTCTATTCAGCATTTTTATACGGTGTGTATGACTACAGGAATGAATCATTCATTTCCCCCCACCCCCTTAACATTAGCTGTGGTTGGTTTTCTGTGTCCCTTATGGTGGTGGAAAGAACACTTAATGGCCCTTCTACTGGCATTTGCGCTGTTACATCCAAAATGGGATCAGTGTGCAATCACTGACAACAGAAAATTTCCTCTATCACGTTCAGAATTAGTCCCAGATGAAACTGAGTGACTTAAAATAAACCCTAACAACTAATCTGGACCCATTTGAAGTGAACACTGGTAGTTATAACACTTATTTAAAGAAATTAAGTATTACTTGTCACTCCATTAGTAGACAAAAACAAGCACGAAAAGAAATTCTAGTAGAAACCTTCTGCATCTGCAGAGAATAGCAGAAACTATTCCAAATGTGGCAGAGTAATTCTGATCACTGCACATTTTATTAAATCTTGATAGGTCAAATCTCAAAGGGGAGCACAGTGAAATCTGAAAGACTTTGCACTAATACTTAAGATCTTATAAATAGGTATTTCTATCTTTAAGTTCTTAATCAAATCTCTACAAAAGGAGAAGGAAAAAAAGCAAAGGAAAAAAAAGGAAAGCAAAAAAAAATACATTTTATTATGTAGAAAAATACAACAGAGTAAAACATGCTCCAAGTATAATTTTCGTACAGGTGCACTGCAGGG
Source organism: Struthidea cinerea (assembly GCA_013397865.1). NCBI lineage: Eukaryota > Metazoa > Chordata > Aves > Passeriformes > Corcoracidae > Struthidea > Struthidea cinerea. The sequence goes on from VZTI01000329.1 coordinate 498,229, forward strand.
CAACCAAAGAGAATGGGAATACTTCTCTGCTGTTACTGTGAGGAAGAGAATATGGCTGCATCTTATGAACCATACTCAAATACCTAACATGGATATAGCAGACCTCAAACCTGTTCTCAGAAAGGTCAACATCAACAGTTCAACCCAGCTCAGTTTAAAGGCACAAAATTAATTTTTTGGCATAGAGCCAAGGATAGGCCATATGACATCACAAAGTCACCCCAAGACACCCAGCTATGTCAGATGCATGGGAAAGAGGAAGCATATGAATGTATGCACACGTAAAGAGTAGAGTGTACCTGTGTTACAAAATGAGTCTCGCCCTAGCAGACTAGCCTGCTATGTAAAAAAATAATACAACCTGAAAAAAATTAACATATACCTGTCCTGGGTACCCCAAAACGTTACTGTATTCAATATCCATCTGTGCCCCAAAAGGGTCACTGTTTCCTTAAGACCCGGCACAGCCAGAACTCGAACTTGTGGCAGTCGGGAGGTGCTGGTCACTAGAAAAGGTTGGAGCACCCAAGCCGACCTGCTCTCCCACCTGGCAGCGCTACGCTTGCCCCAGGCGGAGGCTCCGCTTTACCTGGGATTCTCGGCTTGCAACTGGAGCCACTTGGAAAAGCTGCATTTCACAACTAGAAACTGTTTTCAGAACGAACTTTGCAATCCCATCAGCAGCAAAGCCTGAGCCGGTCCCAGGGGCTGGGCCAACCCACATGGGTGCCAACAAACCTGCTTCCCCCCAACAGACCGGCGGCAAGGAACACATCAGCACCAACACCAGTGGCGTCCCGGCAGGAGAAAGCGGCAGGCGGCGCTGACGCCACACGCAGCGGGGCAGGTCTTCGTCTGCAACTAGAACTGCTCTGTAAGCTCCTGCCTTCCTGTGAGGGTGCTTTGTGTCTGCCATCTTTTTTCCCTTTGTCTCCCAGACCACATGGTCAACTGGGGAGCACCATTTTAGGGAAGAGACCTGATGCCATTCTCCCTTTGTCTTTCAAGCCATGCGGTCACCTGGAGGGCACCACTTTGTGGGTAGGGTCAGCCACCATCTTCCCTTTGTCTCCTAACACGTAGACTTCTGGGGCAGGTGCCGTCTTGGAAGGGAGCGGTACCCTGACAATTTGGGTGTCTCTTTGTCCCCATGGGGGGTTGTGAAATTTAGCTACTTTGTATCTAGTGATTACTTACTTTTTTTTCCTATTGCTGTTTCACTTCTGAGTAAACAGTCATTTTTTCACTTATATTTACTCGTGTCCATTCCTTATCGCTGGGAAGAGGCTGGTTGAAACTAAGAGGATGTAAATCATTTTAGAATGTCCACCTCTTTAAACTGTCTTAAACAAAGACAATACTTTTGGTACATTTCTCCTAAAAAACAGGGAGGCTTTTATATTCAATACTTCTTACTACACATAACTGGCTCAGCATTCAAGATGCAACTAGCTCTGACAAAAGTGATTAAAATTTCCCTCTCTGAGGTACCTAACTTCAAGACTTGAAGACGATTTGCATCATTACACGTCTCCTTGAAAAACTACTCAAAAGACCAAAGAAGTTACATCTGTTTTGCTCAGCTCTCAGTTGGGTGAATTTGTTTTCTCAGTCTCCTCAAAATGGAGACATGCCATCTTTACAGAGCACTGTGGAAAAAAACAGTGGAAATCGACCAGTCAGGTTCCTTGAGATCTCATTTCCTAGTGGCACCCTTTGTGTTGACTCCAAGGCTGGAAGCTAAGGTCACAGTCTTACACCACCAGATAAATTCTAGGGCTTTTCCTTCTTAGTGATACTGGTAAGGACTATAATGTTTACAAGCAAGTCCTCAGCTTCCAAAGTAGAAAGGACGGTTGCTCCATAAGGGAATTTTCCCCTGGAGGACAGAAAGAAAAACATGAGACAGCTTTTCCAGCAGCATATGCTAGATGAGGGACCTTCAATAAACAGTTGATACGAAGAGGGTCACTGCAGTCTCACAGGTGGTTTTACAGTGCATACTTCTGTAGGTTTTGTCAAGAAAATAGGAGAACCTGGCGCTATTAAAAAATATTAACTTATACATACAAGTCATAGCAAAGGCACACTTCAGAAATTTATATAAAAGCACAAAGAGACTGGTAAGTGGAGAGATTCATTCAACTGATACTTCTAGAAAAATTAGAAGCAATTAAAGCCTCAGATTGAAAGAGTATTATCAAACAAACATAGTCATGGAAGTAAATTAAAAGCATTTGATTGCTTCATAATGGGCAGAGCTAATCAAGCTTGTTCCTAATCAAAGTGTTCCGCTCATTTTAAAGGTAACAGTAAAAAATAGTGAAACTAATAAAGAACAGGTTACACTGCAATGTAGTAGCTACAACCAAGGTAACATTGGCCCAGGTACATCACCTACCATGCAAGGAACCAATGTGGATATTATATTCACTGCATCAAAAGGATGAAAAAGCATCTGCTCATCAACAACCCAGTTACTTACATTCCAGTGGGGTTGCTTTAAGTAGGTCAGGGATGTGGAGGAATGTGTGAATCCAGGTTTCTGAACTACTTATACATCCACCTGTGGCAGCTGGCATTCCTGCCCACAGGCAATATAACAGACTCCACCCATCAAGGTAGGGTGGGGAAACTTCTCTGTGTTTCCTCATCTAACTGGCTAGCAATCATTTCAATTTTAATCAAAAAAATATTTTTGTTAACGTGAATGAAAGCTAACCTGAGGTTTTTTTCTCTCTCCCTCCTACTAATGCAAAATAAAAACTCGTTTAATGACGGTGGCAAGAAAAGAAACCATCCAGATGATGCATAACAGAATGATACATCACTCTGATCACAATTTAGATGAGCGCAGGCTTAACCTACCAGACTTTGTTTGTCTATCTTAACGCCAGTGCTGTATCACTGACTCTGTAATGTTTTACCTTAACGAAGTTAGAGTCAAAATAGAAGAAAAAGCCAAACAGGTGCATTTTTGAGGTATGCCATTTGCTACATTACCTACTAATCTTAAGAGGTAGGAACACATGAATTGACTCATAACAGCAGCAATTCACCCTCCAGTGACACAGTTCAGTCAATCCCAAAGCATTTCACCAGGCAGAGCAGCACCACTTTCTCAACAGCTCAGATGGAGACGGTAAATAATTTGCCCAGGGTCAGCACAGGCCACTGGTAGAGCTTGGACTGTAATTCAATTCAGCATCAGCCTGGTAAACTAACAGATCATAAAACTTGATCAAAAAAAAAGCATCAAGTATTTTCTTTTATCATATAACATCTGAAAGTTATATACACAGTGATTATATACGATGAATCATGTTACAATACCTAAAGATGTAACAGAACAACAATCATTTATCATTGACCTGATACTGTTGTTATAATCTGGATTTTAATAATTAAATATGTATCCTTACTTAAAACACAATTCACAGAAGGGTCTCTAAGAAGAAGAATTCTAGTTTATTGCAATTTCTGGGTATAAGTTCTCAGATCAGTTAAGACACCTCAGTTCCTCTTAAACTAGAAGTACTAGACTGCCACCACCCTTCAAAAAAAAAAACCCCTCCAACAGACTTTGGAAAATAAACCGAAGCTGGATCAATCTCTATTTTCAGCTACAATAGTATGAACTTGAAGAAAATGTTAGTGTTTTAATGTTCAGTGTTTATGCTCACATGAAACATGCCAGTGCTCTTCTTGTAAAACTTATCAACCATGCTTTTTTCCACGTCCCCTTCTTACAATACAATTCCGGTATAGCACAGAAAGTGGGCAGCCTCCTATGACAAATGCAGGTCAGATTAAATATTACACATAAATACCATACTGCCACCCATATTCTGGGATACTTGAAGTATACTTAAGCCATTTTATTAAGGTGAATGAAAATATAGCCATGTTTACTAAATTAAATAACCATAGTTACTTGAAACAAAATTCTTATCTTATGAACAGACTAACTGCAATGTTTGTTACTGCCTTTCTTTCATTTAATGCATATCTGAGATTGTTACGAAACTTAAGAGTACACCAGCCATGGGCAAAGAGCCACTTTTCATTGATAGACAAGTACGTATTTGTTCCACTCTAGACTTTTAAGCAAGTTCTGGACCTGCTTGGCAAAGAATATTACAGCTAACATAAGGAAGAATACAAGATATTTTACTTGCTCCTTTCTTTGCCTTTATCCCAGTGCCATGGTATCCTGTGAATGAAGATCTAGGGTGTCAGTCATTGTAAATGCAGTGTTAGCCCAAAGCAGTGAATTATTGTCACACCGTCTCTCAGTGAGAAACTATATACATTTACTACTGCACTAAGTAAACTTACTATCCAAGCGGGCTGAGCCGGTTCTTGGTCAGTTCCATTCCCATCTCAATTTAAGCACTGGGAACAGGAAAGAAAGATCAAGAAGAGACGATGAATAGAAACACTTCCTATTGCTTGCAATGAATTGTCTGAAATCCTAAGTCTCCAAGAGGAGATATGGGGAGACTATTATCTCTCATCGAGTTGATGAATTGTTAACTGTTTAATCAATACAGAAAGCAACGTGTGTCTAACAAACAGTCATTTATGTCTGTGAAGGAAGGGAAGGATCTTTATTGTAGTTAAGAAATACACTGATTAAAGAAAAGGACAAGTTTTAGGAGAAAATATCAATCTGCATTGATCGCCTGAAGGATTTCAAGAAGGAAATTAATCAGGAAGATGGATGTAATCAAGAGTTACAGAAATGCAGAATTCCTGGGCAGCTGAGAATCTCAGAAATACACAGCAAGTCTGTTGGATGAAGGGAGAATGGGGAGAAGGTGGGGAGAGAGGGACAAAAAGCCTTCCAATGAAACTTTAGTAACAGAGAGACCTAGCATAACCTACCTTTCATTTCTTCTTTCCTATCTTTTATATGTATTTTATAGACATCTTACAAGTATTTCACACCCAAAGATTCAGCTCATGTTCTCCAAGCAGCCAAAGAATAAAGGAGCATGTCCATGTACACACAGCAAAGGACATGTGAAGAACTGGTATCTAACTGGTCCAGAACTGTTGTGCAGTAACAGTGACAGACTGCAAGGCTCCCTGGCGTGCAGAATGCCAAACCTGTGAAGATATCATTTCCACACACTGTCTAGTTTCATTATGTTCTACAGGGTTCTACCAAGTATCTTTTGTGGCTTTGAAACTGACTGGATAGTACAGTAAAGGGAAGCAGCTTGCATTGTCTCAGAGCCTACACAGGATCAGCAGTTGGAGCACAGACCAAGACTTGGCAAACTATGACATCTGCAATGATGTCAGTTGTAAAAGCTTTTTGCATCACTCCTCTGACTGCATAAGAAGTTACTCATCAGCTGCATTGTTAGGAGATGAAACAGCAAAGTGAATAACAGCATAATATGTGCAGAAGAATTAAATGCTATAGCATGAAAATGTAACAGTTGTGTGTACTTGCTTCCTATTTGTAAGCTATGCTTGATACTGGTTGAGTATAACACACACACACAAAAAAGGGAACTGGATGACTTTAATGCAGCATAAACTGTCCTCTGGACCTTAAATATAGTAAATTGACATTTGAAAAAGAATAAAGGCAGTAAGGCAGTCGCATCAACTAAACAGTGTGGAATCCACCTTACTACAGTTTGTCTCTGCACAGGAAAACTGTAAGCATTATTATAGCACAAATTAATACTGGTTTCTACTGTAATCTCACAAGTGTGAAAAAGAGAAAAATTAAAAATGTATTTATCAACAGCACCACAATATTTATTTTACATCTATTTTACATCAATAACCTCCTCAAAAGCTCAGGCACTGGAAATTTTAGTTTCACCCAGACTTTGAAAAATCTAAATAATTGGACTCCTGAAAACCATTAGTAACTGAAGCAACAAACTGCTTATGTTATACTGCGTTCAGTCTGAATTCCAGATAGACTCAACAGCCTCCTACATCATGTAACTGTCCTGGAATAAAAGGAGTTTCTTTCTTTCTTTCAGGCATAAAATACAGGAACACTAGAAGCAGGCAACACGTCTCTAGTGCAGCATTTGAGCTCTATTAGTCAAAGTGTTGTATTCCTTAAGTATACATCAGAGAATAGATGTGCACATAAAATACCATATGTCAGTTTCAAAGCTATAATTTACACAGTTATTTAAACTTATGCAAATGAGGACATTAAAGCTGAGACACACACCAATAAAAGGAAAGCATAAGTTAGAGCTGCCACATTGTCCTTAACTTCCTGCGAGTGACTAGGTATAATAGAACATATGGCACCCACGCTCTCCCACTGTTCCCACCGCTCCTGAGAGAAGGCCATATGGGCTGCAGTACCTAGACACAACAGGGTGCGTTAGGAACACACGGTAGCCTTACCTCGCCGTTTAACTCTTACAGAGCTCGTGCCAGCTACCCGGAAACAATCCTTAAGCTGTGGCCCTTTTCGTCCTGGTTACTTCTCCTGCTTCTTTTCACAGAGCAATATGAACTAGAAGGAGGAACTCATATCCATTCCCTGACTCAACCCAGAGAATTCCAGATTTTCAAGCAAGGTTCATAGGATTTTCTACCCTGCAACATACTCATGAAGTAGCTTAGTGTAAGTCACCAAGACCTCTCATCTGCGAATTGCGAGGCCTTCGCCTGCTCCAGCCTGGAAGGAAGGGTCACAGAAGAGTTTACCTCCTTAAGCCTGGACTCAATCTCCTACAGTTTTCCCATGCACAAAATACTGGATTATAAAGTCTGAACAAGAGCTTTTGTCAACTTTGGCAAAGTTTTAAAGTCATAATACAGATGACTCTGACAACCAAAGACAATATATTAGCAATAAGAAGGTTTGTTTCGCAAAAATGGCAGAGGCTCAGTTTTACCCAGTTCAACAAAAAAACCTGTTTTAACTGGGAAATTATTATGGTTATATTTCTAGCCCATAGTAAAAAAATAGTCGTTTGTTTTGTTGGGGCTTCTTTCACACAAAGCTCTTACCATTCCAGGGTTTTTTCTGCTAACTGAAAAAAAGGACATTTATAAATTTAGCATTATAAAATGGCCTCCCTCTAGTGTATACTTAATTTAAGAACGTTAAAGTGCTTTTAAGTTAAAAAAAACCCCGAACTATTCATGTAGGTCTCTAAATCAAAGGAGACAGATAATGTATAATAAAATCAGGACGATCAGCAAAAAAAACCCCTAGGGAACTAATAAAGAAAGATGCCATACTATTAGGGTTTACCTGTTTATTCTACATTTTCAAACATTAAAAAAACCCCAAAAGTTCATGGTTTCTTCCAGATGAAAGAACATGGTAGAAGACCGAAAATATAGATCTCACTCATGCACTTTCCCATGTTGTTACTCAAAATTTAGCATCATTTTACTAAACAGCTTTAGTGAATCCACCAAGAAGAACAGCAGAGCTATTTTCTGAAAATCCCTCAAGTTTTCTGAGACTGTCTACTTACTCTTCTCAGCATTAAACTGTCAAAACCCTAAAGCTTTACAAGACATCTTAATCCAGACCAATAAATTTTAATTGAACATATTTGAAAATGAATAGGTTGACAACTACTATTTGTTACTGTGACTGCCGGCTAGGAAGTCAAATAGTCGTAAGACAATCAAAATACTTGAGTCAGAAGTGGTATATTTAAACAAAAAAAGACAATACAGGCTTTATTGCACTAACTCTAGCTAGCCACTTTCCCCAGAAATTGCTCCTGGAGAAACATGTACATCCTTTCACGAACCTTCCCCTTTCCTACACGATGATGTGAGACTCCACCAAAAGGCTCACCTGTCTCTGCATCATGTGACGTGTCTCCTACTGACACACGCCAGAAGCCACAGCTTACAGATGCTCATGCTGTAAAATGCTCTTCTGGGCTTAGAAAAAGCTCTGCCAGTCAGCTGGGAATGCACAAAACTGTAGATCTGCTGCAGTGAGGGGAGGGAGATCTGGATTAACTGAATCTCTTCCAGACAGATTGATATTTGTGTCCCAGTACTTTATATTCCATGGTGGAAGAATCCACAGGACACACGCACAACAAAATAAATGCAGAATAAAAAGAACCCCAAACAGTTATGCACTCTGCATATTTGAATACACAGTTGTTGACAATTCTCCACAAGTGTAGCCTTAGTGTAAATTATGTCAGGATCACTGACAACTCAGTGACCTGAGGTAATCTGACCTCAGACTATTTCAGCTAAATGAGGCCTTAGCCATATCAGTTTCTGATCATATGAAGTTTAACAAGGGCAAATGCCAAATTCTGCTCCTGGGATGGGGCAATCCTGGTTGTGTGCATAGACCAGGGAATGAGAGGCTGGGAAGAAGCAGTGCAGAAAGAGACCTGGGGGTCCTGGTCGATGGCAAGTTGAACATGAGTCAGCAGTGCCCTGGCAGCCAGGAGGGCCAACCCTGTCCTGGGGTGCATCAGGCACAGCATTGCCGGCCAGGCAAGGGAGGGCATTGTCCTGCTCTGCTCTGCACTGGGGCGGCCTCGCCTCAAGTCTTGTGCACAGGGCATCACAATATAAGAAAGACATGAAGCTATTAGAGAGCAACCAAAGGAGGGCCACAAGGATGATGAAGGGTCTGGAGGGGAAGCTGCATGAGGAGCAGCTGAGGGCACTTCGTTTGTTCAGCCTGGAGAAGAGGAGACTGACGGGAAGACCTCATCATGGTCTTCAACATCCTTACAAGGGGAGGAGGAGGGGTAGGTAGCTCTTCTTCTCATGACCAGTGACAGGACTCAAGGGAATGGCATGAAGCCAAGTAAGGGGAGGTTTAGGTTGGATATCAGGAAAATGTTTTCCACCCAGAGGGTGGCAGAGCACTGGAATAAGCTCCTCAGCAAAGCGGTCACTGTTCCAAGCCTGAAAGAGTGTAAGAAGTGTTTGAACAATGCTTTTTAGGCACATGGTGTGATTCTTGGGGTGTCCTGTGGAGGGCCAGGAGGTATTTGATGATCCTGATGGGTCCATTCCAACTGAGCTATTCTATGATTCTATTTGCTTATGTGAAGCTTTAGGAGACAAAAACTTTTTGGCCACAAGACAAGAAAGACTAAAACGTATTCCTTATCCTTCCTGTTTGCTACAGGCTTGAAAAATATCCTCTCTGTTTAAAAATAAATAAATAAAAGGATGCAATTTTATTAGGAATTCCAACAGACACTGCCTCGGGGATGTTCCCACAACACCATGAACTGCTAGCTGGGGGAAAAAACCAGTTTCAGTTCCATGTACGCAACAAACCAATGCTACAGGTTAATCTCTAAAGACTTCCTATGACTGCACTGAGGAAATCAAGTGAAGTTGCAGATGTCACTGTGAGTTGTGAATTTTAAAAAGGGTTTATAAATTCATTAACTCACAGTAATGATCAGTCCATGTAACGCATTCTGAGATGCACGAGAAACAACATGAAGCCATTTTCCTACCGTTTCTTTCTTGAGGAATAGTTCAGAGAGGCAGCATCTTTCCGCTGTATACAGTGTACTGATCATATTTGATGTCAACCTAAAATGTCTCAGCTAGTAAGTGAGGTTAGGTAATGACATATTCATTCTCTGAGTGAACTATATTATGGCCGGGCTAAAAATCTCTTTATCAAAGGACATAAAAGCACTGTACTCCATTGCATAGGTTGAGGAAATCAGATCTTGGCAAACACTAACAAATACGGAGTCAAAATTCTGTGGCAAATATTGACCATAACCAAAGAGACAGGGACCAAAAAAAATCGAATGTATTTTCTTAGTGAGTATTCCCGAATGAAGTACTTGTGTGAGGTCACATGAGAGCAGAAAGGTCATGAGCCACTCTCTGGACCTTCCGAAACACCTTGTGTAGCCCAGAGATATGCTGGAGTGCTGTGCCAGATGGAGATGGCCAGCAGTGCTGTGGTGGGCAGATTTACTAGGGTCTTACACTCTCTTTTCTCCTTGCCTGGAGTTGCAACCTCTCTTAGGAATGGCAGCCAGTATTTGGATAAAGTGCTCCAACTGCTGGTGCCAACCTTTCAAATGACAATGAAGGATGGTGGGAAGCACTAGCACTGAGAGGGATCCTGAAGGGGCAACAGGGGACAATTAGTAAGAAAGTAAGAACAGAGCAGCCACAGAACACAAACAGAAAATGGCACACAAGGGGGAAGGCTATTCTGAAATGGTCATCCTTCAGTGACCCTTCTGCTGCTGCTGCTCAGGCCTTTCCCCTTTCCTACTGCTGAAGTTAGACACTCAGAAAAAAAGAATCATGATGTGATGAGGAAGAGAAAATTTTCTTCTCCTTCAAGCTGTGAAACATCTTCACTGAGCAATACTTAAATGTCAACACCAATGTGTTATGGTCTACAGAAAAAAGCATTATAGTTAGAAATAACAGATGCTGTTGCATTTCATAGTCAGGTGGATTATGTCATATAGAAGTATTTTTTGAGAACAGCTCTTTGAAGCCCCAGCTACATACCGTACCCAATTTCATCTGCTCTATACATAAATGAAATGTACTAAAGTCTGAATTTCTTACCTAGAGACCAGCTTTTACAAAATTCAGAGGTTATGGCCTGAGATCCATAAATTTATCTTAACTTTGCCTAGCTGGCCAAATTTAAGGCTAGCCCAAGCTCCTTGGACTGCAGGGGCTTGTCACAGCAGTAGGACCGTCTTCATTGCTTCCCAAACAGTGTTTTTTGAGTGGTTTCAGTTTGTTGTTTTGGATTTGTTTTTTTCATGTAAACTTAATCGTTTTGGACTCATGTTTTAGTAGGAAATTTCACAGATTTCCAAATTTCAAAATAATCTAGGCAAAGTGAGCTATGTGTTCCCACCACTGTAAGAGCAAGCCAAAGATTCAGCTAGCCTCTTTCCAAGAGCATGGCTTTCAAATCATCACCAACAGCATTCCTCTGGAGAAAAAAAAATATTTCTGAACAAAAGAAAACCTGTAGAGAAGATTTTTTTTCTTTTAGAACAGTGTAGTTCTGTATTTTCATATAACTGTGTAATCTCCATCCCATTAAGATGCCTGAATAAGGCCTGGTTTTTTCTCTCTTCTTGTTTCTTTTTCTTTCTGTGCTTTTTATACCTGGCAGGATTGCTCTGGACCTTGGAGCTTTGTGGTTCGTGCATTTCTTTGTCAGGTTAGATTTGCAGATTGGCCAGAAATAAGACAAGACTTGTCAGTGTTAATGTTCCTGGCACTGCCTCTTCACAAATCTTCAGTATTTGCTGTTTTGCTTATCTGGTGCAATAAGGTTCAACCACATTTTGCATCTGACTAAGAACCAGCCATCTAAAGCCATTCTCCCCCTTGCATCTGAAAAATGAAAAATCTACATACTGGAGTTAAACTAACCTATTCCTTTAAGACATAACTTTGGAAAGGCTACACCCAAATTAAGTATTCCTCAAGTATTACAGATGGTTCCATATGAGTTACTGAAAAGTTTCCACTTTAGTGCACCATGAATCAGACCCTAAACATGGTGTGTTGAAACTAAATTACTACTGCTGGATCAATAAACACATTTACTGTTTTCTAGTCTCGCTGATTATTAAATGGCTTGTAAGGTCACATAAACAATTTTCCATGACTTCCAAAATAATCATACCTGGCATTTAATTTCCTTTTTCTCCTTAAGCCATATTATTTTAGGATAGGCTCAAATGGGCCTATGGTGTTGTTCTCCTTTTACCATTCATTCCTAGAATTAACAGGTTCTTCAACTGGTATCCATGTTTGCTGGTATCTAGCTGATTAATCATATTTTAATATAGTTCATCTTAATTTATCACAGAGCTCATAACACCCACATTACACTTAACTAATGTTTTTTTAAGTACACAGTCATTATTTAGTGGCTTACAGTTATGGCAGACTGAACAATGGGGCTAAAATAATCTATGCTTCATCTCCTACTTTGTCAGTCTTCAGAGGAGGGGGTGGGAGAGACACGACTAACTTGTAGATTGAAATACTGATTTTCAAAAAATGAGCTGAGGCATAAATATGTAATTTTCTTTGTGCTGGTTATTCTCTCACTTCCCTCCTCCACCTTCTCCACACTCTTTCCAGTCCACTTGTTTTGCAAGAGGATATAGGAAAGGAGCCAAAAGCACTGACCCATGAAAATACATGCAAATTTGGTTGGGCTGAAGCTATTAAAAGTTGCTAGATGTGGCTGATCCTAAATCTGACCTGTTATTCTTGTTAGAGAAAGCTGGCACAAAACTAATAACACCATGAATTCCACATCCACTTCCTCCAACATGCGTATCAGTAATGATTTGCATTTTAGTGGTATCATGTAGAGCAAGATACGACCTTAAATTAGCTTTCTTGTGGGTCTTTAATTTTACATTAAGCTTTCACTCCTCCATCTCAGCTGGACAACAAAACGGGCAGTAGACAAGACTGAGGATGCAAGAAGACTGAGAATAATCCCTGGAGACTAGAGACACTGATCAAGAAACAAATGCTTCTTCTATTCCTGTACGTTCATAGGGGGAAAAACCTGTCCTAATACATGGAGACAATGGAAATAAAGTTGCCTGGGCAACATAATAGCACTGCTTAGGTTTTAGTGCTTGACTTGACACCTTTTACATTAATCTTCTCTGTAATTTTATCCTGCATATGTGTGCTTAATTGTGAGAAGAACAACTGAGATCAACGTAGGCTTGTATCCCAGTTCCACAAAATGGTCTCTAGTTTACCCACCACAATAAAAGCTGAACTGTACTTTAAGACTGGAAGAATGTATTTTCACTTATATCCAAATATAGTGGTATGGTACTCCATGTTCTCTCTTTCTGTTAAAAACCCTCACATTTTACTTGCAAAGAAAAAATAATACTTTCTTATTTTACTAAGAGATTTAAATTTGGCTTACAGATATAACTAGATTTGCAAAACAGCTTGTCACTATTTAGCTACTTGAATTAAGCTTAATTCAAATTTCTGTATTTCACTTAAAAAAAAAAAAAATCACGGTCCCCTAAAAACTGTTATGTTGAAGCAAAAGGCTATAGAACAAGGCACTGCAAAAGCTGTCTCTCCCTTTCCCTATGCAACTAAAACCCTAATTTAGCACATGTACAAGTTGTAGTTTTACCAGGCAGGACTGTATCAAATGATAAACTCTTTTACTTAAAGTCATCAGTAGTGTAATTATCATTCAACAGAATCACAAATTATCATTATTCCTGCAGCAGGTATAACTTCATACGTTTCACAACAAATTAAGTTTTTATAAAAGAAAATTGAAGAGTATTACTTTTAAGATTACTTATTTTCTACCTCCAACTTGAAACCTCACTTCCCCATCCTATCAGAAAAAGGGGGAAGGAAGATTCATGCTTATTTATTAGAGCTGTTCAAGTAATTGGACTCTTCCTGGCAACAGCAATTTCCTTGTCAAAGCTAGTAATCATAGCACCCACTTTTGTTGCTACATGATTCATTTTTGTAAGTTTAGTATGTATTACATAATATCTGACTATTTTTCAGTTGTTTTCCTTTCAGAATGATTATTTTGAAGTTTGATCAATCTCTCATTAAAAGCCAGGGAAAGATTCAGACCATCTATGTGAGTATTTGCATTAGTCCTTAAGGTCTAAGAAGTGACTGCCGGTCCAGAATTCCTGCATATGCAAATAAATAGGAGGGTTGGGATATTTTTTGCTCTGAAGTGAGATGATACAAGAAGTGTATATTTCTGCACCTAATGTGAGCTGAACAGTTAATAATCACACTAAAACGAAGCAGCCCTGACAAAAAGGAAGATGATTCTAGTAACTGCAGTCAGGTTAGCTTGCCATTTATTCATGTGTTACAATCCACGGAAACATTACCTGGAAGGATGCAATCACTACCCTGCCAAGAGTATCTGGACACTATAGACTGATTAAAATTACTCTTTATGTAACTTACATTTTACTAAAGTTCAAAGATTGTTGCTATTACTCAAGTTAGCATAACAAAGCAGCACCACAGATTTCAGGAAGAGAAAGGACTTCTTGAGAACTGTTTAAACTTCAGCATTGAACATGGCAGAACATTAATTCTTTGGTGAGAAGTGAATATAGTATTGAAAATGGCAACATGATTGTTCACCACCTTGTGCTGTTACTCTCCCTGTATATTTGTCCTAAGATACTATTTTCTTTAGAAAGAACAACATTTGAAAACGTTTGTTTCCAAGCATTTGTTCAGAATTTTGCACAGCAGCCCAAAAAGTGGGGTTTGCACGGAAATCGTTGTCTTCTCCAATCCTGCAATAATTTCTTCTGACATCATCACTTTTAGAGACCCTATCACACATGGACAATAATGAATCATTGTCTGGGAGCAAATCAGCTGTCACAGTTGTGACTTCTTCTGCAAGAAGAGAACCTACCCCAAGGCATCAGCAGGCAGCCACATGGAAGACCTCTGAGCAGTAGGATGAGTTTACTGCCTTATTCATTCCCTTCATTCCAGTGTTTGCTCCTGACTTCTGATCTTAGCTTATCCTTTGCTCTAATTTAACCTACGGATCCATTACCAAGGACTCCTGATCTTGATATAATCAGGATTGGGATTTTTTTCTCTGGTTCCTCTTTCTGCTCCTGATGGTGAATTCGGCAGAGTAATGTTTGCTTTCCTTATCCACAGGCCTTCCTACCCACCTGCAAGATGCCCAAAGCAAGTAGACAACAGGAATGCATAGCTTCTCTTCTAAATTCTCTTTTCTGTTTAAAAGAGAACATAGCCTATATTTGATTAGAGGTTTCCAAAATGTTCTTTTCAACATTTATCTAAACAATCTTTGCCTTTATCATATCCATATTTTACCTTCTTTGTCTTTTCAGTAGCCCTGTCCTTCTGCTGCATGCTGTTATAAACACACAGGAGTAACACAGGTGGCCAGATATAAAGTTTCAAAATTCAAACAAAATCAGCTTCATAGATTTTGAGTAGTTGAGATATCATGACTGCAGGAGGTATGAGGCTTACACTGCTGGTTCTGCTGGCAGTGATGACATGGAGCCAGAAAAGAGAGAGGGTCGTAAGTCAGAGAACATGAAATCACACCTACCTCTTCATCACCAACACACAAATCTTCATGCTTTTTTTGTGAGGCATATTCATCATCTAAATAATGCCAAAGAGCTTGCAAAAGAAAAAAAAGAAGTAAATCGAAATCTTGATCTGCTTGCAGTGATCTCACACAGCAAGCTAGGATAGCCACTACGGCAAAGCAAAAGTGAAGGATACTCTTAGTTCATAATAACAGAGAATAATTATATATTGATGAAGTTTTACTAACAAGATTTTTAGATGATGTTTCAAAAGCAACCAAACCTTGGTGACTTCAGTGTAGGGAAATGGAGAAATTTAAGTAATTATTATGTATAGGTAATTCCTTTAATTCGGAAAATCCAACGACAGAGAGAGTATTTACTTTTGTGTTACACAAATACTTGAAGATAATTCAGTATTCATACTGTGAAAAAACAAAAAGGACTGTTTTCAGCATAGCTAACAGAATAAAACCCTTGCAAACCATATTTAAATAAATGCACAGGTTTTAAAACCAAAGAGTAGGATGCTCAAAAGAAGATTATTTTGATAACACATATTAGGAACAGTTATATGTGATTTGGTTCTTCCTGGAGAGCTTTTGGTTGAATTTACAGACAAAATAATCCATAATTCAATATAAAAGGGAGTATGTGTGTCTGGAAGGAAGGTTGGGTAGCATGTTAGCAAATGGCAATTTAATTTGTCAAGTTTTACATCCTAACTTTCTGTGAAGACACCAGTTAGTTTAATCATTAGCATGAAAAATTACCTAACACTTCCACTGATGACTAATTTTGCCACCCCAGTGGTAGCTGATCAAATGTCTCTTGCTGCACATATGCTGAGCACATAGCTCCCAGAATGTCTGGCAAAATACTCAGTATTTTTTCCTTCATTTGGATTCATAAAGCGTGTTATGTCACTCTTGCTTGGGCTCCTTCCACCTTTTCATCTTTCCATTCTGGTATAAATGTCTGTGCGAGGCAACTGAGAAAGAGATTTATAACTTGTTAAGTGTTTTACAGGACTCAGAATACGACATCAGAGAAGCCCCAATGAGGCATGTAGTGCTATCAAATATACCCTTGAGTACACCAAGCATCTCCCAGAAGTGGGATGCGGATCTCTCGCGGCTCTTATGCAGCACCCAGCAGCCCCACAGAGAAATCTCACACCATCTATAAAATACCAAAAAAAAAAAAGCCAGGTGCCTCTGTCTTTGTGGGTAAATCAATCAAGTACCACAACCATCCCTATGAAACTACAAAATGATACAAAAACCTCACAATAATTCAAATTAGCAAAGGAAAAGTCTGACTGAACAAGAAGGCATGAGCTCCATCCAAAGTTTGGGTTCTCATCTTAATCATTACAACTACTGCTTGGATAAACTTCCTTAAAAAACCTCCCCTCTCCCATTTGTCCTCCATCACTTCTTGTGTGACTGGAAACCTACACACATTCACTCATTTCCACAAATATCAATATTCCTTCCCATTGTTTTCCATTGATCATCCTTTTAAAATACAATATTGAGTAGTCTTCTAAATTCTTTGAATTCTTTGCATTGTGACTAACCTTTCCTCAAAGTTCAAGACACAGAAAATCCAAACAGCAAACTCAATTCCTCAAACATCCTCTAGCTGGGGATGAGACCAAGAGACAAGAATTTTTTTGTTCAGACATTCAATACAATAGCCTACAAAACATAACAACAAAAAGCATGTGGTCTTTTGAATTAACTAAATAACAACCCACAGATCCCTGCTTCTGTATGTTCTTTTTGTAAGAAAAAGAGTTCTCTACAGAAGCACACACAGTCAGTATCTGTATTTTTCTGAGGTCCAACATACACAGCTTGGAAAAATCTCCACAGGTTGCACATTCTGCATCTCCAACAAAGCAGAGCTGCAGGCATAACATGACCTGAACTGACAAAGTCTCTGTGGACTGGGCAGTACCACGTGGAAAACTGTAATGGGCACTGTCTACTACCTTTTCTGCTTGATTATAGGCATAGCAGAACGTAACCTGGCATTTCTGTTGAAGAAGGCTGTATCACTACACTATAAATCTAACTACCGAAAATCCAATTTCTTCCTTGCTTAAATTATTGCTAAGATACGGGAAGTAAAATCACAGAACAAGCTTCTGTAACACAGAAGTAACCATGAACAACTTGAGTTGCCATCTAGCAAATGAAGTAAAGGACTAAGGTAACAGCTCTTGAGTTTTCAGGACTAGCTATGACAATATTCCCCCTTGTGGCCTTGGGCAAGTTACTTAACCTCTCCAGATGAGAGTCCCCATCTGTAAAAATGAGGATAATGATATTTACTTACCTCTCTCAGAGGAGATGTGAGAACTAATTACAATAATTTGTGTAAAGGGTTTTGAACCTGAAGAGCACTACGTAAAGTGCTAAGGAAATAGCGTTTATATAAAAGACTAAGGGGAAGCGAAGATTCAACTTACACAGTAACACATCAGTTTAAGAAAGAAACATAACTTGGTTTTTATACCCAATCGAACTATACATCCGAGACAATTTTCCTACTACAAAGTAAGTTTAGTTATAAAGCACATGGCTATCGAGGCTTCTTCAGAGTACTGACCACTCATATTCCCCTTCTGTCTAAACTTTGTGAAGGGGATCATCCAAGGTAGTTGCCAAAATTGCCCTACAGTATTCCAGAATATGCCATCCAGATAGATTGTGATACGTTTGTTAGGCATATTGACATTTGTTTACCCCAAGCACTCTGACACTTGTTTTGGTCAAGATCTGGACATTGTTTACCTACTTGTTCTGACTTTGGTGGATGTCACTGTTTTCATAAGGGCCTCACTATGTTTTTTTACAACTGTATTTTAATGCGACAACATTATCAAGTGAAAAAAACAAAGAGTAGTTATTTTAACCAGAAGTAAGTAAAATTATTCTCTGTATATACTTCCTGGGAAGTCTACCAACATGTCAAAAAATACTTGTTTCCCCTTGCCCCAGGTCAGAGAAGGCAGACTTACAACAAAGGGGGAGAAACCAGCTGCAGGAGACCAAGGTGACCCCAGCCGGGTGTGTAAACCAGAGGAGACAAGGTTTGGGGTTTGGTTTGATTTGTAGGGTTTTTTTCAGGTGGTTTTAGCTTTTACTGGAAAAAACAATAAATGCACAAAACCAAGAAACCTGCTCATACACATTCAGGAGATTATTTTGGTGCTGACCCTACAACATGGAAGACTGGACAATAACGAAGCAGCATGGACAGGTGGCTGATTGAGAGACACCCTTATACGCCTAGTTCATTCAAAACCTGGGCAAACCAATGTGCTTTTACATCTCTGATCAACTAGCCAAGGCCATACCAACTGCCTGTTGCACACATTTGAGCACAAGCCAGAGTATGGAGTTCAATTACTTTTATTAACAATACAATTGTGTTTTCTTCTTTGCTTATCATTAAAAATTACTAATCAGACAGATCAGAACTGTTGATTAATGTTCTTCATAATTACAATCAATTCTGTAGATGGCATAACTGCTTTAAAATCTATTTCTTGATTAGTATAAATTCATGAGTAAAACCTTTTTGTCTAATAAGGAAAAAAACCCAAACGTGACTGCACATGCAAGCAGCTGACCAGCCACCTCAGCATCACTATATCTGCTCTGGCATCCTATTACAAACCAAAGCATTAGCATTCTGAACCCTAGTGAAAAACAGTAACCAGAATTATCTCTAGTCCAATGTCTCTCTCATTGGATAATTCCAACATGATTTTCAGAGGGTATACTTCATCTTCAGAACCGTTATTTCGGGTTATTGATGTTGAAATTGGAACAACCGGAACTAATCTAGAATTCTGCATTGCTTCATCTTTTGTACTGTAAGTTTTAATTATTCTGCTACTTTATTATGCTTTCCAAATGAAAATTAGCCTTGGGCAGAAAGAACAGAAAAGTGTTTAGATCTTGTAACATATTTTGGGTAGCATTTTGGGGTGTGCGTATCAAGTGTTTTGTTGCAGGGTTTCCTTCCTTGCCATAAAGAAGCTCTCTGGTGCATTTGTTACTTCTCCAAGTTGATTGCTAATCATCCACAGATATTAATATCCTGCTGATCTCTGTGCTTTTGAAGTGTTTTCTTTGGTAGTTTTTTGGGGTCTTTTTTCTTACTGTTGTTTGCTTTTTTGTTTGTTTAGTTTTCAGTTTTGTGGGTTTTTTTTTCTGTTTAAACAAGTTGATTGCTATTTTCAAACACTCACCTAGACGTAAAAGCCAGACGAATCAATATTGTCAAAAGGTTATTTTCATCAGTAACTTTCTTAAAAATGCAACATTTCAAATAGAAAATTAAAATTATAAAAGAAGATGAATCCTAAAACATGCCAGCCATCCTAGGTAAAGTGAAAACTCTGTGAAGATGCTGACACAAAGTAACATACCATGTGTTACTTTTCATAAAGAATCAAGTACATACTTTTGATCATTTTACATGTGGCATAAAGTAATTCCTATTCTGATCATTTTAATTACTTCAGCAAAACATAGCAGTAGCAGCATAAAAGTTTTGCACCAAAACTCACACTTGTGCTTCTTAAATGTTGATATAATACTTAATTATTATACAAAATTATTTTAACTGACACTGTAAGAGAACTCAAGCTTAAGAAAAAAAAACTAATTTAAGTTACCACAAAACCATTCCTTTTCCTCAAATAAATCAGTTTTGCTTCAAAAAAAAGTAATTGCAAAGTATTTTATTTATAATTCACTTTTTGTTAAATCAAAGTTTGAGTGATCATCAACACGACCTTCTTGATAAACGATTTTCATTAAACAGTACTTGATCATAAATTTTCACCATGTCTCTCTCTCTCTCCTTATCACTCACATTACAATCTCAGAGACTACCTGAGAGGAGACTGTGTCATGACACATTTTACTTGTTCCTTTCATGGGAAGGACAGTCAAGGGGCTCCAAGCATAGCCCAAAACTGCTCTGACTCATATGACTTCAAGATGGAGTTAAACTCTAGCTCTGTCTGAGGATTTATGAACTAATAGACCATAACCATCCTTTTGTTCTTCAAGGCTGCACTAAAAACCTGAGAGAATTAAACTGCAGTCTTGTAAGCAGATACAGTATTGGTAATCCACCTGCAAACCATGGTGTATTTCAAACAGCAGCCATTCTATTCTAAGGACCTTCACGCTGAAGGGGGTAGCACTGTTGGAAAGAACAGCAGCCACTCTGAGCCTGGTAACCGCTGTCTGAAGCAGGGTCATTCTACCACTTTCCTTCAACTGAAAGCACTGGTTTCAGAGCTTTTGGTACCTACTCTGGGGCTCAGGCATTCACTCTTTGTACAGAAATGACTAAGAAATTCTGTAAGATTTTCTTCATTCAGAGAAGCTGGCTTTTGAGGAAAGGTGTTTCTCTTTTAACCTTGAACAATACAGACCCCGCTTCAATTTGATCCAAAGGTGAGCAATTTCGCATTTATAAAAAGCCCAAAAGCTTCCAGTGGAGCTGCAGTCCTCAGCACCTACAGTGCTGATTCTTTGTAATTCAAATCAAATACATACACACACTTAAACAACACTTAGCACCAGATGTTATAGTCACCATGAGCAAATGCCACCAACAGGCCAAATGAACAGAACCACTGGTCTATTAAAATTTTTACCATTACGCTTTGAGCTAAAATCCACTCTCTGAGCCCAACTAGCAGTGCGCATAAATCAGCTTTCAGTCAAGTTTAACATGTTGTAAGAGCTAATAATTGACACCAGGTATAGCACTACCCATTTCTTCAGTGGAACCTTGTAACCAGACCTCCTAGGACTTCAAAGGCAGAAAAGACAGCACTGTGTTTTCGCTTGATCTCCATGTTCCTTGTGACAGAAGGCAAAAGTACAGATGGTGATTAGACGTTTCTAGTTAGTATCTCCTCCTACAATCTGTTTTGGCCCAGGGTCAGCAGAACAAAATGTTTAAACAAGCAGCATTAATAACACTTATTAACGATGCTTTAATAACCCCATTTTACCAATGCACAAGATAGAAATGACATAATGAAAAGTAAAAAAGGAATTAGAGGATATAAAATAATTAGGCTGTTTGAAAATCCCATGTATACTTCCAAATTTTAAAGTGTAGTCTCTCAGCCTGGTACTGCTGCAAACATGAATAAAAGGAATAATAGGCTATAGACAGGGAAGGAGGGTTTAGTTTTAATAATTTCTGCATACTAAAGTATTCTTAAAAGCATAGCAGAAATTTTAAAACATTAATGAAGTAAAAACTCTTTAAAAATCACTAAGTACAAGGCGTAAGTTCCTGGAATAGCATTCATGCAGCATTTGGACACCAAATCTTCTGCTGGCTCTGCATATTTCCCTCTCAAGGTGAAGATGAATCAGCTTCCTGTGGAGTCACTCACTGACAGGTCACTTGGTACGGTGAGGAAGTGAAGTGTCTGTCCCAACCCACAAGTCACCATCATTTCATCACTGAGTGAAAAACTGAGTTCCTCCATAAGCACCACCCAACTTCAGCTTGATTTACACTGCCTGTTCCCTCCCATGTCTAAAGGGGGAAAACTTTGATAATGTCAACACTTTTTGTTTACCAAAATATGAAATAAAGAAGGATCCTAAGTCTTAAATTGATCACTGCCACCAGCTCTCACCAGTTTTCTGAGATTTGCTGTCCAAACAGTGCAAGATAAACATTCACTGCTTTCTATTAAGAACCACTCTCAATGCGGGCATTCAGTCAAATGTTCTACAAGATAAAGGCACTATAATAGCAGCAAAACACCACAAGCTATACAGACAAAGCAAAACCACAATCAGTTTTCAATTCTCTCCCATGACTTGGCCTATGTGACATCACATAGTAGCTTTTTAGCTTTGCAAAGACCAATTACCTTTCTTTTAACCGCTCCAGGTTTTTACATTTCCCCCACGATGGGGAAGAAACATTCAGCATCAAAATGCTTTCAGGCACGAGCTTAACACACAGAAGAAGAACAAACCCCATAAAATAACCCCACACCACACATGCTCAAGGCACATTCCCGCTTTCCCCTCTTTCAGACTCTAAACATAAAGCGGTACCAACAGCTTTAGGAAAGCAGGAAAACAAGCCATGTGAAAAATAAGCAAGACTCTGGAATATCTCAAATGGATCTTCCTCAAAAGGTGCTCCTATTCCTATTTAACTGTTACATGATTTAGAAACATTTTATTCAACATAGATCTTTCACTGCCAGGCATCCAGCAACTCTGTCACAGCTTCTGACAGGCAACATTATCAAAGTTTATTTCAGGGAGGACAAGGTGTTTGCTTACATGAAAACAGCAGTTTAGTTTAATAAATTACTGGGAGACTATTTTTTAAGTCAGAGAGATCTTCTTTGGATCTGTCAGGTTTTAAAAGTCTCAAGAAGATCTAAAAAATAATAATCATCATCATAAACAATTCACTGCAGAAAAACTGTAACAGTTTCTATTCAGTAATTCAAGATTTAAAAAAAAAAAATTGAATAGTGAAGCATCTCACTTTAGTATGAACGATAGTGAAGGGAAAAGTTCAACAGTTAAACTTTGGCTTCAGATGAACAGCTGCTGGAGATGGGCACACCATCCCCAGTTTCAGCAGACAGGAGTTACTCAATGCTAGCAAAGCTGTCTGCAGTGCTAGTAAAGATGAAACAAGCACATATTCTAAGATTAGCCATCTGTTAAACCATGGATAATAGCATTTGCTTGCTCTGATCAGTATTTTCAAGGTTTATGTCACTGTATTTGTTAAATCCTTTAACACTCAGATAAGTCTAAGTGGAAGAACTTTTGAAATATGAAGTCTGCTCACAGCCCGGCAAAGAATTCAGCAGATGACTTTCAAAAATCCAGTTAAACAAGGATTAAAAAAGCAGCCATAGATCTTGAGTGCCTCACTCAAGCACAAAACCACATTTACCAGTGGATCTGACCCTCACAGGAGTCAGCATCTCGTGACATGGATGGAGAGAAGAGATCACACCTTGAAGATGGGGTGTTAAGACTCCAGTTTTTAGCAGGTTCTCAGATGTCATATAAAATTTACAAATAAAACCGTAAGCGCAAAGCATTATTATAAAGAATGCCCAGTTATTTTGAGATACCTGTGATGAGATCTATAAATTACAGTTTCTCCCAAGTGAAGCAACAGCAGGTATGATGATCCAGTTCAGTAGTTTCAAGGCAATGACTTTTAGTGTCTTCACTATAAAAAAAAACATTCTGTATTTCCCCTGTCCAAAGGAAAATAAAAAAAAGCGATCTTACGGAGTAATTTAGAATTACTCATTCCCCTGTAATGTAACCTTACTCAGGCCCATCTTCTGTGCCCTCTGCTTCTCAGTTACCTTGTTCCTTCTCTGTAATGGCAATCCCAAAAAGATGGGGTCAATCACTAATACAATTCAGAAGTGCAACTTTTCCAACATCCTGATTAATAAAAAAAATACCTAAACACAGAGGGTCAAATGCAAAGGCAGTCCTGATCACACAGGTAAGGCGCACATGCAACGTAAATGCAATGATGAGGAAGTGTTAACTGCTCAACTTTAAGGCTCTGATGCAAAAGTCCTCTAGAAATCCAGCTTCCATTGATTTTATGCCTGTTCACTAACAATTATTCACGAGCTGTATTGCAAGACCAACTAAAACATGGACACAGTAGAGCTTTTGCTAAGAAGGTCACTAAATGTTGTCAATATGCCTAGCAGAACAAACATTTAATATTTGCAGTACAAGGTAAAAATAAATGAATGTCCTACACAAGGCTTTTTTTCTGAGAACAAAGACTAGACACTGAACATTTGTTGATAAAAAGCTATTTATCCATCCTGTTTCTTCTGTTGTGCATTGGACCAAAGCCAAGAGTCACAGTTCTCAGCTGCTAACTACTGAAACAAATGAATGACCAGCAGACAGAAGTGATTTTGGCCATTTATGCTCTGTGAGCACACTCATTATCGGTCACCTAAAATCAGAAATCTTATGAAGTGACATTTGAGAGTGTACAGGCAAGAACTTCCCCTTTTCCTCCCTCTTACTGATTATGCAGTTTGGTTTACAAGGAACTGTACCAAGGCATAACAGCTGCAGCTTCCTTAGAAATTAGCGTTTTGCACCATCAAGTGCTGAGCTGCCTTGCGCCCTACACTAATGCCTGGATCACTAATGGTCAGGATACACTACAGAGGGGAATACTAGATTACCTGTACTTCTACACATGAATGCACTGATGTGGTAGTTCATTAGTCTATGTATTGTACTGGAAAGAATGACTAAGCACCCCACCCCCCCCAAAAAAAAAACCCCAAAACAATAAAAAAAAACCAACCAGAAAAACACCACCACCAAAACAACAGTCAAGACTCTTTACAGATGCAGTAATGCAGCAGAAAATATTTGGGAATGCCAAACTGGGAAAGCGTGATACCCAAATGTAATGCAAAGTACTTCCTTCAAGCCAAGTACCAAATCAATCCATTTGACAGACAGGATTTAGCAATGAAAGAATAAGCACACTCTGTTCTATGAGAAACAGTTAAATGTAGACTGGCAACAACACAAAAATCTTCTCCCTTCCCTCCCCAACCACCTAACACAGAAAATCAATCCTGACTGCTATTAGCCCCTCAACTCATCTAGAAAGTTACTACTTACTATACAGCTCCCTAGAAGCATCTAAATGAAGGCTCCCAGCCTCTTGCTCCTCTCCATGCCCTTGTCCACGCAGTCATGCTGCTTCTTTTGCACTGGCACCCACGCTTAAATGAGTAGGTTATGAGCAAGCCCAGTGATCTGAGCCAGCTAAAATAATTACTGTTTTTCTTCTCCTAGATCCACTTTCTGTTGGCTCAGTTCCTCGAACTGACTTACCATCTGGTCATACAAGAGCAAGAAATGGCATAAGTGGGGGTAGAACCACTATCAGGGGAGAAAGGGAGGAGGGAATGTTTGATAGCAGCCCAAGCTGAGATACTGTAGGTTGACACTCGCTCTACTTTGGTGGAGGACATGTCCTTCTTGACACATCACAGAAAAACCATAGTATGCTATACAGTTCGTTACCTTTAGGGAGACAAATTCTGCCACTGGATAAACACATACCAATCCTGCTACAGCTGGAGGAAGTCACTTCTAAAATATACATTTCATATATTTGGTGTGATGCCTATTAACAATCAAACCCTATTACATCTGCCTGCTAGGATTATTTACAGTTGACTACATGTGCACCAGACAAAGACCACTCATTATTAGTATCTGGATTTCCAGTGGATAAGAAAATGAATTCCTATAGATTTGTACTATTGGGTAAAGTATTTACAGTGACACCAAGTCAGAATTAAGCTATGAAAACCTATTTTAAAATATAGGTCTGACTTTTTAGGTATAGCTACTTATTCTGAATAGTCATCCATAAAACTAAAGCACATTCCTCTTCTGTATTACACATCCTTTTTGATTCATCTAGAAAACAGGAATTATCTACTACTACTATTTTAAACCTCTGTACATTAGAGTAAGAATTATCTATATAACAGCAATCCATGTTGCTCAGTTTTCAATAGTTTGACAGAATAAATTTCCTCCTTACTGCTGTTCTTACCTTCACTGCTGTCTTGTTTGCTCTCACCTTTCTTGAGGAAAGAGTTAACCCAGCCTCTGCTTGCAAGCTTTCTTTAGCTAAAGAAAGATAAAGCAGGATTTAAACACCATTTTCAACTAGCTTCACTATACACTGAAAGGTCACTTGCTTGTTCAACTAATTCTGACTTTAAATTTGAGGGCTATTTTAAAGACGTTGATCTTCAGACTTTTATTTATATAACAAAGAAAGTAAGCACAGATTTTAAAACAAATTCCAGCAAATGCCCTATAAATTTTATGTTCTTCAATTAATGGTAGTAGTTCTGGTTACCTAAAAATATATCAAGATATTTTAGTTTTACAATTACAAAAATCAGACTTTTCTAATCAACATATAGAGGTGGGTCACTCACACGGTAAGAAAACAAGGGAACCAAAAATAAACAGCTACATTTGATCTGAACATCATTTCTTTTTCAGTCCAGTACTTCTTTTATTATCATTAGAGGAAGAGAAGAGCCAGTTGTAGTATTTTGTAATATTTCCAGGAGAACTGGATAACAACTTCAAACTGTAAGCTGTGCATGTTGTCTCTTTAAATTAGCAAATTAATTTAACATTTTCTCAGTATAAAAAATGCACAATAAAATTTGAGAGTTAAGACTTACATTACCCTACTGTTTAGGAAGCTCTCCCTACTTTGTGTTATTAATCTCAGAGTACTACTAAAGTTCGTTTCTGGGGAAATTCATTATTGAAAGAATTAACTTCATTTTCCTTTTGGTTGCACTCTACGTATTTTAAGATTAATAAATTTATTTTCTCAATTTATATAAACTACCTACTGATTTTTTATTGTCAGAGTTGTAAAAGAGAAAAAAGAAACAATATGAAGTCTGCATCAATGCACAAACCTGAGATCCTTGCTTATGTAGTTTCACATTCTAGAAAAGAGTCAGATTGCAGTGTCTCACTTCAATTATATACATTTTTGGACTTAGTAATAGATAAATATACATAGATATCAAATTCTTATATAATACTATTATGGCTCAACATTCAAAACAGTATGCAAATGTGTCTAGTCAATATTTCTGACCTATTTTGTTGAGTGTATTTTTTACATATATAATTGGGTCATGTTCCACTAATATCATGCTTTCCTCTTCAACTCATTTTTATTCATTTATTTTATCACATTTGAACAGCTTCTGCTAATCCTATTCTCTGTCAAATTTGGATTAGAGCTGTGCAGAACTTTAACATCATTTTAGCTGATAGACAGGATTTCTGGCAACCCTAAAGATGTGGGTGGAAAAGGCTGCAGAGTGAAGTGTTTTTCTTCATGCATATCTATTAGTTACAGTCCCAGGCTGCATTAAGGGACCTGCAAACAAAGCTTCAGATTCAAAAAGTGTTCTAAGAAAATGCTTCAGTCCTCATTATGATTAATATTTGTAATCCAACTACTAAATAATTCACAAAGAGCCCTCACTTTCAGTCTGCTAGGTGGGTCAGCACACGTGGAAGCAATAGTTATTTACATAACACAGATGAGACTATTGAAGAGATGTGCTAGGATTTATAAATCACTTTTGTGGCAACTCTAACAGCTATTTTGCAGGTACCTCCCTTCTGTGATTCCTTCTTTAAGAAACCCCCTTCCTAGATTTCTGTCTGTAAGTCTTCTCTTTTTGTAGTATTTTGAAAATAAAACTGATTAAGTAGTAGGCAAATTGTCTCCTCAAATCAATGACACAATGAGGTCCGGAAGAGTTGTACTTCCATGGGAATACATCCAGTTGAATGTTTCCTGCATGCTCTACAGTTGTGCATGTAATTTGTCTGTATCTATCGCTGCCTTTTTGGCCCCCACTCCCCGCCCCCCCACCCTTCCCCTCCGCAAACTTAGATTAAAATAATGCTATGGTTGCTAAGATAACCACTCTGAAGTTAAGAGAAGACAGGTGAGGCTGCTGGCACAAAGTTAACTTGACCCCCTAGTGCAACACAGTCTTTAAGGCTCTGCTATTTTCCTCCACAGGATCCGGCTTCATTCAGTGCACAGAATGCTCTGGGGATTAATTTAGGTTATGTAGTGAAGAAGACAGTCAGTAGAATTCCAGCTTCATTTACTGCAGTAATAGGAAACTGTGTAGTAAATGAAGCAGAGGAGTGCCTCAATCCCTCCCTTTCCACCGCCTGCTCCCAGATCCCTCTTCCTTCCTATTTCCCTGACTCACAGTCGCTCTCTCCAAGTTGTAACATCTTTGACCAGGCATTTCACCTCTTCCCTACAACTTCTTATCTCCAGTAATGGCATCTGCCTCCAGGTTGGTACCATCCCCTGAAGAAGAACAAGGACAGGCTTCCTCTACACACTGTCTGGGCAGCTGCAGGGAGGAGATAAGGGATGTGCGGTTTCCATACCGAGAGCCTGTTGCTGTGCCAAGTTGCCATCAGATCCTGAGATAATTAATATACGAACAGCAAGACAGAGCAGCGATTACCTATTTTGATAGCTCCCACACTCTGGGCCTGGTCTTGTTGCTTTGCCATTGAGCTCATGGAGAGAAGTAAGTGAATTCAGTCTTGCTGGACACATTTATTAGAAATATTTCCAAATTATTTCTAACACTATATTAATTAATGAGCTTATTCATATTAAAGTAACTTTCCTACTAAAATAGCTACTTCAACTTTTATTCATTGACAATTCACATCAAAGACTTCTGAATCCAAAATGCTGAGTAGCTAGAACCCAATCTCAGTTTTATACACAACCGCACCAGAACAACTGGATATAGCTTTCACTTAAATAAGCAATTACTATACAAGTCAATATAAAGTTTCTAGGAGTTGCTATTCAGTTAGAACCCACCACATCAAGAAAAACAGATCAGGTAGTACCCTTTTTTATGTGCCCAGATGCAACACTGAGTTTGCTAGAATGTAGATGGCAGTGACAAAAACATGAAGTCATTACTGAGCATTAGAATCACAAACAGATTGATACTCCATTGTGGGAGCAAACACCATGCCCAGTGACACCTATTAATTGAACTCACTTCAGCTGAAACTCTCATGTGATGTATTTCGGTCATATAGCCCAGAGCTGCATGCCACTGGAGTCGTGGGCAGAAACAGCAGCTGGCTAGTCTGAAAAAATCAATTTGGTTTTATTCCTTACACTTATATTTTGGCTTAGCAAAAGCTTGACTTATAACTCTATTCCTGCACTTATAAATGCTCCTATTCTACATATGTTCCACATTCAAACTACAGCAGAGCAGTTGTAATATTTAGTTGGGGTCTTTTCCCCTGAAAGACTTAAAACTCCATGAATCATGACTATGTACATGACTTTTCACTATGTAATTGAGTTTCCGGTTCCTAAATAAAAAAAAAAAACTCACATAAACATTAAAAGTAATCTGTAAAATAAAATTTTCTGTTGGTTTCATATTTTAGGTCTAATTTATTTTGAATACTATGATAAATATTCTTAAAGTAGCTAAAGAATTCACGAAAAAATCAGCTGGACTTTCTCCATGACGCTCAACATGTGATCCTACACACAAACTTTTAGAAACAATGAATAATACATCAATAATGACCAATAAATGAATAATTAAAATTTAAAAACATTGCAATGAATGTAGGCATATTTCTACACTTGTTACACAAGAATATATTTTCAAAAATCATTTAAACTATCCATCAAAGTCCCAGCAAAACTACAAATGCTGTTTGGGTTAGCCAGTTGGAGCTGTTCTTCCCAAAGACAAAACCAGAAAATGTAAAATTTCAAATCTCCTTACAAATCTGTCAGATCACAAAACCCATAATTTAAGGCTGTATTGGGATTTTTTAAATGGACATAGGTATTCATGCTGAAAAAAAAACCCTGTTTCAGTACTAACTTCATCACTTCGCCTACATTTCCGCATAATAAGGCTTACAGCATTGCAGCTCTTACACCCCTGCTGAGTGGTACCCCCAGGCAATGATGTGCTCCCGGTTGCCACACCATGTGCAGACTTCCTCGCTCACCACGCACATGATTCACCCCTTGTATCCTATTCTCCAGGCCTGCACGTTCCCACTGCTGTGAGAAGCACCAGTTCAGGTGGTTCCTGGTTCAGGTGTCCGAAGAGAAAACCGACACTCTAAACCTGAGCTCCTCAGGTTTGTGGGTCCTTTATTCAGCTGTTGACGTGTAATACTCCTTTTTACTCAGCTCAAAAACTACAACATCCTTTTAAGCAATGCCATAAACCAACAGTATACTTATTTAACAACTTCATTCCTCCCCCTTGCAGGTTTCAGGTTTGTCTCCAATAACCATTTTCAGTTTTCCTTTCTACTACAGCATTTAAGTAACACTTTTTTGTTACAATGAAGCAACGCACAGAATACAAGGCTTGAAACTACATTTGCCTTGTTAGATGTTGTTACAGAAGAATCATTATCTGATATGTATTACTTCCAATCTTCTCAACTAGTTCTTAGAGAGGTGTGGATTGACTTGTAGGACTCACTTAAGCAGTTCACAAAACCAAATGAAAATTCTATTCTTTTGATCAAATACACATCACTGACATTAATTTCTAAATTCCTGAAATAGTCACACTATTTCCTATATTCACCTGTTTTTGTGAAGTTTTCTTGGAAAGAAACTGCACAGAACAAATTCTTAACAGCAAGAAACTGAGGTGGGAAGTTGAAATCATGTATTAGTTAAATTGAACCTTTTAGAAACTGATAGTCATACAGCAGTGATATATTCTGCTTTTAAAAAGTTAAATTTGTGAACTTGCATTATAATACGTGTTCTGAACACTTTTTTTACTTCTTTCATGTCATGCAAGTTCTTGGACACATTAGAAAGGCTTCTTTCTAATGCTTGGTCTTGAGAGATTCATTAAATCTGTAGCATTTGAGTAGCTCATAAAAACTAGACAGCAAAGCTAGATATCAAACATCTCAAATTATGAGCAGCATGACAAGAAACAACATGTCACCAAAACTACTGACTGCTAAATTACGATACTCCACAGTTTTACACCACTTTTTTCATACTATTTGATAGACTTACATTGGCTAAAGCATCAAAGCTTTATAAAAATAAATGTAGACCTATAATGCATTTTTTTTCCGAAGAGAAAACAGGAAATAGATTTAACCCAACCATTTCGCATTCACGTTGCAATTCCAAAAGTTCATCTTAAATCCCACTTCAATTTACTTCAGCATTCTTCAATAATTCTGACAGCTCTCTCCTCGGGTCTCCATGCTGAAACTGCCAAGTCTTAGAGATGCTTCTACTGAGATTTATTCTTTACAGGAACAAACATGCAAAATGGATCTTTTCTTCCTTGCTCGCTCTTCTAGACTAATGTCTTTTGGTTTCTTCATTAAAACTGCTTCAATCTGCACTTTTGGAACATCTACACTAAGATTCATTTACCTATCCCCTGAGGGTATGCCAGGGGTAGGTTTTGAGCATCTGCAGTGGTCACCTGTAGGCAATATATTTACTGCATAAGCATGGTCAGATGAGGAAGCAAATATCTCTTCCATTTTAATTGACAACCAAGGAAATAGTGACCATTTACGTATTTTATTCAGTGCCTTAAAACCGGAAAAAAAATAAAGGAACGATCCCAAGAACAAGACTGAAAAGCCAAGTATCTTCATTCTGAATTCCTTCCAAGAGATAATGGATTTGAAGGAACCAATCACTGCATGAGGAATATTTACCAATATATTTTCCCTCCTTAAGGGGAGGAAAGCAGACAGAGGTATCTATGGAAATGATACAAGCATACTTATTTTCAGAAGAGGGCTTGGGGCTGCTGAAACCTAAGTCCTTGAGAATGCTTGCAGGCTGCGTAAACATAGGAGCTAGGTGGTAGCACCAAGAAAAAAGTATCTTTACAGCATCTTGCAACTTTGAGAGTTACCATTCCAGCTTCTGGAAAACCTGAGATGCCCAACTCATACACAGAATTAAGGTTCCTATGCTGAGTTTCTAAAGCATTATAAATTAGCCTAATGGCAAGATAACTGTGATTTTTCAGCATCACAGTGTTTCAGATTCTTTGAGGATACTGAACTAAGTAACCTGATCACAAGGTGTCTTGGGGTGACTTTATAATGTGTATGTCCAAACTAAGACACAAGGTTAAACAAACAAAAACCCTTCAGGCATTAACTGTCCAAATATTTTACAATTTGATTGCTGAAAATCAATGTCCTTTAGTAGCCACTGCTACGTCCTTAAGGACCAGTATACTGTTAGGGGGAGGTAAAAAAAAGAATCAGAAAATGTTGGCTCTCTGTTTGATTGGGGTTTTTTTTCCTTCAACTAGAAGTTGTCACCTAAATCTCTGGAGCTGTTTTATGAAATGTGCTTGCTACCACTAGGAACAAAAGCCTAAGGACCTACCTTTGTTTCAGGAACATGTGGAGAATCAGAGTTTGTTATACAGTTATTCCCCAGAATTTTCTAGGATTCTCACCATTGAATTCTAACCCTCTGCCCCCAAAGCTCCACCCACAGAACTGTCCAAAAAAAAGACTTCATCACATGCCAATGTGAAGATCTTGGACACACGTGTTTGGGAAAAAAATAGCAGGTGATGGGATAACTCTTTATAGGCTTATTCGTTTTATTGGTGCTAGACACTGGTATTACAATGATCAATTCGTAGGTTTTGTGGTTTCATCCTGACATGTCGTTTTACTGCATTTTATTAAAAGAACATCTTGCTTGCATACATAAAATTAATTTAGCAGCTCTAAAGCATTTTTATTCTTCATTCAAGCCTGTTTATTCTAATTTAACCGATGGACAGCTAATACAGCTAGCTTGAACAAAACAACTGCACATGTTCACACTATCCTTAAGGATACAAAATATCCAGTATTTGCACACAATTTCATGCACATATTTTCACACCCACCCTCAAGACTGTACATCCACAGAAAGTTTACAATCAAAGGCTTCACTCTGAAGAACTGGAGAGGCTGTTTGCATGCATAATGCTTAAATGCTCAGTGTAGCTACCCAAGACAACACTTCAAGGTCACTTCCAAAGTATCCTACCTAAGTGACGTTTATTTAGCATACCCAAACTTTTTCCCACAAATACAGTATGACAGAATATGAGGCAACGTACGAGCTCCTAAGAATAGCAAAGACATGCCCAAGGCCAGGAAAAACACAACCATGCCAGGCTAGAAACATCCTAATTGGCAGAGGTGTGCAAGTTGCACAATACCAATGTATACTGCACATAGACCTACACAGTCACGTGTGCACATTCAACTCAGCTGAAGGAGCAACACCATTACTTATAAATGTGGGACTCACAGTATCATACTCAGTTGGAATAAGAAATGAAGCATCAGCAAGAGATTTCTGCTGAGGTTTTATACAGTTTTCAGAAATCTGTTTGAATGTACCAGCAGGTATCCTGCTTCCAAGACCTTAAGAAAAAATGCTTAATGACTGGTCTCTCTGGATCCCATTAAGTGATCATGTAAACAGCAGGGCACTGAAAGGTACTCAACAGAAACCTCTTAGTAACATTTTATGCCACCATGCAGTTTGCATTTTATTTGTTCCTGAGGAGACTTGGAAATTCATTCAGGTTTGCAGAATCAAAGTATCATATATGAGACTCTGTACTAAATACTAACTGGAGTACGAATCAACTATAAGTATGAAAGAAGACAAAATTACAAGGACAGAAGACATAGGCATCCTGATTACAAAGCATGTATTATGAACATGTTTTTCACCTTTATTCAACAGTGTTCTGTGATAAGTAGAAACCTACTACTCAGAAAAAATGCTAAAAGCCACTGGACTGGTCTAGCAAAGTGTGTTCTACCTAGTAATCACATTACACAGTACAGCTATGCTCATCTCAGAGATCTTAGGTGGAATGCATCTGAACAGTACCCAGAATATCCCAGCTGGGGAAGACAGGCCTGCAACACAGGATCAGGCTTTCGTTAAGGCAGTGTTCTCTACAGTCCTATCAGTCACATGGTCAAAGTGCCTCCATCTCATAGCTTCTCTAACAGATGAATAAAATTTGCCTTTGGGCCAAGCATGAATAAAGCCTGATTTTAGCAGCATGCATGCCCAGCACCTGCTGAAAACAAGACACTTCCAAATGTGCTTCAAGCTGGGCACTGCTGGTAGAACTGGTCATTTACAAACCCTGACCTGCTTAAACAATAATAATTCTGCCCTTCATCCCAAAAACTAGGAGAGATCTGTCAAGTATTGTCTCTCACATATGCTCAAGATGGACAGGATTGTGTCCTTGTTTTGGCTGTGATTTTCTTCATAGCAGCTGGTATAGTGCTGTGTTTTGAATTTAGGAAAACAATGTTGCGAACACATTGATGTTTTAGCTATGGCTGAGCAGGGTTTACACTAAGTCAAGGACCTTTTCTGCTTCTCACACCACCCCAACAGCAAGGAGGCTGGGGGCCACAAGAGGCTGGGAGAAGACAGCCAGGACAGATGACCCCAGATGACCACTGAGATATTCCATACCATATGGTGGCAAGCTCAGTATATAAACTGAAGGGAAAGCTGGCCCCACTGCTTGGATACTTGGAACAGGCATCAGTCAGTAGGTGGCCAGCAACTGCATTGTGCATCATTTGTGTTGTATATTCAAATTCTTACATCATTATTACTGTTTTTCCTTCCATTTCTGTACCACTAAACTGCCTTCTTCTCAACCCCTGAACTTCACTTCCTGTGCCCTTCTCTCCAGTTCTCTCCCCATCCAACTGAGAAACAGAGTGAGCAGGCATCTGAATGGCGTTTCACTACCTGCCAGTTAAGCCAGGAATATTGTTAAGTATGCATAATATTGACACTGTTACATTCTTACCATATTAATTTTTTCAGTATCTATTGTAGTGAGTTTCAAGCTGTTTGTCACAGTAGCATCTGTCTTAGATTTCTTTTTCTGGCAAAGAAAGCTCTTCAACAATGAAGAAATGAATAACTGTGGTAGCACATTGACCACGTCTTGATTTTGGGCATATGTCCCAAGCAGATCTATTTCAAAAGCAATAAAGCACAACCTAAAATTGAATAGAATAATATGTCACTATCTGCTAACATGGAAGGGAACTCCAGGGCAGCTTTTCTTCTCTTCTTGGTGCGAAAGTAACCTCTGAACTCCTCATACATCGTGTGACTATTTCTATTGTCAGAATAATTGACTTTTTTCCTTACAAAAAATATAATCTACTGAGAACTAAAACAGTACTGAAAACTTTCCATGTAAAAATATTTTGTGTCAGGTTTCTATATCGCCCCAAAATTCTCTTGCAGCTTAACACCTTCTCTCACCTCAACCCTAACAATTGCCCATTTCTATGAACGTTACAATGAAATTAGGTCTTTGAGCAAATTATTAAAAAAAAAAAAAAAACAAAGAAAAAAAAAGGCAAAAAAACCACCCCTATCTTGACATTCTTAGAATATGAACTACTTGTACTTTTAGTACACCCAGTTTTTGTTAAGATGCCAACAGAAAGCATTAAGACATTCTGTTCCACAATAAGGATAATCTTAAGGCCCTATTACTTG
Source organism: Struthidea cinerea (assembly GCA_013397865.1). Taxonomy (NCBI): domain Eukaryota; kingdom Metazoa; phylum Chordata; class Aves; order Passeriformes; family Corcoracidae; genus Struthidea; species Struthidea cinerea. The sequence continues at coordinate 533,613 of VZTI01000329.1, forward strand.
CATAATTGGAATTCGGAAGTTTTAATGAACTCTAGTTTGTACAATGCTGTTCATCACAAGTATGGACAAGAACAATTCACAGGGCTATATTCTTTTTTATAATACGCAGAATTAAAAATAACTATTCATTTTGACAAAGACTGATACGTCTAAAGAGTTCAGTGTCAAAAATTACTTGAGTAATGACTGGTTTTCTGCTGTTGAACAAAAACTAAAGCTACTTATAAAACAGAAATTTATTTCTAAGGGCTTTATTTCATTAACATCCAGAATTAAGGGGTCTGAAAAAAACCTGCTTTCTCTGGAGTGCTTAGATCATGCACTTATGTTTTCCACGTGGGATTTATACTTCCTTTTGCAGACACTGATGTGATAGCCATCTGAACTTACACACTTAGAGCTATTTTTAAACACTGCTGTAATACAGCAGAGGTAAGAACAACTTTGATTTCCAAGTGATAGTTTGAAAAGAAACTACAGAAAATTTAAACCACAGAAAAGTCTTGAGACAAAATCTTGCTGCAATAACAATCGGGTGACTAAGGTTTCAGAAGACCTCACATTTGCTAATAAACCATAATAAGAAGTCCTAGGGTTCAATAGCATTGCTCTGACTAAAGCAGTGCCTGCAACTGTAATTGTTTAAATGTTCAGAAGAGTTGGGGGGAGGGCAAGGAACCGACCGAACAACCAAAAAAAAAAAAAAAATCACACACACAAAAACACCCAAACAATTCCCCCCACACACACAAACAAAAAACCTCATACAAACAAACCTAACAACACAAACAAACCTAACCAGAAAATGATGCACTTTTCATAAGCTATTTGAAATATCTCATAAAATTCACCTTATCTCCCCAGTACACCTTCACAACCTTTAATGGTTGGACTCAATGATCTTAGAGGCCTTTTCCAACCTAAATGATTCTATTCTCAGACAACATATCAATAATTTGTTGTCTGAAGAGATTCTCAGCCTAGATATGCTATGTTTCTCTTATGTAAATAACCTAATATGGTGAAAGGTTTCTACAAAATCTTCCAGAAAAATTAAATCTATACACAGTAGTCATTTCTCAGTGGTATCTCACACTTCCATTTCAGAAGTTTGTATTTCAGCTAGGAGTGCACTTTCACTTGTAAAGATCACTTTAATGTCCGAGGGATTTCCAGATGTTGAACAATTCACATCCACATAGCACTGCACAGAATGAGCATCTTACCATGGGGACTTCAGGGTTTACCCAACCACCACCATGGTTTCTGGGGAAACACAACAGAAACACTCAGAAATCCAGGCTCTAACAACTGCAGACAGTTGATTAATTCATTAAATTAGTGATAAACATGGTCTCTATAGGGTGATACCTAATCACTTTGTCTACTGCATTTACGACAGTTACTTTTTGATTATATACAGGTCACCTCTTCAGCCTTTAACTGTAAAGGCTAAAAACATTAAATGTTGTTTGCCTCCCAACCAGAGCTTATTGCAGTACCTGTTTTTAATTACATTTACCATCCTTCTCCCCTCACAGTTTCAAAAAGTACAGAAGAGGGGCACACGTAACAGAAGAAAAATACGTAGAAACTGTTTGGTCAATTCAAATCCTAACACAGCCATAGGTAAAGAACTGTATTTGGGTGTTCCAAAACAAAAAAAGCAAGTATTGCTTAGGTCTCTGCAAGATTGACATTGTACCTGCAAACACATGGTGCTAACTTTGTATTTTCACACACCATCCCTGTTCTCTGGTGAATACTTTTGTCAAATGTGAAAAAAACCGTAATTGTTTACATACTCCACCTGACATACCTGATATTACACTAAGAGCTCTGCTACAGCAGAATGGGTAAGAGAAATAGCTACCGAAACCAACACCTTGAATAAAATAGTTCAAAGTGCTTTGGTACAGCAGACACATTTAGAAACACCGATAAATTCAATTTCATTAGAAAGGTGATAAGAGGCTGCAGTTTTACATATCAGCTTCTGAACCTTGAAATTTCTCCTTCCCACAGAAGGATGCTGCCTCAAACCCTTCCTATCTGGAAATTAAAGCACCAGAGTAACTGCTACAGGAGGGGCTGCCCAACTGCTCCAAAGGAGCTGGCGTGCCCAGCACCTTGGGCTGTTTGATGCAAGGCCGGCAGCTGAACAGATTGGGCCGCCTGTGTCTCTGTCCCCCCATACACAGGAGCCATCTGGAAACAAACAGCTCAATCATGAAAGAGGAAAGCTGACGAGGAAAATTGCAGCTTCCTCATCAAAAAAAAAACCC